>WEIU01014024.1:48025-93472 GCA_013389925.1 Aegithalos caudatus | reverse complement strand
CGCCGCGTTACCTTCTTATTGCATCTGGAGCAGCAGCTTTTCTTCCCCTTCCCCTCTCCTCCTCTCCCTCTCCTGTCCTCTCGGTTTATACCAGCCTGTTCCTCATCTCACAGCCTTCCTCCCAGCGCCATCTTGCAAGCTTGTGACGTTGGGAGCCGCTCACCCCTGACCCACATTTGAATAGAAGCCAAAATGAAAAAAAAGAAGAGGAGAGAGGGAGAGAGGAGAGAAAGAGGGGAAAGAAGAAGAAGAAAGAGAGGAACAAGGAGAGGCAGGGAAAGCAGTAGCTAAGCAAGTGCTGTGCCAGTGTGGAACAGCATCGGCTCCACTCCCTTGCCAGCTAGTTTAGTAATAAGCAATTTCCTGCTTTTGCAATAAATGTTGCCGCGGCAGGGCTGGGAAAGGGACGGGGATCTGAGTAATTCCCACCGAGGGACCAGGGCTTCTCCCACCCCGAGCCGACCCCCCTTCCCTGCCACCCACACCCCGAAACCCAGCTCGGAGCCTGACCACTGCCTCCCAGCAACCCAAATACTGCTGCTCCCTCCCAGGTTTTGAGCAATGAAAAAGGCATTTATTAAGATTATTTCTCCCGTCGCTGAAGAGTTATCAAGTGTGTGTTAAGAGAAATTATATAGATTATAGCTTGCACATGTATTGGAATCTGAAATGACATTTATACATAAATTTAGGAAACATCAGTACTTGCATATTAGGTTTTTGTCAGGCATATCTATGTGTTAGGGACTGTCACTGCATTTTGCATAATTCACGGCACAGATACAGACATGGCCTTTGCACCCACGGAATCTGAAGTTTTGTGTCATGAATTTAGTTTTTAGTTATTTACCTCTCAGAAGTATATTGGGGGGAAAAGTTATTTGTGTTATACATCCCTGGTCCTGCAAGATTTTCATGTATGCTGAACTTAAAGCACATCAGTAATCACATTGAGTAAGAAGGGCTACTCAGATGCTTACACCAAGAGTGTGCCCAGCCTGCAAACTCAACCTATTACTTTGTAAAATGTTAAGTTCACTTAACATTTTACATCTTAATCTTACTGACGATTGCCACAAAGTACAACTGTGCAGAAATCTGAATTGCCCCTTTGTAGCCCTCTCTCCCTTCCTAGCTAATTGATCTATAATAACAGGAGAAATGCACATAAACATTTTTATTGTAATCATGCACAGGAGTACTTCCACCATCTCATGTAGGAATCACTATATTAGCTCCAAGTATGAGATGATATTTCCTTTCCTTCTGTGCCCTCACAGCCACCCATAACCAAAATTCTCTGTAGCCTCAGCAAGGCGATTCATTAGTGAAGCTAAGCCTACGTTTAACACATGTCTAATAATTCCCTAATAGCCACAATGCCAGTGACTCTCAGCCACTTCCTGTGCAGATCCCTGCAGTCTGCATGCCCTTCAGCTGGATCCCAGCTGCAGCCTAAGCTTTCCATCCCTGATAATAAAGATATTTTCTAGTTGCTCATCCAGAGTTCAAAGTTTTTGCAGGACATGGTTTCTTCAGCTTTACCAGAGTGGCTTGAGGAGCAAATAAAGATAAGGCAAATCACAACAGCCATATCAGAAGGGTCTGGACTGGTGGTTTGTTCACAGTACACCCAATAAAGAGCAGAACACTAACAGTGGTGAGAACAGCAAACCTGACTGTCAGCACAAGACCCAGTGAAGTAGATAAGGATCAATTCAAGACTCTTCCCCCACCAGGAAAGTTAATTTAAGATTGGTAGTGCTGCTCTGGGCTGTATTTTAAAGCTAAGTGGCCTTGCAAATAGCCAGGGAGGTGTTTCATGCTGTTTGTTTCACACTGTGCCAGAGGAATTGGTAGGCAAAATACACAGAAGTCCCTGCACTATCTAAACAGGGGCTAAATGCATCATAGATATATTTTCAGGTAAGTTTAGACATCTGGGTTTAGAAAGACCCACTCTTACGAATCTTTGTGTGGCATTTCAAGACCTCAACAATGCCACCATCTGCCCTCATCTTCCTTCCTTCCGTTGAAGTTTTCCACCCCAGCACAATCTGTGTAACCCTGCCAGTTCACAAACCAACATCTTTGTTCAAACCCGCTTTCATCAGACATTTGAACAAAGGTGCCAGGTTTTTCACAGGAATGGCTTGAGGCACAAGCATTTCAGCCTGTCTGCCAACTTTGCTAGGCAGGTGTTAACTTTGGAGAGTGAAGGGGAGAAAGAAGGTTGGGAAGATGGACAGAAACATCCTAAAATATTACCACAAAGTTTAGTCTAAAAAGCTTTACTTGTATTTGAATCTTCTCTAGGTTGGGGAACGATCAGTTTACAGCATCCCTCAGGAAATGGAGAGATGGACATATTTGCAGTAGAGAGGAGACAAAAAAAAAAAAAGATAGAAATTAGGTGTCTGGCACCTGGAAATGATATGGTATGATACAGCACTGCATTCAGCTTCATATATAGGTGATAATTATAAGGTTGGAAAAGAACTAATGAGAAAGTTAGACCTGGCAGTGTCGCTAGAACCAGGGACATCTGTGGAGAATCTGATGAGCCAAGTTGAAGTATGGCCACACCTACCTGGAAAACATCTACAGGCACGCCAGGCAGATACCGTGATACCTGTAATGTCTCCAAGCAACCACAGTCAGAGAATCTGCCATCCAAACAGAGGGTACACCCTCAAGTTCTGAGAAATCACACCCACTGTGGGCACATCTGGCACTGGTGAAACGCGCCCCTGTGTGTGAAAAGCAGACGGGTTGCTCAGGTGCAGAGAGCAGCAAGCTCAGATGAAAGGCTGGATTAGAATGGTGATGGTGACTTCAGACAGTGTGGCACAATGGGCATGTTCTTGAGGATGGTTTGGGCTTGTGAATACTTTGAAGAAAGAGGCTCTTCTGTTTCCAGCTGGACACTTGTCATTTACTTCGTTTTCTAGTTTTGTTTGACAGTGAGGTTTATTGCACTTATACTGAAAAGAGCACAGGGACGATGGCAGCAGTGAATTGTGCTGGATGCTTTGCAGACACAGTTGAAAGCTTCAACTTCCTCCTTGGTGTGTTGATGAGTACCTTGAATACAACACATCCAAGGTAGCTATGACAAACAGATTTTTGCCCTAACAATATACTAAAAATTTAGAACAGAATCCAAAAAACAAGCAGATTTCACACCATTCTTGCATCTTAGTCCTTCGTATCTATTCACAATAGCTCTGTAATGTTTTTTCAAGCAGACAAGTTTCATTAGTTGTAAACCCCCTCCCCCCAAATGCTTTGACTCAAGTCACTGACTGAAACCCAGAGGAATTTCAGGGCTTTGGTCTCATTTCAGTCTTCAACAAACTGATGGGTTCAGAAGCAGCGCCAGCTCCCCCAGTATAACAGCAAGTTTATACTCATCCTAAAACAGGAAGAGGACATGGGCAGAATTATTGTAGTGGCAAGTTAGTGCTGTGCGTGAGGAGTGAAGTAATCTGAGCAAAAAAAATGCTATTGCAGAAAGTAAACAGAATAACGACCAAAGGGTGGCCGTGTGCCCTTACGGCTCTTCAGTGCCACCTGCCTTCAGTCCCAGCGCCGGTGGATGGCCAGTGCCATCTAGCAGGCAAACAGTTGTTTACAGTAGCGAACCGATGGGTAAAGCTGGGCAGAAAAGCTCACAGGAAAAGCGAAAAACTGCAACTCAAGGAATTAAGCAAAATATACAGGGCAGAGAATGCTAATTTTGGGCTTATGTCTGAAAGCAAGGTTAAAGCAAGGAGTTATCTGTCTGCTCCTCAAGAATAGATAACGATTTACCTCTAAAAATAAATTGAAACAAAGTTTCTTAGCAGAGGTTTGTATTCATTGTCTCTGCAGTGGGGTAGTCCTGACAGCTCTACGAAAAATGCTGAGGGCCAGAATCTCGGTCTGGAACTGAAAGAGGCATCGTGTGAGGCATTGCAACGACCCAGGAAACTGTGCTTGAATAGTATCAGAACAGCTGGGGATAACTCATAAATGAAACTGTCCCCTCCATATAAATATTCCTCTACAGTCAGACATATGTGTCTGGAACGTCATGTCTGACAGACTCAGAAGTGCCCATGGAGGAGATTCCAATTTTATGCTAAGATGGGTTTGGAAAATCTTTTCTCTCTTAGCTGCAAGTGTGCTGTGCTTGAGCATACATCCTCAGTAAAGCTCCTTCATCATTCAATGGATTAGTTGGTTTCCCCACTCTGCTACTTCTGGTCTTTTGACTGCAGTTGGTGGATGATGCACAGAGCATTACATTTTGACCTTTGTGTAATGTTATCTTAATTTCTTATATCGGTTTCTGGTTTACTAATTCAGAACTTGATAGGACACAAATTTGAGAAGGAATTTTTCTGCTTCTGAAAAGGGAAAGAAAATATTTTTGGAAATACATTTGTAATGAAGGAAAATCAGGAACAGTAAATGTAACCCGAATCCTTAGTATCAAAAATTGCCACAAAGATCCCCACTTCAGAGCTAGTTTTATGCTGTGGCTGGTCACAGGTTCCCTCAGCTCTGCACTGTTTTGTCTTGTGAGAGTTCTGCTTAAAATCATGAGCTTAGAACCCAATAACAACACCAAAAAAACCCCACCCAAACAAACCACAAACAAACAAACAAACAAACAAACAAAACACAACAGAAGGTTGAAAAATTAGGTTAGTGGTTCAGTGCTTGTACAAGGTACTGTTTTGTCCATACTGTTTTGTCCACTTCTACCTCTGCTCATTCTGATAGAAGTTTTCATTTTCTTGGAAGAGAAGAAACTTGCACTATTTTTGTTGCTAGAAGCTGAAGTGTTTTGTGAGATGTTCTGCCATAGACAGGGCTGAGGCAAGGGGTTTTGCAACTCTAATCAGATAAAAACCCTGCTTCCATTATAACAAGATCTTTGATTTCTGTTGGCCTGTGAATTTCATTGTAAATATGTTCACTCTGTACCTATCTCCAAAACATCTGTATTAAACTATGTCTACCCTGCTAGTTAATATGGTCTGTGCAACAGCATCACTGGACTGGGCTGTGGGAGAGGAATGAGAGTAGTGAGAATAAGGGAAACAAGTGATGAACAAACCCACTGCCTGTGAGTGTTTGGAGTAAAGAGAGATTTGCTGAAAATAAGTCTCAAATAGATGTCAAAGGCAATTAATACAAAAATGAAACATTTCTTCAGCCACATATAAACAGAGAACAAGAAAAGAACAGGTGCTACTTTGAAGAGTGGACAAGGAAAATATTAAAAATACTTTTGTACCCAAGATCTAAATGAAATTTTACCATAGCTTTTAAAGAGGAACAGTGGAGTTGAAGAAGGGAGCAAACCCAACATGATTAGTTGGAATGAGGGGAAGAAAATGGAAGTTATCACAATAAAGGTGAAAGCAAATCTAAAAAATCTTAACATTTTCAAGTGAGAGAGACCAATAATTTTTATCCCAGAATTCCAAAGGAACTAGTACCACATTGATAGCAACCGTTTGAAATAAATTTTTGAGTCAGAGGTTGTTCTTGCATGATTTGAAAACAGTAGATATAATACTTCAATTTTAAAAATTATTAGAAAGTTGTCTAAGAAGCCACTGAGTTCATTGGTTTTGAGACTACCTCAGACTTTCAGAAGAGTTTTGAAGAAAATATATTTAACATATTTAATATATATTTTAAAAGACGACAAGAGAAGATAAACAGGATAAAATGCAACCACAACGCTGATTTTGCTGAGTGTCCTGGACACTTTATCTTTGCAGAGATAACTGATTGTCTAAGCAAGAGGAAATGTAGTAGATCTAATCTATATGGATTTTAGTCAAGCATTTGATATGATGCCACATGGGAAGTTATTCATTAAGATGGAGAAGATGGGGATTAGTAAAAGAGCAGTAAAATGTGTAAGAAGTTATCTGAAGGAGAGATGCCAATAGATTGCTATTGGGATAGAGATTTCTAGTAATTCAAGATTGAACTTGTTTAGTACTCACTCTAGTGATCTATTGTCATTTAAGATGGAGAATGGCAAAGAAATGTTCTGATGAAAGAGTCAAGAGGCACAAACATTTACAGCATCAGGGCATTGTGGCTGGTGAGCTGGAAGACGATGAAAGTGATGGAAATGGGATGCAATTCCATACAAAAACAAACATACATTTGGGATGCACTTCACCATTAACAATTGAAAATTAAGCATCTTCTTCAACATAATCTAATCCAGGGCTTCTTCTGCAGGCACTGAAAAGAGGAAAATTTCCTGAGAATGGAGGTCTATCCTGCCTCTTTTGGGTTTTTGATTTAGGATAAGAGGAACTGTTGTGTGGATATGTCAGACTATTAACTGTCTTTATGCAGATCTCTGTATTAGTCTGTCCATGGATGACTGTGAACCATCAGTGCATGAGGCAGTGAGAGAAATGACAAATGTGACCCTAGACAAAATTCTTCCAGCAGCAGGGGGAGGCACTGCTGACATTGACAGGGCACTGCTGGACCATCACATCTGTTGCAGGATCTTGTCACAGGTGTTAGGACAGGATCGGTCTGTCAGGGTGCTCCATGCAATCATAAGAGACTTGAGCATTCTAACAAGAGGAGGGAGCTGAAAACCATTCTCCAGAGATACTCCCCTGGGTGTGAGGGATGTACAATACCTTGCTGGTGGTGGCTGGGAATTTCTGAGGTGCCAGGATGTCTTCCAGTCTTATCTTTCTAATGTTACAAATACAAAGTGTGAACCATCAAGAACACGTGTATGCTTTTGACCAGCTTTTTCTTGGTCATGTTTTTGGGGTTTTTTTGTTTGTGTATAAGTACATATTTGTGTGTGTACACACATCCATCCATAAGTACAAATTTAAGTGAAGTTTTCCTTCTATTTTTTATTGGGCAGCATAGTAACACAGAGGTATATTTTGTGTTTTCTGTAATAACCCACAGAGCCAGCCAGTATTTGTTGATATGCTGCATTCCTGAGTATTTTTGGTGATGGCCTTCAAGTCATAAAAATCTCTTCTTGTTCTCACATTAGGTAAAAATAATAGGAAAACCACCACCAAATTCAGCTGTACATAAAATCTTTTTGCTTTCTTCATGTGTATGTACTTAGAGAGTCAGAGTGTATAGTATGCATAAGTAATTAATGTTGCAAGCTGGAAGAATGAATTATTGTCAGATGGAGGTAAAGCATGCAATATGGTCAAGTAAGCAGTTCCAATAATAGCTGTGCTTATAGAAGCAAAATGTAATAGAGGGCAAACTCTACAGGTTGCCAGATTGGTGTCAATGTGGAGCTTTGTTGCCAGTTGGTGACCAGGGGACAGCAGAAGGATTGGTTTTAGCTGAATGCTTTTAAGCTTACATGTTACCACACGTAATGAGATTGCTTCTCAAGCAGTAGCACTTAAGCAAAGGGCAGAGGTAATTTTAGCTTGATTTAGTTGGTGGAGGTCTAACTAAAAAGCACCTTTTCCTCCCTTCCTAGCTTGGCATTTTTGCAGTGAGTGAGAACGTGTTCTAGGTGAACATGAGCCATGTCCTATTGTTGCTGGGACAGCTGGATCAGGGTGACATGTGCCTCTCTACCTGGGAATTTAGCTGAAAAAAATGGAGCTGTAGTAGAACAAACTGTAGGCTGCGCAAACTCCCCAAAGGCTGGCACTGCCCAGGGTAAAGTACAAACCCAGGGAGCACTCTGGTTTTGGACAGGTCACAGCAGTTTTTTCAATTAATGTGGTAGAGAAAATAATCACAAGAGCTACAAAAAGACCCTTTTCCATCCAAAGTGGACCCCAGAATACTAGATGTGTTGTAGCCCAGGTGAAGGCTGTCATTTAAAGCCAAAAACCATGCAAATACCATGTCTGTATTGTATAAGAGAAACAAACTACAGAGCCCTTGAATATATGCACACAGACATTGGTGTGTATTAGCTGAGTGTCAGGGGCCTCAGAATCCGTGTCACACACTCAGGCACACACAGAACATGGAGGCACACACTGACAGGGCAGAGTCCTCAGAGGGTTTGCTCCCTCCCTGCCCACTTGTTCACAAACAGGCAGAGTTCAATTCCAGACTGCCCAGCATACAAAGCAGATAAAGACTGGCATGGAAGAGCCCATGGGCAGATTGGCAGCCTCAGTAGTTACTGGTATCAAAGGTCATTGAATGCTAAAAAATAAATATGTTACAGTGCCAGCAGGGCACTGGTGACCCAAGATAAAAGTTTGTCTACCACAAGAGATATATTTTCATGTTTGGTATGAGCTGTATTTACTGTGATTTTTCGAGTGTTCATGAAAATATACAGGGGTGAAAGATGTTTTGCTTGATGCTGGCAAGGGGATTTGCTTCAGAGGCCAGACCCTCTCACTCATGTATACACTGTGCTGTTTTCATGGGTACATCTGGGCTGCAGAGCAAAGGGATTCACTGTTTCTGATACTTCTGACTCAGGGTTCTGATACTTCTCATTCTTTTCACTCTTCAAAAATGCGGTTGGATTTTTCTGTCCTAAAAGCACCTTTCTGTTTGAGTCTGACTTCACTGGTGCTGGGGTAAATCTGAAAGTACTGCACTGGAGCCACTGGAATGATATGGGTGAAAGGGAGAGAGACTCCAGCCCACTGCCTGACATTGTTAAACAAGGTTATAAACACCATTGGTCAGTTCATATGCATCTTCTGTGATTAGTGCCAGCGGCAATGGAAAGCCTGGCCAGTCATTTCGTACCGTGTAATGCAAGGTGACTATAGTTCAGGGGACAAAGAACATGAGATTGGGGTTTTTCAGGGGCAGACAGAGGGCTGGTTATGAATGTTTGGGGCACTTTAGTTTCATTGTTGTCCGTATCAGCACCGAGGGCTGAGTGGTGCTTTCTTGCAGATCTCCAATATCAGTTCAGAGGTTATGCATGGGAATGGGGACTTTCTGCTGCTCCCTCTTTTTTGTGTTTGCATTGGTTTTATTTCTTTTTGTTTCTCTTGAAGGCACAAACCTCCAGCAGTATTCTTGTTTTAGTTTGAGGACAATGCAAGTAAAAAAGCAACATACTAGAAACCCAGTTAAAGGCGGAATTCCTGGCCTCTTCTATTGCCCTTGGGCCAGCACATCATTTACAGCAGCTTTTAGCCTACTCTAACCAGTGATGGGTGACAGGATGGTGCAGGGACAGGCAACTGCAGATATCATTGACTGGGAACGTGAAAGACACCACAGTGGCCACCTAGTACCCCCCATATGGTGTTCACAGGCTAAGAGCACCCTAGCAGGACTCTGGGCTGAATCAAAGGAAAATATTTTCAACTTTTGTTTAACTACTGGTGACAAATTTAACATTCTAAATCATAATGCTGGCCCAATTCTTTGGTATAAGATTTGCCAAGTAATAGCCTACTTAACCAAAATGTACACTGAACATCAACCTTGACACAGTAAAACAATAGACATGATCAACACTATTTGCTGAAAAATATCTTTAGCTTGTCAGTGAAAATGTAGCATTTCTCAGTGGCTTTACAAACACTGGAAAAGGATGCAGAGCAAGAAATGTTGCACTCCTAATTGTACAAATAAAGAAACAAAGGAGTAAATATTTGTTCCAAGTGCTCAGACAAACAAGGGCTGAAGGAAGATTCTGGAGTGATGAAGGACCAGAACTGTGTGGTTGTGAAACCAATGAACAACAACAACACTGCCCTTTGCATCCTGCACAACAGATAGGCTGCAATGGCTCTCCCAGAGGTTCCTGAAAGAAATCACTGCACCTTCTGCATACCAAGCACTCGCTCCCTCTCAGGGGCTGAATTAGGGGATACACAGGAGGAAAGGGGCTGGAACAGCTGGGACCTTCTGCAAGCTCTTTCCAACCTACTGGAACATTTAACAGCACATCTAAAAAGGCTTGGACTTTACTTTGAGATTTGGGAACTTGCACAGAGGCTGAGAACCAACCTGACGTGCCTTGGGCCGCAGGATTCCACATCGGAAACTGGTTAGAGCACAAGCATTTCTGCATCCCACTCCTCTGCTTAGATGAGCAACCCACGCCTCTATAAATCATCCAGGAGGCACTCAAGTTACTCAGCTTTGTGTGCATGCAGTAAATCACAGAGCTGTGCTGAGGGCAGACCCATCTGCCTGCTGGCTACCGGGGCACTGAGCAGGGCTGCTGCTGACTGAGCTGCCACCATGCCCTTGCTTGCTGGTTTTGAACAGGACTTGAGTCTTCTGCTGCAAAACAGAGTTGCTTTTTCCTTGTCTATTCTTAAACATGCATTCCAGCTATCTTTCCATCTGTTATGAAACACTCAGGATAAGATCACTGAGGAACCTGTGGCAAGACAACTCTGACAATTTCTGGATGCTGCAGATCTTTTGGCACTTATCTATTTGGATTACTGTCTTGAATATGCAATAGAAACTACATTTTCCCACTCCGCTATAGTTACTACACTTTCCTTGGTGGGTGTTCCCAGGCCCTGAAACTCCTGTCTCCTTCATTATCACACATTCTGATGTGCTGCTGACTGCTCTGTTCTTAAACTTCTCAGTCCTTTTTGACCCCCTTGATTCTCTATGGGGCAGCCAAGGTGGTGGCCTCAGTAAGGAGTAAGCCCCTGTTTATGACAGTTTGCTGCTTGAGCAAATCGGGTGAAACATCTCAAAAGAAATTGATCTCACTGTCTTCCACTTGCATTGGAACTGAGAATATTGTTTTATGGTCTGTAACCACAAATGCTTTGAGATTTGCCTAACTGAGATTCTATAGCTCCTCTTCTGCAGGGATTTCAGCAACAGAAATCACCAGAGGCGATCTTGACTTAAGTCAGGCATGTTTTCTCTCTTCTTTGGAAATTACTTTGTCCAAAAGGGCCCAGATTTTTTGGCTTTCAGGAAGTGAAAGCATGAGCAGCGAGAGGGATCTCAGTGACAGAGTGAGGAATTTGCTTGTTTTGTTCCTGTGATTGCATGGCTGGATTTTTATTAGTTGTAATGTCTTGCCTGGCTCTGCATAGAAGAATTAGTAGTATGGGACAAAAATGCTTCCAGGGGCACCGGAGAGCCATTTTTATGGTTGTCTTATAGTTATAATAAACATAGTTCATCTATTACTTTTATTTTTCTGCTAGAAAAGCAAGAATGAAAGAAAATATTAGAAAATGTACTTTTTAAAGATGAGCTGATAAACTGTTAAAAATGTGTGTACGTATATTGATGTTGCTGCTCTTTCTGCTTTAAACAACTGGCTACATTTTGTTCTTAATTATGAATTAAAGGATTTGTATGCACATGTCTACACTGGAGACCCCCAAGTGATTCTGAGATGAGGGTGAACTGAGGTTTTTTTCAGCCAGTTGGATTGAAATTACTTACCACTTGAACAGCATCTGCAACAGCGTAAGGCACGGAAGCAATTTTTCTTTTGTAAGAAGATGAAAAAGAAATAAAAAAGGAGTCAAAGAGTAAGCGGGCTGAATGGGCCATTAGCACCAAACTCTAAAGATGTAGAAGTCAAATAGGATAGAAAAGCCCCATAAATTTTTACAACTCCTCAGAGAAAAACACTGTGATTATTAAAACATGAAACCTTGCTTTTCTAAAATGCTTAAAAGATTAATATAGAAATGTCATACTGTGGCTGCTGGAGGGATTATCCTTAATGGGAATGTTAGAAGTTATTTTAATGTAAAGCAAACATAGCCACCAAAGAAAGATCAAAAGTGGAACAAATTCAAGGCTCTTAGTTTCAGGAAAATGAAGTTTGTCAAGAAACTATTTCTACTCTGTTAATTAGAATGAGTAAATTCTCCATAAATACTGTATATATATGACATAGAAAGTGATGACCTCATCTAATTAGTCATTACCTAATCCAATCACTAGCAGAAGAGCAAGTCTTAGGTCTCTTTTATGAAAAAATTTGTTCCCTTTTTGGCTTGAGAAAAAGTATATTTTTGCTAGTGCACATTTTTGTGAGGTCATGTGTGTATGCCCAAGTAGCTTTGATGGTAATCCACCGTCCACGGGCAGGGGAAGGTCGGTCACACGGCACAGTGGCAAATGCTCCCAGAGTTTGTGGTCTTTTCCATGCAAGAGAAAATTCAGTGACTTCTTGTTTTCTTTTCAATCTAGCATTGTTACTCTTTTTTTTTTTTTTTTTTTTTTTTTTTTTTTTTTTTTTTTTTTTTTAATGTAAACTGGCCACAGAGCAACACATTGCTTTGGTTTCTATGTAAGCCTTTGAAGTCCAAATAAAAACTACAGTGTTGCTAATTTAGAGGAAAAAAAAAAAAAAGTCTCATTTTCTTTGCTGTTCAGGACAGCATTTAATTTGCTGTCTGTCCTAGTTTGGGCACTGCTGCCATCAAACACCTGATTCCGTTAGACCCCAGTTAGCAGTGCCAGACTATCAATTCCAGGAGCAGTAATTGCTTTACAAATTGTGCCACCATCGACTTGTTTTTTCCGCCAACATGAGGCACAAAACCACACTACAGCACGCAGCAGTGCTCACACATTGCTGTCCTTGTTCCCCTGCAAAAGGGTTGGACTTGCAGAACACAGTTTCTTTTAACAGTTATTTCTAAAAAGATCCATCATGCCAGTTCTCAGCCCCAGCCTGCTGGCTTTGCTAAAAAACTTTCCCAGAAAGTTAGAAAGTGCTAAATCCTTCTGTGCAGTGTGAAAATTCACTTGTTCAAATGTTTAGTGTCATATATGACAGCAAGGTTTTACTGGGTAATAAGAATTATTTTTTTTAAATAATTGCCAATATTTATAGGGAAGTTTTTTTCAAACCTGCTGTCTCTTTCCCTTATCCTGGATATAGAAATAAATATCACAGAAATCAATGTTATTTTTTACTGGCATGCAGCCCTGCAGACAGCCAGCCCTCAGTTTGCTGTTCAGACAAGGTACCACCACCATGTGCTGGTGACAAGTTACCAGTCAACAGAAATTTTGCTTCAAGCTGGAATCCATTTTTTAAGAGCTCTGCAAGTGCCAGAGAGCCCTGACAGGAAGGTACTGCAGTGCCTGAGGACTCAGTGTATGGGAGGAAGGTCTTAGCAGAAATACAAGAATTTATTTATTTAATTGTCTGCAGTATTTATTGGATTATTCTAAAATGTGCCCCAGAATATCAATTGTAGACCTGTTGAAACAGGGTTCAGAATCTACAGAACCAAATATTTCATTTATAACAGAAGACAAATTTACTTGTGCACCAGAATTGTACCTCGCAATTAATCTTAGAATTATTTTTAATTTCTTGCAATTCTTTTTAAAATATGGGAGTGTTGTTGGTATCTAGTAGGTTTTCTCTAGGTAGTCTCAAGAAAATGTGCTGTTAAGATAAAAAGAAAATGCCATAACTTCCTGATGTACAGTCACTTTAAGCTGCCGAATCCATTAGTATTTTCCTCACCAGTCTGGTGCCACAATGACAAAAGCAATCCATCTATTTTTTGTTATGAGCCATAGGCTACAAAGCACATCTTACAAATGAAGTGGCTGTGACAAAACACTCAAGCTGTATTGAGCAAGTGTGCACCATCCTACAACACAGGGCTGTGATTCTTGCTTCCCCCATGTCCCTTTAATTTGCAGCCATGTAGAATAGCAGAAGGAAAACAATTAGCATGTTCTACTCCTTCATTAAAATATGATTATTTGACGGTGATATCAAATGCAAGGTAAGAGCCATTGCACAGAAGCTGAGGATTTGCAGCCTTGCCCTGCAGAGCTGCTGGTGCTCAATGTTACACATCAGTGCTCAACATGCACAGCTACAGGAGCAAGTTGGACAGAGAACTTGATTTACAGGGTTGTGGGATCCTACCTGTGAACACCTTCCTTCCTCAATTACATTCAGTGTTCAGTACTCATTAACTTCCTGCCTCCTCTCATCCCCACAGTGTTTCCAAAAGAACTCACTTTCATGACTGACCTGCTAGTTGGGTGCTGGCCTGACAGAGCTGAATGAAGGCATTTTCTAGTTCCAAGGTGCCAAATGCAGAGTGACAATGCAGGGTTCCTGTGCTGCCCCACTAATGAGCTGCAGGCCTGACAGAGAGGATGAGCATGGAGGGGACAGGAGGTGGCTCTGGTTTGTTCAGAAAGAATCATAATTCTGTTCAAGTCAGTTCTAGCAGGGGAGCTTTATGAGTGGCAGTCACAGAGCCTGTGGCTCATCTTACCTGCTTAATCCTTATCCAACCTGCTGATGCTGCCAGAAAGACAGGGTGCCATCTGTCCATGTTGTTTTGTTGGGTTTTTTTATGTGAACATGAACTTGGTGGGTTTCATGTCATTTCATACATCGACTCCCAATCTGTGGAAGGAAAACTTCCAGTCACTTCTGAACTGAACATTTCAATGTTTAATGTGTGCAAACACTCTGGGTGATGTACCTGTGTTTTGTATCTGACACCGATTTCTGCATTCTGCCTCAACACCCATGGCAATGAATCTTCTTGAAACTGGAGCATGACACAATGAGGGGTGTGTTGTATTTCTTGATGTCTCTCTGGCAAATGAGTTATTACCCTAACAATGTTGATATTCTTTTTTATTATTATTTTTTTTTCCTGATGTCCTCTCATTTTCTTCGCTCTTAGCAGGACAACCAAGACTTTAATATCAAAAGAGGGTCTCTATCTATTTAGTGTCCAGAAACTCAAGAATTGGATACAGAAGCAAAATAAGGTGTTGAACAGGATGGGATTCCTGCCAGACCAGAGCTGAGTTTAGCAGCAAGAAGAGTCAGAAAGCTAGTTTTCATATATTAATAGCAGTACAGGACAATGGCAGTTTTTTAAATGTACTTTTCACAACTGCTTGAAAAATGTATCCCAAGGAGAAGTGGTGGTGCACAGGTGATGCAGTGCTGAACAAACAGTGAATCCCTTGCTGCACAGATTCCTGAGCAGAACACCAAGTTCCATAAGGATGGCCAGACACAGCACATTCAGCTTCACAGCAGTTTCCAGACTCTCAGAGGCCCTGGTTTGTCCTCTCATGGCACCACTGGTGCTGGAACGCAGCATAGGTTGGCAGGTCTCACTCAAGTCAGTGGAGAGAGGCTGCTGGGGAGTGGTGCAACCAGCTGGGAAATCAGGCATAGCACATACTAGAAAGTGTCTGAAGCTTGGAGTTGTCTAAAGCCATTGAGCTTTTGCAGCACTTTCCGTGTGGGGCACTACAGTTTCTAGTGTGGAAAAATAAGGGACTGAGACTCTTCCCTGCATATAAGTGACTTGTGTTTCTGTTTACACCTTCACATAGAGAGTGATCAGTCACCAATTCAGCTGGCTGATCTCTTATAGCCAAAGCAAAGGTATGAAGAGAATAATAAAGAACTGGGACCTGAAATTTCCAATTTAGTTTGTGAATTGTGCAGATCTCGGCCACACGTATCCTCTGTGTATGGCAGCTTTTCACTTGGAAAAATTACTTCTCCATAAAGGAGTTTCACTCTGCAAGTATAGGCAAGTAAGTAGCTACATGTTGGTGTGAGAGGGAGAGGGATGCAGGGCACCATTTGGGGAGTGATCTGACAACAGCAACAAAATGGGATTCACTTGGACAGTGCTATATCAATCCATGAGATAGATATTCACTAGGAACCAGACTGGACCTGAAGGAATATTTTAAAGAAATTAAACTAGATTAAATTTCCCAGTAATTGTGTACACCCCAAATACCACCTGCTGGAACTGGACCTCATGTATTTGCTGCTTTAGAAACACACATGGCTGTGCTCTGGCTGCTTGATGTGCAAAAACTGGCCAGGGGTATACTGTAATTGTGGGCAGAGGATTTATTCCACCAGCAGGTTCCTGCAGGATTTGTGCACAACACACAGTTAGTGTCTGGTGATCAGAGTATTCACTAGCAGAGTGCATGCAGAGAGATTGAAATGCATCTTAGAGCCATCCCTTTCTACTAAAGCTGTAACACATTGTGTTTGGATGCAAGCCCAGGCACGGGTCTGTGTAAGATCTTGTTTACCCTTTCATCCTGAGCGTTCCTGCAAACTGCTGCTTTCTCACTTTCTACTCGTTTTCAGTTTTACATGGGGATGGTGAGGCAGGTTTCTGAAAACACAGTGGCAAATCAGTGACCTCGCAGTGTGCTGTAAATGCCAGGAACCCTGTGGAGAATGCAAACACAATTAACCATGTAAAGTGAGATATAAGAGAGGAACCTGCATTAGATATACAGCAAGGGAGTTGGCAAGCTGTTAAAATAGGGACTTGGGAAAAGTAAAAAAGAAGAAAATCCTCATTTTATTGTTCACATCTTTTCATCAAGAAGCACAGTGGTGTGGTGGGGATGCAGAATAGCATGGAGGGCTGAAAAATGATGGCAGGAACTTCCAGGCTGCTCCCAGGCCCCAGTGCAGAATGCCTTGCCAGGGCAGCAGTGCAACAGTGCAACAGGGAAGCTTAGCACAGCAAAGCACAGCTCAGTGTTAACACAGGACAGCAGAGCTCAGCACAGCCCAGCCCAGCCCAGCAGCAGCACAGCGTTATCACAACTCAGCACAGCACAGCTCAGTTCAGCACAGCTCAGCCCAGCATAGCAGTAGCACAGCACGGCACGGCACAGCCCAGCCCAGCAGTAGCACAGCGTTATCACAGCTCAGTTCAGCACAGCTCAGCCCAGCACAGCAGTAGCACAGCACGGCACAGCCCAGCAGTAGCACAGCGTTATCACAGCTCAGTTCAGCACAGCTCAGTTCAGCACAGCTCAGCACAGCCATAGCACGGCACGGCACAGCACAACACAGCAGTCTCCTGACATCTTGTGGCTTGGCCGCAGAGCACAGCCATCCCTTCCCCCACATCCCCAGGCACGGGTGTCAGCTGGAGCTGACCTTGGCATTAACTGCAGCCACTGGAGATCCTTATATATCCCTGCATTCCTCTCAAAAATACAGGCCACTGCTTTTCCCTCCTGGGCAAGAATGAAAGGGTTCAGACGAGCCTGTTTCTCCCTGCACTTGTGCATGAGACTTACTCAGATTTACACCAAAGAGGCACCTAAATCGGCATGGAACACAGATAAGTCTACCTAAACTGCATCCCAGATTCTGCATCTGTGATTAATGGGTAGAACAAAACCCAGATCCAAACATCCCAATTTTGGCATAATCTCCCCAGCCCAACCAGCTCACTGATGCAATCATGGTCTGCTGATCGGAATTGCTCTTTTTATTTTTTTTGTTGCAATGACCCAGCTTCAATCCTAGTCATGCATGATCTCTAGAGGGAAGGATAGGAATTTTAAGTATTTAATAAGGTGCGTTTATTTTTAGACACTGATTACATTTTTTAAAACGCTTGGATATCCAGAATGTTAAATTTATATACATACAGAAACCCACACAATGCAGTCCTAGCCTCCATTGTCTAAAAATACAGCTGGCTCTGGAAATATTAATGGTAAAGTCTTTTGTCTCCTCTAAGGAACTGAGACTGACTCTGGTATTTGCCAAAGTTACTCAGTTTCAGAACTGGCAAAATGATGAATACACTGAATTGTGTAAGCAGAGAAATCAAGTAATTTTCCTGGTGTTAGTCCCAATGAATCTCTTCTGGGTTACTCATTACACCAGGCTCTTACTCTGGGCTTGATTTGCAGTGGGAGGGCAGAGGACAGCCAGAGCTGGGGCTGGAGCTTTGGAGCACCATGGCTGGGACTGGTGAAAGCTCAGGCTGGAGTTAGAGAGCTGTTGAATGAGTGATGGGGAAGGAGGAGGAAATGAGCTTCTCAGCTATTTTTTGAAAGTGTATTTTACAGATTTTATTCTATAGATTGGCAAAATATGGTGCTGAGGAAAAGACACACAGCCAGTATTGACCATTCGTTCTCTGGCAGCCCTGGGTGGAGGAGTTGCTTCCCCACCCTGCTCTCTTCCCTCATCTAGGAAGCACAGTTCAAAGAGGGAAGGAAACGACATGGAAAAGGGAGAGAGGGCTCACACTGATGTGGAGCCCTGGGGGAAAGCCTGTGGCCAGCATTAGGACTTGAGAAAGATTATCAGCACTTTCCAACATGCTTAACAGGAAATAGTTGGAGAAAGTCATATGGCCAATTTGTAAGAATTCATCCCCATTCTCATTCTCCTCCCATTATTTTACAGTTTGGAAGTTAACCTCTGAGGACAAGCATAGTGCAGGGATGGCAGCAGAAGGAAACAGTGCAGTGTAGCTGTGAAGCACTGAGAGAAGCTGAAATTTCCTTTTCTGTCATGTCTATGGGTTTTCCAGCACATCTGCATCACAGGGAGGTAGGCACACCAGTTTGGATACCACTGCAGCCTCCACCATTTGGATACACACATCTCCAGCAAGGGCTGTTATGGGAAAGCCAAGGAGTTAAAAAAGCTTCAGCTGCCCGGTCTGAGTTTGAAAAAGTGTCAAATAAATGAAGTGGCACTAACACGAGAGGTTTCTCCCAATACTCTCTATATTTCAATGTACTTAAAGCTCGTGATTTAAGAAAGATCGAAAGGAGGCAACTTTCACACACTTCATACAATGCCTTTGAATGTGTCACAGTCTTGGCTGAAAATAGAAATTGAGCTAATGGGCAGATGCTGTGTTCTGTGATGAAACTTGCACTAAGGTTTTATATGATAAATTGCCCCTGATTTGGTGTTACCTACACGACAATTGTGGTTACTGCAGCAGTGACAGCAGGACAGACAGACCATGTCCAGTTCAGCTCTGTCAGTCCCTTTGCAAAAGGCTGCTGCAAGTAGACAATTGGCTATTTGTGGCTTGTGGCTCTTCTCTCAAAAGAAGTTATAAACTGAAAGTGATACCAAGTGTTATACAAGGGGGAAACAATGCACAAAAATTGAAGGAATTAAAATTATTTTTAAAAATACCTACTAAAAATGTGTGTGTGTTCACACACCCACATGCAAAGCCACACATATGTGGAAGCACATTTCATTGAAATTCCAAAAGAAATTACATTTTTGAAAATATATATTCAGTGTTCTGTTGCTGCAAACCAAAGTCATCTGTTTATCTTGACAGCTAAAGAGAGTGAAGGCAGCTGCAATTTGAGCTTCTCTGCACTGGCCAGCTGGTAAAGCCAGCAAACCAGAAGGAGGAGGTGAATTATCCCCACTGATTGGTCTTAGATATGGTCACTGTACAGGGTAGCTTTGGAATCCCAAGGGTCATGATTCTCCTAGGAACTGTTGGCCTAGTATTGTTTTATATTTTCTTAAGGCCAAATGGTGTCTGGAAGCATCAAGCAACATCCAGCACCACACTCTGGCTCAGGGCCACCAGTACAGAAACAAATGCATCACTTACTTTTTCCATACTTGCCATCTCAGTTATCGTTGAATCACTGTTACTGTCAAGATGCTGTAAGTGGTGTTCACTTACAAACACCAGGAGTATGGGATCATTGCTAGAAGTTAGAAACATCAAGGAGATCAGGTCCAGCTCCTCAGTGTCTGTAGAGGATGCCCTACTCTTGATGTGTATCTGGGAGAGAGAAGCGTTACCTTGCTTCAGCAGCTGCCTGTGCAGAGCTGGCACAATGGCGTGGACAAGGGGCTTATTTGAATGGGCAACAAGAAGAAAGAGAAGGAAGGGGGAGGGATGTGATTTATATCCATTTCATTATTTTCAGTGACAAAATGCTGCATATAAGCTGGTTACAGCTGGATTTCTTGGCTGAGCCCAAAGCCCAGATCACCCTGTGCTATACCTGGGGGTGGGAGCCCTCACATCAGTGCACTTTAACAGCAACATGCAGCCTGTTTGTCACCACTCTGAACTGGCTGGAGTGATTTCTTTATTCATCCTTTTTCTGCACACCGGTTTTGTGATTTCCGAATCACAATGTAAAATCTATTCAGCTCTTAACAAGCCATGTGGAAAAGCAATGGTGAATATATAAACATGCAGTGTGTCTGGAAGCATTGCCATATTTTTCTCTGAAGAATTTGTTTAGGTTACATAAAATAAATAGACAGGAACCCTTGGGTTTTCATTTGGTGGTTCTCCCTCTGTTCTGCTTGGCTTCTCAGCTTTCAATAGATCCCAAGGTCAGGCTGTTATTTGTTGCTAGGCCAAAGTGGCAACCTCCCACCCTAACAATGCTGCTATCTTCATATCATCTGAGCTATGGGGGCCACATTGTGATGCTTTGGCAGTGTTGCTAGGGAGGTTGCTAGGTTAGACTGATGTCACTATGTGGGTTATAAATTGCCTTTACCCTGCTGGCCTTAACTTGGCCCCTAACACAATGATGTAGTAGGTGGCATCAAAGTGCTCAGAAGAGACATTGGAGCAGCATCTTCGAATCCTGAACTTGGCAGCAAACACATGTTGGAGCCATTCAGTAATCTAGAGAAGAAAATAAACAGTTGTATGAAATGCATTCCTTCATGTCCAGAAATTAACAGAATTGATGCAAAATACCCCCTTTCTATCCACATGCATGTGCTAAAACCCAAGGCTTTATCTTAATGCAGGCTGTGTGCCATCTACATGCCTCACTATTAAGAAGAGGAAAGAAGTTTATGATGACAAAAGTAAGACCTGAGGAAACAAGGTAGGAGAACTGAGAATTTTCCAGCTTTGAGTACTGTGTGTCACAATTGCAACTCTACTAAAATGAGCCACCAATGCCTTTATTACCACAAATGCCATTCCACATAGTCGGGTTATTTACATGTTCCTAGTCTGTGACCTCAAGGGATGTTTTAATCTTGCTTGTTACAAGAAAATAACAATAGCTGAAGAATAGTTTTAATTGATTTTTCAACATATTAATATATCAAATTTAAAAATTCCATTTCTGCAGAATATAGGTGTGCGTGTGTACACATGTGTGCTCATGTGTGCATTTCATTTGTTTTGAAAAGGAATAAATAAAATTAGATAAACATGCATGCCCTTCAGAGCTGTTCTGGTTTAATAAGTAAATACATAATTAGACAGGCTTTTCTTTATGCATGATGTCTCGATATGCAGGGCTTTAACTGCACACCTCTCATCAGCCTTAATGAAATTTATGTGGCTAAATCCCCATGCATTGTGTTGAACATATACCTTAGTATATTTGTAATTAATTTTTAAAGACTGCAGACCAGAACACAGCTCCTACAGTGCCGTGTGAATCCATAGGGTGTATACATATTTATAAATGTTTTAAAAATGCATATTATATTTCATCCACAGAGCATAACATCTCTGCTGGCTGGAAACATGTATTAAAGAAGGTAACAAAAATCCAGAGGAAATGTCTTTGAAAAATAGTTAATACACATGGGCTACAGCTGCCTTTTAAAGATTAATTTCTTGGCTATTTACAATGTGGTTTTTATTATCAAAAGCCAATGGACCATATTACAGAAAATCTTGCTTTGTAAATTCCTTTTGCACTTCTTGGGCCTGTTCTGTTTGACAGAATTCGGTCCTTTCCTTGGAAGATTGACACCATTGTTCACTGACAACTGGGCCTGGGGTCTCCCAGGTTAGTTCATGTCCTGCTTGGTGTCACTGAGGGAAGCAGCACTCCTTGTGTGTGTGCTGAACAGTAAAGGGGAGGGAAAAGATGGAGATCTGAGTCTTTGTTTAAATGTGGTTTGCAAGGCTGCAAACATAACTTTGCAGAGTCATACACATGGGTGTAGATATTTGCATGCATTAAATATGTGGAAGAGGTTAGAGAGCTGGAATCATACTTTTAAAAATGTGGTCTTATTGAAGCTGCACTAGTTCTAACTGGATTATTATAATTTCTTTCAGTTGTTGATTCCCTATAGCATTTGAAAATGAACTAAAGACTATATAAAAAACACTTACTGCTTATTTTCTATCTTCTTTTTCCTTTCCTGGCCGTTTTTTTTTTTTTTTTTCCTCAAGACTTCCAGAGTTTAGATTAGTGCCATGTAGTCCTCCCTTTCAATATGGGACTGGACAGAACGTTAAAGCACATAACTCTGCATATGCAGCAAATCCTGTCCCGTCTCTGTTCCAGCCTCTAAGCAGCAATGTTTCTTGTACACAAAGAGTTCAGACTCTTCCTCAGATCCAAAATCAGACCTTTTCAGGTTCCTCTTAGACCCGTAAAAAACAAGGGTGGGGTGGAGAGGGAGAATGAAGCCAGTAACTGTTAAATCCTCCCAAGCAGTAGCCCAGGGAAGAGAAAAGGAACTGCAGGCTCAGAGCTGTATTAAGCACATATAAATTGCTCTTACCCCTTAGCAAGCCATGAGAGGATGGACAGTCTGCTGGGGTAGATCCCAGGCATGGGTGAGTGCCTTTCCCAGAGTAGAGGCTTGTCCTCTGTGACCTTGGGCAAGTCATTTAACCTCTCTCTGTATCACTGCTCTGTTTCTGAAATGAAAATAAACGGCAGTAATGCACCAGGAAAGCTAAATGTACTGGTGATTACGAGGGGCTCAGATGAGGATGAAGGTGAGATAAATACTCTAGACAGATAAAAAAAAATCCTTCCTCAACTCCAGTGAAACCTTCAAACATTAAACTCAGCTTCTTGGTATGACAGGCAAGATGTATCTCTCAATAAACAGGATGGTTTGCATTTTATTATTCCAGTGTAAGTAGATGAGGTTTTTCCAGAGTACTTTTGTTCTTATTCCTCTGGTGGCACTCAGAGTGACATTTCCATATTTGCAGCACTGGTGTGCAGGGCACTCTAAGGTGACTTATTTCAGGAGGATTCCCTCCCTGACTGGATGCTTTCATTTAGGTCTTTGTCTGGTCATAGAGTGTCTGCATTAACAGTGAAGTATTCATTTCTTGGAAAGTGTTAAAATCTAATATGTAAATGTTGATTTTTTTTTTTTTTAATGTGCTCCTGGCGTTTTTTCATCTCTGCCAGAATTAAGTGCAAAGGGAATTTTTACAGCCGACTTGTAAATTCCTGACAAGAGGAGTTTATAATAGAAGTGTTGACATAACCTTACCTACAGTGACAACTGAAGCAGGTTTGTTAGGGAAGCAGCAAATAATTTCCTTGCAGGAAGGCAGGAGTTGGGCATAGAAGGTGAGGCAGCTAAATTTTTTTCCCTGAGAATCCCCGGAGGCTATTGTGTGAGACAGCACGTGAAATGAAGCTGAAGCAAATCGCATAGCAGGCAGAAGAAACACTCTGGAATTTGCTCATTTTCATGAAGAAGGTGCAGTTATCATCTTATAATTTTTTTTACAAGCTGTGTTTCTCCCCTCAGAGGTAATCATGAAGGTCTCACAGCAAGTCAGTGCTTGCTTTTAGCCTTACAGCTCTCTCTTACTTCTTTCTTTCTCCCTGAACACCTAAGGCAGTCAGGAACGAACTCTGGTGCCCCAGCTCCATGCTTTCAACAGGAGCAGGAACCAGCCCTTTGTTTGCAATCTGTCTGTCTCTTACAAGTAATAATTTTTTTAAAAGCCACTAAATTTTATTTCCTTGAGTCACGGGCAAGAATTAAAAACCTGAGAATTTAACCACCCAGCAATAGATGGACAAGCCTTTGTGCAGCCAGGCTGAGCCACAATAAACTTTTCTGTCACTTAAATGAGAACAAAACTTACTGATAGAAAGAGGTGATTTTAACTTAAACCTCAAGCCAAAGGAGCACAGGTAGAGTTAATTCTTAGCACCTTTATTTCCACAAAGTCAGCTGAGGGTTTTTTTATACCTGTCACTTCTCTTCTGGACAAGAGGAAGAGAAGTTTTTCAGCTCCTCTTGCAGATATGAAATTAGGCTGTAATCAGAAGTGCCTCTCCTCCATTTTCCTACACCCTTCTGCTGGCTACAAATCTCCCTGGATCTTGGGATTAACCTCTAAATGGCATCCTATTTCCCAAAAGTTTTAACAAAATCTTTCTTACACCTTTGCTGTGATGTTTATATGTGGGGGCAGTGCCCATTGGCAAGCGGCAGCAGAATTCCCTGTGAGCTGGCACACCGCAGAGCCTGGGTGCTGGGAAGAAGGGGCAATGCCTGACTTCCTCCCTGCTCAGCCTCTGCCCTACCCTGGCATGTTTGGCAAAATCCTGAAGTAACTTTCCTGGAAATGTGAAAGGTCAAGGGACAGAGTATTCAACACCGAGTAAATAAAATAAGCAGTTGAAAGCAGAGAAAAGGACAGCTCTGAAATGGGACAGTTGTGACCTAACAGAGTGTGCAATCAAAGCACAGGAGCTGCTGCTGAGGGCAGGGGGGACTGAGCAGCACTGCTGAATGCATTCTGGGAGTGCTGATGGGTTTTTAAACCTCCCTTTCACTGCAGTGTGGTTGGAAGGGCAACATGAGCTGGTCTGGCAGGATGGCAGCGACACGGGAAGACTAACCAGTAAGCACAAAATGTAAAGAAAACAAAGACTGCAGATTGTGCATTTGCCTTCTCCCTTCCCATGAAAAGAATATTTTTTGCCCCTCCCTATATTCTTTTGTTTTAATACATGTTGAAATACAACCGCTAGCTCTTTAGACACTGCCAGAAAACCTGGCGGAAATACTGCACTCGGAGCCATAGCCATGAGCTGGAGGATGTGGAAAACGATCACTTTTTCCCCTGGCAAACCAAACACTCGTCGGGGGAGCAACGCCCCAGCAAATGCCTCTGCTTTTTCCCCAGAAAGTTCAGGATTTTCTGTCAGGATTTCCGTTCTGGATGCCCCTGTGTGTGTGAAAGGCGAGCTGGCCAGTCCTGGAACCACGCTGGAGCGAGATCCCAAAGCGGCTTTGCCTCGGGAGAGCTGCCGGCGCTTGTTTAGGAGTTTGGGAGTTTAGGATTTTAGGAATTTGGAGTTTGGGAGTTTAGGAATTTGGAGTTTGGGAGTTTGGGAGTTTAGGGGTTTAGCAGTGCTCTGTGCTGAGTTCCCCCGGGGCCGGGCCGGGCTCTCGGTGGCCGCAGGACGAGCTCGGGGTGCGCCCCGGTGCCGTGAGCGCTCAGCCCCGCGTGCCCCGGGCAGGGCCGGGCTGGAGATGGGTCCGGCTGTGTGCGCTGAGCTCCCGCACATCAAACGGCAGTAACGCTGCCCGGCCTGCGTTCAGCGCTCAGGGCTGCGTCTGGGTGATCTTTACACACACCGAGCCCCAGGTCCCTCGCTCTCACAGAAGGATATGGCATGTGGAGTAGATTTATACCAAAAATTAAATCAACAAGGGGCAGAGGCTATTGGAGATAAGTAGATATTAGGACTCTGTGTTTCCATCTCGTGTTCCTAAATGAGAGTAGTGACACAAAGCATTGTCAGCAACAAATTGGCAACATCCAACACTGTTGTGTTTTGTTCTGTGCTTATGGGACTATTGGGACTGATTTCTCCAGATAATCTTTTAAATTCTGAAAGGATCTTCATCTAAGGACAGCTGCTGTGTTATCTGTATCAGGATACAGAGCTGACATTGCTACTGTTAGCCACAGAAGTATTTTCCTTCCCCTGTTTTCCTTCTTTTTTTACATTTCCCTAAAACTGTCTTCCATACCAAGCTGATGTGATGGCAGTGTGTGAAGGAAAAGCTTAGGTAGCAATTCTGGGTTGGTTGGGGGTGATGAGGCATCCCCTTGCTAGAGGCTTTCCAGAACAGATTCAAACTCAAAAACCATTCACTGGGGAAAATGTAGATGTCTGAGCCTAACTCAGAGGAGGATGGGCAACCACACATCCTCTTCCAGATCTTTGTTATGAGGCATAAGAACTTTTTATGGCAAAGGCTTTCATCTTCTGTCCAGACACTTTCATGAAACATATGGGAACTTAATAGCTTTGAAACATTTTCCTAGAAGTTGGCCATCCAATTGAAACATTACTAGGACAAGGAGCAGACAGACAAAATGACTTTACAGTCCTCATTTTTCTTGGAAGCCAAATACTAAGGGGTTGTTGCAGGTTTGATTAAATAAGGACAGGAACTCTGCAGTCTTGTGGCTGTGAGTGTGTCATACGCATTGGCATGTTGTACCTGTTGGGGACAGGGAAGAGGGAGTCTGAAATGTTCCTGGCATTTCCTGGTAATTCTCTGTTAAATTCTTCCATGAGAGTTTTCATAAACTTCAATTTATGGTAAGACCAGCACAGTCTGGGTCTTCTTCAGCTTTTTTCCTTTCCCACAAATCAAACCTGTCTCCAATCTTCTTCCTGGCTCTGCACATGTGTTCACTCTTTCTGTGACCCCAAAAGTCATTGGGAAGGAGGTGATGGGAATGCTGACCTGCAGAACAGAGTATCAAATGGAGGCCTGGGAAGGTGTGCAGATGATGTTATGGGTGTGTGAAGAGATGGAATTAGGAAAAAGATGGGAAGGAGGAGGGAGAATGAAGGAATGCTAAAGAAATTAATGAAAACCATTGTTTATGGAATTGGCATTTGACTGGAAGGATCAGGTAACAAGGTCTGTAGAGGAGGTAGCTTTGGTCACACAGAGGAAAAAAGAAGTCTGAGTTCTGCCCACATTTGATCACCGATCCCTTTTTGGTTCTTGGCAAGCTACTTCAGTCTCTACACATCTCTTCTTTGAGTAAAATGTAGACAGTGCAGCCACACAGGTAGGAATGAGAGCAGAGACTTCTCCAGAGTGATGACGAATCATGGAACCATAAGGCTGGCAGAGACCCTGAGAGATTGTCTAGTCTGGCAATCATCAATTTTTTAATCAAACGACTGCCCTGGAACTTTAAAAAAAAAAAAAACTGTTCCATTGCACAGTGCCAGCAATGGTTTGAATCTAAAAGTAACCAAAAATTGTATTTTATTTTCTAAATTGAAGAAAGGCCCAACATTAAGCAAAAGCTTTCAAAAAAGCAATTAAAGCCAGATCTGCTTATACTTTAAAATAGGCACAAGTCCCTTTGTTCTGATTAGTTTTATCCTGACATCACTCATTTTCATAGATGCTTATAAATGTTTTCTTTGCTAGTTAGTCCAGCTTTGTTAAAGTGTAGTGGAACCAATGCATGAACTGCAAGTGTCCCACTCAGGCTGCAGGAACTCTGCTGCAGTGGGGTTACTTGGAGATCTCCCAGCAACACTGCCAACTCCATTGTGATTCCAAACATTGCCCCCCTTATTACTCACCCAAAATATCCTGTTGTTAGCATCAATTTTTTTATCCATTTATTTGGCAGGTTGTAGAAGTTCCTCCATCTGACCACACCTGAAGTGCAAACAAATATCAATAGCAATTATCACTCTGTACTTGAAACCATGCTTCTACTGGGTGGAACAGTCAGAACGAAGCCATGCTAAGTCAGGGATGTAATTACACAAGAAAATACCTATCAAAAATCACACCTTTTCATAATTAACTCCTGTGTGCCTGAGGAGAGGACTGCATCCATCTCCCTCCCTTTGCTCAGTCTGTTGAAATGTGCAGAGTAACACACCAGCACAGCTGCTCTGCAGGCAGCAGAGCGCTAACCCAGCTCAGTAATGAGGATGCTATGTGGTCATCTTCTTCACATTATGTGATTCATATCCTGTACATCCAGGAAGCACTGAGCACTTTATTAGAGCTGATGAATGTACTTTAACCACTCAAACACAGTATATGCACAAGTGCACGTGGTACTGTGGTTTCACTCTGCTGGAGAGAACTGAGCAAGGTAAAGGAGTAAATAGACACTATCATTGCAAATAAGCAGTTTCTGCAAGCCTAGATGCTGGTAAAAAAGTCTGTCTTTAAAGCAAGAAATGACCACAGCTTTCTTTTGAATAGGAAAAAACTCGATCTTCCTGTGGGAAAATAAAAAGTTTTGTGAGCTTGTCAAGTAAGCAAGTGGTTCACCAAGTTATAAAGTAGTTGGTAATGTTCAAGGTTCTAATCTGAATTTTAGTCCTACTGAAAGTTTAACTTGGTAGTCTGGGAATGACCAAGAGAAGACTGAAAAAAAGTGTCACTTTACAGAGCATAAAACAAAACCTGAACTGTTAGTTCATTGTAGAGCTTCTTCCTGATGTGCCTCTGTTTTTCACAGCTGGAAGGACCATACTTCTTCTGACCCATGACTCCTAAGGACATTCGATTTGTGACACAAAGGGAGAGTTTTGTGGCAGTTTAGATCACAAATGAGTGTAGGACACTCCTCCTCTGGAAACATAGAACAAGAGTTCTTGTGCTTTCAGCTTTACAGGATTAGGTCTTATTGACCACTAGAATAATGCAGTGATTTAAGTTTGCTGTAGCAAAAGGGAACAGCAAGTCTCAAGTGGCAGATAAGTTCCTGTAATTCAGGAAATGTCGTTTTATCACAGAGTAATAGAAATTGAGAGAAGTTACTGAAACTGGGGCACATATATATGTCTCTGTGTCTGTGTATATGTGTGTGTGTGTGTGTGTGTGTGTGTGTATTCTCTATCTGAACATTTCCCCATGAGCACAGCAGAATACACATCCTCTGTGGACACCACTCATTCCTTCACCTGAATTCATCCCTATGTAAGCTGTAAGATCCAAAACCCTGAAGAATTAAATGTGTTGTGAATTGTCTCTCATTTCTATGCTGTATAAAAATTTGGGGTGATTTTTCCTCTTCACAAGCCAGCTGCCAGGAGGGAGGGCTGGCTCGACAGAGAAATCCTGAGTTAGCTGAGTGATCCTTATATCCTACATGCCTAAATTCTGAACCCCATTCAGTTACACAGAAAAATCACCTTCTGACTATACTTTAATTATTAGTTTTCTTTTCTCCTTGAAATGTACACTTGATCCCTTACCCTCCCTTCTAATTGTATATCACAGAGAGGAAAGCAATAATGTTTTGTCCATACAAACCAGCAACCAATTCTTTCTTGAAAGCTTCAATTAAGGATCAAGTATCCTAAGTGCTTCTTAAATCCACTGCCCTAGCTCAAAAAAAAATATTTACACCAAGATTCATGGATATAATTTATCTGGAAAAAAATATTAAAAGCCTAAACGTGTCAAATGTGCATGTAAGCCAAGCCTCCCTTTGTGTGCTCCCAGAGGGTTCCCCCCACACGTGCACACTCACCCCCCTGCCATAAGAGATCCATTTTATAGATTCAAGGACAGCTCTCTCCATGAGAAGAAGGGACGTTGCCAAGATACCAGATGTGGTCCCATTCAAGACCACTCATAGGAGCAATTCAAGATGAAATCAAATTAGATGTGTTGGTTATACATAGCACAGCCTGCTTGGGATACTAAATGACAGAGTTTGCCAATAATTAAGTGAAATCTCAGAGATGATGAGTCCCCTGAGCTCTCTAGGTTATGTCGGTCTAATTCTAAGTGTCATCATTATAGCAGCAGAGCAAATACTCTGCATAGGCTACAGAGCTGGAATTTTACTATGGATATTAGCTTTTCATAGCCATGCTATGGGGCAGTACTGAGCTTCATTACATGTCTTCTGCTATTACACTTCCTTAACCTTTCCCTGATATAAAGCTCCTGAAACCTGACTCCCACTTAATAATTGATAGTTAGCACTTACTAGCCATAGAAATATTCATATTCAAGGCACTTTACAAAAAGCTCATTAATCTCTGTGAACCTCCTCCCCCTTGAGGTGTCCACTACAATTACTGGAATTTTGCAGAAAGGGAAACTGAGGCAGAAAGGTTGGGCCTTATTCTGGGGCTGGAAGGCAGCGTGACAGCCAGCCCTAGTGCTCAGGATCCTCCCTATGAGAGAGCTGGCTGAACATCTGATGGTAGGAAGCAGGTTGTCCTCAAATTTGATGTGGGAACAAAGGTGCAAAGAGGGTTTCTCCAGCCCTTGGAGAACCTCCACAGGGAACTGCTGAGCATTCCCATTGTCTTCAGGCAGTGAGGAGCCAGAGTAGTCTGCTGCTGGCTGCTGTAGCCTTCAAGAAGTCCTCTTCAGGTCTGCCTGGGTGGATCCTGCCCTGGGAGGAGGCTGGAAGGCTATGGACTGTTGAAAAAAGTGCCAGCTCTGAGTATATCATGGCAAGGAAGCTTGAGCTCCCTGGGAAGGCCTCACTGGGAGACCATGGGAACAGACCCAGAGCACTGCTCCTGTCTTCCCAACCCCATCCTTACAGTGGGGCTGAGCTGGCCTGCCCAGGGCCACAGAGGACACGCTTTGTATGAGGATTCAGAGCATCAGACAGGCCAGGATCACACCCAAGTGTTTCTAAAACATGCTCCCAAGAAACCCATCCTTCCCAGCCCTTTCACAGCAGCACTGAGCCCTGATAGAATCAGTTTGCCAGGAGTTTTAGTGTCTTAGTGGTGCCCATTTCATTGTTAGCCGCTGCTCTGCCTCCAGAAAACTGAACATAACAACCGTGTTCAGAAGAGGAATGACTCTTTCCAGCTTTGAAAGCATTCACTTCCAATCACTTGGAGTTGAAATCACATGGCACTGAGTTTGTGATTCAGGAAGGTCACTGGCTGAACAGAAACCCTCCTGAAGAACAGGACCTGATCTAAAAAGAAATAACCTAAATATTAAAAATAAAGAAGTTAATGGAGGGCAGATATGAAAAAGTCAGTCTGAAGTTAAAACTCTCAAAAAAGGCTTGCTTCAAATTTAACACTTGCTGTGTACAAAGGAAGGGAAAAGTCTTGGGATTCTGGCATCAATGTTGCTATAGCCACTAGCAGCACACAGAAAGACAAAATCTGCACCCTGCTATCCCCTGGCTATAGTGACAAAGGTGGCAGAGGTGGCACAGGGATTCCCAGTGCTGTGGTACCTCCCTTGGCCCCATTCAGCCCGTTGCAGACACTTCCCTGCTGTCCCTGCTGTCCCTGCTGCCCTGGCCACCCTCCAGCTGGCACCTCAGGGTTCCTCCAGGAGCTCTGCAGAGCTCACCCTGCCCTCTGCTCTGTGCCCTGCTCCAGACAGAGGCACAGTGCAAGGAGACCTGGGCTCATCCACAATGGAAAACAGCATCCTCAACATGATCAGGAGGAAGTTATAAAATTTACAGAAGGTTCTGATAAAGATCTTAGATAAATATGTTCATATTGCTAAAAGATTCAAACCTAAGAGGTTTTTAATTAAAGGCTGGGCCACTCAGAGTTACTTTACCAAAGAGGCAATAAAATTATTGACTAAATCACTAGCAAAGGCAACTGAAGCAAGGAGTTTAAATGATTTCCAGAGACTGTTGTCCAAGTGAAGGTTATAGTGAGAGCCAGCAGTGCAATTAAACCAAATGAGGTCAAGCATGTTGGGCCTTGAGGCCTCTGCCTGCTCCTCAGATTTCTTTTGTTCTTATAATTCAATTATAAAGACCCCCCCCTCAAGAACCATTTAACTGTCTCGTAAACCAGTTTGTAAACTTCTTTATTTTTCTGTAAATTGTCTCCTAAAAGTGGCTTTCAGTATTTCAGGCAGCATGGAGTGTACATGGGTTTCACAGTGCCTCTTGCTCTCATCTGAGCATCACATGCCCATAGTTGTTCATACAGGCCAGGGCTCTCCCAAAACATCCCATGCAAAGCATCCATCACTGGAGGTGTCCATGGATAAAAACAATGTGGTGAGGAGCTGGAACAACTGTGATGGTTCTGTCTCTCACTCCCTCTTGCTCTCTCCTCTTCCCCCCCACCAGCTTTTCTGTATTCTGTTTCTGTGTGAGTCAGAAAGAGTGTAAGTTCTGTGTGTGCCTAATTTCCTGCCCACTAGGTCATGTATCCCAGCCCTAAACAATATAAAGGAGCACGGAAGGCTTCTGGCCAGCAGATGCCTATATAGATTCATTATCATGGAATTAAACACCTTTAAGGTATAGGGATGTTTTTCTTTTTTACATGTTTTTCCAATTATTTTTTGGTAGAATAAGGTTAGGTGGAAGTTAGGAGCATCCAAATGCAAAATTTTGCAGACTGCAGTTCTGCTGTTGACAGTTTCCACTGACCAGCAGAGAAGCTCAAACAACTTGGAGATCTCATGGGACTGTGTCGTATGCTGCAATTTTCCTGTTTAAAGAGGCAAAATCCAGTTATTTACTCCTTTCAAGAAAGGGAACATGTGAAGTATGAAACCATTCCCTATTCACCTATAGGAAGAGAAGTCCTGCAGTGATTACAAATTCTTCAAAGCAACTTAAACACAAAACTTTTGTTCAGATCATGGCTTTAGAGGGAAGTATCTTAGGTTTCTGTCTGCATCATGAGGGGTTTTCATGCCTTTGTAAATCAAGCCCAGGGTAGCTGTCTTTAAATGAGCCACAAGTGAGAGCCTAAACCTCACACCTACAAGTGTTCCCTTGTAAAATTCACATCCACAAATGGCAGCATTCTTTTTGTCCTGTGAAATTCCAAGTGGCAGATTTCTGCTTGGAGATGAATTGAATTCTAGAACTAACTGTTATAGTAGGGAGAGGAATATTTATTCCTCCTCTCTATTTCTATTTAATTACAGCTAAGACAGTTTGAGACACTGGAAGTAGGACTGACAGCTCTGCTTTCTCAGGAAGGTCCTGCAGAGATGTTGTGATCTGTTCCCTCACTCCTGCATCTCAGCAGGAGTTGGGAAGCAAAATGGTCTGAAATCTGTCAGCCTTTGGTCAGTGGGTCCTCAAGACTGGCCAGCCTCTGTTCTCAAAACTGTGTAAAAGTGGGGTTTAGTTTGGTGACTGCTCATCTCCTGGAGAGAGGAATACTGACCCTGGTAGCAGCAATACTCAAATGACCACTGGTGATAGAAATGAACTCAGAACTCTGTGACTGATCCCTTTACAAGGTTAACACCTTCTTTCTCAGTTCATTAAAATCTTATGCTTCCTTCCCCAAAGGAAAGAAATGCCAATACATGAGAGAGGAAGATAAGTTAATGCTACATTCAGGTTGCAGAGCTAGACATTTTGGAACTGCTGAGGTAAGATGCCTGAGTCGGTGCTAGCTCAGCCACATGGAACACAGAGTGTACAGCAGCCTTGTTTCACTGGTCATGTACCTAGATTAAAGTAATTACCTTTATCAAAATATATTCCAAAGTATTGCTTCTTGCTATATGGTCACATTGTCACATTGTAGGTGGGGTCAATGATTGCACCATGGTGGCACCTGTATGTGCTCAGGGAGCTCAGTGCCCAGGACTACAGCTCCCTTCAGCCATGAGGCATAGGAGTCTGGAGTAGCTGCAAACCCAGTGGCACTTCCTGGATGGCAAAGGAGATTTTAGCTGAGAAAGTGCTTTTATTACTGTAAAAAATTAATGCAAAATGTCAAATATTTCACGCCCAAGCCGATACTGGCAAAATGCCAGAAATATTCAGGTTTCGCTTGGGGTGTGAATATAGTTGATCATCTGTAATTCAAAAGCTTTTATTTCAAAGGAAAGAGACAGTGTGTTGCAATAGACTTTGTAGTGATAAATATCAACTGTGCCACTTCTCTCCCAAAAGGGATTTCCCACAGTTCTATAGTAATATACAGTTCAAAAGGCCATACTGAGATTTATAGAGCTATACATTCAAAAACTGGCATCTGAAGCGCTTTCTCAGCTAAAGTAGATTTGACTTGCAGCCTTCACAGTTCTGCACAGCTCAGAAAGCAGCCACAGGTCCAGGGTGCCAGCAGGCCTGAGTGATTGGTGAATGTGTGGTGCTTGGGTCACTCAAATCTGCACAGGCAGTTAATCTAGAGAGTCCTCAGTTGTGTGAGCAGATACTCTGGAAGCTTTCAAATGTACTTGGCCAGCACATTTGGTTAGATTGGAGTAAATGGACAGAAATTAATTTAAATCAAGAGAGTTAGAGCAACTGATGGCAGCAGTGAATTTAGCCCTCTCCGTGCATGTATTATAATTATAAACTGATCTATTTTTCTTCTTTTCTATTCTATTCCTGTTTATTCTATCATCTATTCTATTCTCTTTAAAGCCCCACCCACATTCTACTCCACTTGCATACAATAGTTTTTGCTTGTCAATGTCCACTGAGTGCCCCAAAACATGTTTTATGAAGACATAGGAAAATTATAGAAAATTACAAAGAAAATCCACTTTATAGACTTGCCTGAACTCTCAACTTCATATAACAAATATACATTGACCCATTATTGTTCTGCATATCTTCCATTGTTTAAAGATTTACAGATAAATCTGTCCACACCATTTACAGACTTCCCATCTAATTTTAACTGTGTGCCCTGAAGGACCTTGAGGTGAGGGAATTTGGGAGCCATGTGGAAATGTTAGATTTGTTAAATGGATGGGCAATAACTTTCAATAGCAAATATGTGAATTCAAGCCTCTGTAAACAAAAACACCTAGATTTTCAGTCTGTAGATTTTCAGATATTGGAACAACATACAGAAGAGCAACAGGAGTTTTGTTATTGAGAACTTCACAAGAATTTCATACATAAAAGACAAGATATAAAACAGGACTGCATAACATCTGACCAAGAGCTTGTGCTGCCTGCCAAGAACTTTCTTTGACCCATCAAACAGATCTCTCTTCAGCCTTCTTACCATAGTCCACAGCTGGGATGGCACCAAGCCTGCTCAGCACTAGCACACATGGAGATTTGGTAACTCTCAGCCATTTAATTAGCTGAAAATCAAGAATGATTTTTCCTCTTGGTTAGTAGCTGCATGGCATGAAGAGTTGTCATCCATCCCAGACTGTGTGTCTGCAAAAGGCACATATGGAAATAGGGGGTGGCTGCTCTGCTCAATTTAGCACTTGTGAGACTCAAGCCAGATTGCTGGATCTCGTCTGGACTCTGCAGTCTGAAAAGAGCAAAAGTGGGGAGGCAGAGAGGGAGAGCTAAAGCACTAAGAGATTGGGAAAACATGACCTGTGAGGAAAGGCTGAAAGAACTGTCTTCATTAAATTTAGAAAAGTAATGAGGGAAGCTGCAAGACTCCAAAAATATAAATGGTGTTTCTATTTTATATTTGCATTTTAAAACACCACTCCTTAGGGACACTAACACAGGATAAGAGATAGTGGGCTAATTTATAGCAAAGGGTACTATGTTAAATAGTGAGGCTTCATTTCTGAGTGTGTGGATATTTGCTGAGGATAAACACAATCCCCTGTTTCCATATATATCTCTTTATCTCCTGAACCTGGTAAGGTCTTGGTTTCTAACATTATGAATTAAGCCTTTCATGAAAACTCCAAAGCAATGAGACAAGTGACATTCAAAATTGTGCTTAGAAAAAGACATTTTAGAGACACACATCACCCTCAAACCCACAGTAGGCAATACTTTATCTGCGTTTGGCAGAAAAATCTGATTATTTTATGAAAGTGTCAGTGTTGTGACATTTCACCTCTCACATATCTATTGACTGATCTATTCTGATTATGCCCTATCAGAATCACAATGATACCTTGTTTACAACACACACATGGCACCACTTGAAAGATACACACTGATATTGGGAATAATGTGTAAAATGGTTATTGTCATAAAATTGAGCTTATTCCCACTCCTCAGCAGCAAACATTGTAAAAAGTACTTTCAAAAAGTCTTTCAAACAGCTCTACTTTCACAGTGACTCTGAACATCTGAAGTTGGGAATTGAAATAAAAATGAAATTTCTTTCAAAATTTATTTTACAAAAGATGTTTGGCATTTTTATTCAATCTTTATTAAAAGCCATCCAGACAAACACCGAGAATGTAGCATTGCAGGATAAATCATATTGGGCACAGATGAGAAATGTGCAGAGATTAAAACCAATTTGCCACTGTTCCAGGCACTGAGGATGAATCCTGGTCTGACTGAACTTGCAAATCACAGGCCCCTGGATTTCAATGAGATAATAATTTGATCCATGCGATTGCTTCTGTCTCTTTCTTTGATATTTCTGTAATTGCCTCTTCTTTTTTTAATTCAAAACAACTGAGATACAAAGAAAAGCCACATATGTTTTTTAAGAAAAGGGCAATACATAACATTAAAAAAATGTTTCTTCAAAGGTGCAACCATTTAAAATGCAAAACAGAGACTAGAGAGGTGACAAATCCAAGCTCTTAGTGTTTTTATTTAGGGTCTTTTAAGTATTCATTTGCCAGGGATACTTGTTTAATTTTTTAATGTATTCAGTTCATCATATTCGTTTTTCTTTTATGTCCACTTCTCATGAATCACTTGACAGATGGACTTCTACAAGCACATCCCTTTGGGAAAAGTAAATTTTAAGTGATAATAGGAACATAAGACGTGCCATCCTGGATCAGAGCAAAGGTCTATCTAGTCCATACCCCAGATCCATCAGTAGCCAAGAGCAGTATATTAGATTTTAACAGTAAAACCTTTGATCTTTCAGTGAGTATTAAGTTGGTGACTAAGAAGAAAATCAAAAGAGATCCCCAGAGCAGAACATTCCAAAACTCAGGCGAAAGAGCAGGTGAGGCCATTTCTGGGGAGTGGGCCCCAGGCTGGCTGGGCACAGCACAGGGAAGAGCTCTGGGGTGTCCCAGTGGCATCCACTGGTTTGGTTCTCCTGAGCAGCCAGGGACAATGGCTTGGGGAGCTGGGCAGTTGTTCTGCAAAATGGAAATGTGTAATGAAACTTTAGCAACAGGAATGAAACACAGAGGGAAAAGAAATGGCTGGAGGGGGAAGAATGCAAAGTGGACACCAGGAGATAAGGGCAGGGGCAGTTTGATGGGGAGTAGTTCTACCAAAAAGGATGGTTTGGGTTTAGGAACATGGACTTACCCACAACACCAATACTGGCAATGCCTAAAGCCTCTTCTCTCATTTCCAGGTCAGAGTTCCACTTGTTCCAGTGAGATTGCAGTTAAAAGTTCTCAAGATTTGGCTCATCTTTAATTGCTGCTATCTCAATTAAATTGCATCTGTGATAATAACAGCCCCCTGGAGCCCCAACAGGAACTTAAACACACTGTGAGTAAATTAAATAATTGTGTAAATTATAAAGTTTATATCTACTGGTTATTGCATTAAAACTATATATAGAGCACATACTTTTTATAAACTTTCTACTTTAGGAAATCTTATTAAAAAGGTGTTTAACCTGCCAAAAATCTGCAAGAATCACTGATAATTTGTTGATCAGCATAAGCTTCATTAAATCTATGCACTTCATTATCTGATTAATTCAGAGGCAGGTTTATAATCAGTGATGCAATGTTTAAGATTCTAAAGCTCTGGCCTCCACAACCTCCTGCAGCTCATTAGAAAAGCTAATCAGATAGAAATTTCTACCATGCTGTTTATTGTAGCCCTAATGGAAGACAATCACTTTAAAATTACACACTTAGCAGGTAATTTCTAAAAGCCATAAGCCATGGAAGCTCTGTTCTCCCTGGGCTCTTTGTCTTTCCTTAGTAGGGTAAGGTAAGCACTGGAGAATTCTGTTAGAATTTGGAGAGCTATTTTGCAATATAGAATAAATGTAACTGCTGCTGAAAAATTATCCTTGTCTTTACCATGTTTCTTGTCACCTGGGAGCCCTTTCAGAGATCATGTTTGATGAGTTTGATTTAAAACTTAGATGGTTTCCTACTTTGTGATTTGATTATTTGAAGTATTAAGAACTTTCTTCATGTCTTCTGATTTTGAGATGAATAGCATTAATTAAAAAAGAACAACTCCATGATCTTGGGCTTTCACAGATCAGTAATAGACACTGTTGTGCTGGATCTTTCTGAAGTCACTGGTATGATCTGAAGGAAAATGATGACAATGTTTGGTGATGAAGAACTAGAAATTAAGGTGACGTAAAATGTAAAGTATTCTTAAATTTTTAATAACTGAATCTCCGGAAACTGAGAAGAGACGGCAGAAGTTGACAGTCATAACTTGCTCTGGCAATACTTCTGCCACTCCTATGTTTTTCTGAAGGGGAATTGGGGAATGCAGAAGGAGCAGTCAAAACCTGAGGAATGCTGCTATTCCACCTGTTATGGAAAAGATCCTTTAGGTAAAGTAAATGTGAAGAATCGCAGACTGGGAGCCAGATGCAAAATGGCAGAAGAGTTCCTCTGACTCACTCCATGCTTTCTCAATCATGGGGACAAAAGTCCACTTGTGGTTTGACTGACATATGTGTTATTATTTTATAATAATTTTAACACAGGAAAGGATAGGCTCTCTGTGACTGGAGAGGCACTTATGGAGACAGGAGCTGGAGGCATTTGTCCCCTTGCACGTAGCCAGAATTGCACCCATTACAGAATGGAGGATGCCATTTTGACTGGGACGTGCTTTTGGTCACATGGGGGGAATTAGTCACAAAAGGATTTATTTTCTTTAGTGATTTATTATAAGATCCAATCCAAGCTTTCACTGCCAAACCATGTTCATCACACCTCTACCTGCAAGCAGTAAGGAGTAAAGGCATATCCACTGAACACCATGAAGAAGACAAATAACTAACACAAATGCACCCTTTTGCCAACCAGCATGCTCTAAATTTGCCAGCTCGAAGGGCTGGATCCTACTTTGTGGATCTGTCTTCTTGTCACAGTCTATGAATAAGCAGCAAATTGCTAATGCCAGCTCTGAGTCCTCTTTCTGCATGGATGTGACAGCTTAACAGTTGTGCTTGAATGAAATGTGCTGTGCAGGAAAGGTCAGGGGTAAAAGTCATAGCAAAGTGTTCCCCCTTCAGTGGATGATACTCCTGCTTCTTCTTGGTAAGAACAACATTAGGGGGGTTGAAATACTGGAATTATAAAACTAGACTTGGGTCAATGTTATGTTATTCCACAGGGTCTGCTCCATCTCACTAAGCTAAGAATAGAGGAGAGAAGGGCACCTATCAGTGCATCCAGCCTGTGTCAGCTTTGCTGTAAAAGAGCATTTCTTGCAGTGAGGCAAACACGAGCGTGTGGGCTCCAGTTCCTGGGGTTTCCTTGGGACCACCCTGTGGATTGTCCTGTGTGTGTTTGGCAGAGCCACTCAGCCCTGGTCATTTTGCAACCCTGTGTTCTCAATGGGCTGAACATACTGGTAGCAGGGGAAAGTATCAAAGTATTTTAAGGACTGGAAACACTCTAGGGTTTATATGCTGTAAGAAGAGCTGCAGTGTGTCACATTGATGAAGAGCACGTGTTTTGCTCTAAAAGTTCCTTTTTAAAATCCCCTGAAGGCGACACTGGGGCCATGGAGGAGAGAAGGGAGAGAGGGGACAGAAGAGAGAGAAGGGAGAGAAGGGACATTTGGGGCACGGCCGGACTCGGGGGACGCGGGGTCTCGTTCCCCGGGCTCTGCTGCCACCTAATGGTCCCCACAGCCCCGAGTGAGCCTGGGACCGCTCCGTGCCGGGCTCTGGGAGCTGCTGCTCCCCTTTCCCTTTGGATTTGGTACCCAGGGGCTTACGGGCTGTCTCTGAGACATCCGGCAGGGAGGAACAAAGGGCAGTTTTATGCCAGCAGTAAGGCGAAGTTTCCTGTTTTGTGTACCTCGCTGTAAAACTACCTAAGGCTCACAAATTGAAAAGATTTTTAAAGCATTTTCTAAATTGTCGATAGAGCTTTAGGTACTCATATAGGCAGGCCAGAAGCCAGCCCAGCTCCTGGGCAGTGTGGATGTGCAGGATGTCCCCAGTTCTGGGAGGAACAGATTGGCTTCTCCACACAAATCAGTAGAACCCACACTAAACCTTGTCACGTTACATCTGCAAAATCCCCTTCTCATCAGGTTCATTCATTACTTAACTGTGAAACTAAACACATTGCAAACCAACTCTCATAAGGTTTTACAAGTTTATCCTTCACTAAATAGTGGCTTTAAAAGCAAATGCTGAAAAACTACGAGAAATATGTTGCTTTAAGTAAGCCTGTATCACAAGAAAGCCATCTCCAACATCCATGTTTGCAAAAACCAAACACCACACACTTGTATCTCAAAACAAATAATGAGATAGATACAAACCCAACAATGCTTTAAAATCCAGTAAACCCTCCACTGGTCTAAATAAACAATCATATTAAATAATGTTGTTTAAATTTAAATATTTTAATATTCCTTTATTTTAAAATTCTCCACACATAATTTAGCTGTGAGTCACCCTTTATACCTCTGGAAGATCTTCCAGCACTGTTACCTGCTGATATACAAAATGTTCACTGCTGATGTGTGGATGGAGTAACAAATCCCACTGGTGCTGAGTTTTTCTCCTGCTCTTGGCTAATGGGTTATTTCACATCTTGAGGTCACACTTCCACTTTTGCTCTTTGCTGAGGCTTGGGTTGCAAGCTTTGGAACACAGAGCAGTGGCCTCTGCCTCATGTCATGTACCTTTCATTAGGGTACACAGCATGTAAATAATTCCTGCTTGGCATCCATGTGACCTCTGTTGAAACAGAATGATGCTCCTAAGTGTTAAACATTTTGGAGCTATTTGGAAGTCTCTCCCTACTAGGATGGTGTGTTACCTCTAACAGGAATTTTCTTTTTATATTACACATTGAAATATAATATAAAGTGTTTGGTAAGTCTGACTTTTCAAAATCCAAGTCTTCGATCACTGCTTGAGTCTCTGAGCTGACTGTCTGGCTATAGAAAGCGCATTTAATATCTACACAGCCAGCACAAGGGGAGACTCCCAGCCAACAACAATACTTCTTCCAAATTGTTTGACTAGAGTGAGATTTCTTGGATAAGGTACTGACACATGATTAAGGGGAATCTCTGTAGCTCCTGGTCCATCAGCCAACACAATGACACAGATTTCTTTCTCAAGACCATCCCCTTTTCTTCCATTGTTCATGCCTCTGCTGCAAAACCTCACTTCATGATCTGCACTCTGCAAGAGCTCACTTGGCTGTGGGGGCTCAATGCTCACCATGTCATCCTTTGAAACTTCTATCACATTAGAGGGGGCCTGTTCTCCTCTGCCATCTCTCAGCTCTCCCTCAAATCAACCACCCTCATCCAAGTCTGAAAAGCTGTAAGCCACTTCTCCAGTAGATAGAGAAAGCTCTACTTCAGGGTGCTCCTTAGGTCCATCAAAAGGGTCATAGCCGTGCTGAGCTAAGAATACTCCAAATTTTGCAGCCCACTTTCTTGGAGACTCTAGGGTTAAGAAACACTTGTCTGTTACTGATTCCTGTGTCTCCATGGCCTCATCTGAAAGAAGCTGAGACCAAATTGCCTTGAAAGTGGTCTCGTGTCACTTTCAAAGTGGTCTCCTGTCTCTTCCAGTTGCTGGGCAGTAGAAGCAATTCAGTGTTCCTGTGCTGCTTTGCCTCTTGCCACATTTCCAGAGAGCTTCCCAGCCTCCAAGGCAGTTCTTATTTTGAAGAGCACTCCATAGTCCCTCCAGACCCTTTAGGTCTCTCTGGGAATGATTGTCCCCTACTATCACATCTGCTCAGGGTGTTTTCAGAGAGACATGGTCTTTTTCACTGTGATATTCAGTTTCAAGAACCATGGGACCTTGTCTCTGATTCAGGCTGATAGAAGCTAATGAAGCATGAATAGAAAGGAGCATAAAGTTCATGGTATTATTGTTGTAATACTTTGTACATTCCTCTCTCCATCTCTAGACCAGTTTCCAGTATCAAAGGGGACTTAATGCATTTCGTATTTTATTAAGAAATATTGCATTCAGGGTGAAAGGCATCTGTATAGGACAGAATCACTTTAATAACATTCATGACACACAAAATGCAGGAGGAAGACAATGAGTTTATAATTCTATAATGGATACTTACTAGACAGAACAAATGTCAGATGACAATCATCATACATAATTAATTGCTTTTAAATGCTTGTCATTAGAGATCTAAGAGATTGAAGAGACAGGAAAACCTACATCAAAACTTTCAATTGTTGGCCAGGAATAAAGGATGGCAGATTGTCAACAGAATAATAAATTATGTCTTTCTTTTTTATTATTTTTATTTTTTTACCATTTTAGATTTAACAATTTCAGTGGAAAAGCATATAATTATTTAAGACATTAATTATTTTTAATCTTATCTTTTTACCTTTTACCTTGATCCTAGAGATTAATTTTATCCTTGTGGATTGCAGGTCCCTTTGATGTATTTTCAAGGTATTAGAACCAATTTGAAATCTGATTTCTGTCTATATTCTGGAAACCATCACACCCAAAGAATCCTGAATGTGTGAAGTGTCCAGTTGGACCAGAAGAAATCCACCTATCCCACCCCTCTCTCACTGTCCATGGCAGGGGAGGATGGTTTATTTAGGGACCAACATACAAGCCAACAGTCTGTCACTTCACACTTCCAAGTATCCGTAATTATGATCAGGCATCAATTGGAGATGTTAGATGATTATTCCATGCCTATTCTCTTTTTTAATCCATGTACAGGCTTGTTACCCAGTTTGACTAGTGTCTTTTTGAACGTACTGACTGTTGCCTTTACTACAGCCTGTGGTAGGGAGTTCCAAACATGAATTCCCTGCTGTGGAAAAAGGCCCTGTCTTTGGGCAGTTTGAAATTCCTGATCAGTTTCTGTGCATGGACCTTCGTTCCAGTCTGACAAATAACAGCTTCATCTTCGTCTCAGCCCCTGCCTTTATGATTTCATAAGCCTTGATCATTTTTTCTCAGCCTCCTCCCCTGCAGGTGGAAGAGCCTCAGCCACTTTAATCTCTCTCAGTACATCACTGTTGTACTCTCTTGATCACCACCTCTCTTTACCTTCCCTGCTTCTGTTGTGTTGTTCTTGTGGTCTAGTGACATCTCCCTCTCATAAGCACAATATGGGGGTACCAAGGTTTCATACAGCAACCAAATTATTCTTATTCTTTCCTCTTCCCTTCAGTTTTCATTACATTTTTTGTTTTCATTCAGATGGCCATTTCATAAAAGTAAAGTAACCAGGAGAATGTTTTCTGAAGTTTTCAAAGGTTGGGCTCTTGTGGCTTGCTTGTTCACAAAGTCTGTTTGCACAATTTCTTTTTTAGAAGTGGAACAGTTATGTTGCTTTAAAAAGTGGTAATGTGATAGAAAGTTATCTTTGGCAGAGGGCAGGCATAAGTATGGTGTCCAATCTTTTGAAGATATTACAGGATAAACACTAAAACCTGCATTCTGGACACCCTTAAGTGTCAAGTAAAATAATGGATACAACCTAGAAGCCACACCAAAAGGCAAGTTTAAAAATGCAGAACCATCTTCCCAGCTAGGTAACAAATGGTCTGGATTTTGCTGCTGACAGAAGAGTAGGAGGTATAATTGATGAAATTTTGTCTGAAAAGAAATTCCTGCTGCTTCTCCAGGATTGTACAACAGTGTGTCCTGACTTAATAACTGGCACCCAGGTGAGAGCAGCACTGAGAGCAGGGCTGCAGTCCTTGGTCATCCCCAGGATGCACAGGAGTGTTGGCACCACCAGATCTGCTCTGGATCCAGCCTGGCCTGGGCACTGGAAGGATCCAGGGTACTGGCAGCAGGTGTGTGAGATGTGCCCAGTCCTGTGTAAACTTCTCAAACACTGCTGTAATAAATGATTTCAACATTAAGTGTCAATTTATGAGGACAGCTGCACTCAACACCAATTTCTTAAGAGCTGGCTGGGCTGTTGTTAGTTATAGTGTGGGAGGTATTTTTGTCTTGTTAAAGGAAATGTGGATTATCTTATAATTATCCCAGCTACAGCTACTTCTGACACTGTCTTACAAGCTGTAAATTCATGGATTAAAACTACAGATAGTAATTTCAGAATTCCCTGTGGTGTTTCTAGTACTCTCTGGTGTTTGGTGGCTCCATGTCTCTGCAGATATAGATGAGGGATGGAATAATTGTGTTTTGGGGAAAAAATCTTTAGAGAATATGTGAAGACATATGGTAGTCTTGGAAAATTGTGCAGTCAAATAAAGATGAGCTGAAGATATAAATAGAGTTTTGGCAAATAAAGAAATCAAGATAGTATCTGAAGCAGCTTGTTTTTCATCTTTGTAGGCATCTGGATAATCAGTTGTAAGAACTCTTCTTCCAAGTTACCATGGCATCAGATTTAGGTATTTCTACATTTCACAATCATAGAATCTGAACTAGCTCTTTTATCAGATGTCAGCATTTTTAAATCTTCACCACCAGCATCCCACTTCAGCAGCACATCAAGAATCCTCAGAGAGTCTCTGCAGCTTCTGCTTTCTCACAGCCCGTGCCTGCCTGGCACATGTGTAACTTCTCCACCCAGACAGCACAGACTCGCTTTGCATCTCTCCACTACTTCCCCACGAGGGTCTGCCTCTTTCAGCTTCTTCTGACTCCATTTTCCTGGAGTAAAATTAATGCAAAAATCTTTACATATCTAATAAAATAAAGTTATCATGATCATCAAATATACTTAATAACTATTTACAAACTATTTCATAATATGCATATGAAGTAGGTGAGGATTAAGGTGATTCCTGTAGGTGCTGTATAGCTTATTTCATTAACAAATGTTGATTGGGTTTTGTAGCAATAAGCACTATATTAATGTAAATATTGATAAGCAAATAGCTTATTCAAGGACTAATTTTAAGATTATAATCCTGTGATTCATAATTAAAAACTTCTGCTGCATTTTTACAAGTTTTTGAAAGCCTGTTGTAATAACCACATTTCCTTTTTCAGGTTGTATGAGTATGTAAAGTTTATTTTAGAGCTTATAACTTTGTTGGTGACTCATTCTGTAGAACAAGTGTTAGATCAAGTGAGGACAAGAACCCCCACAAGGGTGGGGGAAAGGGGAATTGAGGCCATACATCCAGCAGTCCTGGAGTAATTCCTGAGTACACTGGGTCAATAGAGAAGGTTTTAGGGAGCAAGTCAGGTACCTGAACACAGATGTCTGGTGGCATTTTAGATGTGATGTAGTAACTTCCATCCCAGGCCCAAGTAGTAACTTATTTCTGCCAGCCCTGCAGCTTGGATACCTGAGGACACCTGCACTGATGCTGGGTCCAGTGGATCAGAGCTGGGGAGAAGCTACAGTAAGAGCTGGACTAAAGGGCTAAATAACAGATGGCAAATGACAGGCGTGACTAGCACTGACAGTGGATTTTGTTCTCTGCCACAGCACTTTTCTCTCGGAGATCACGGCAGGGTGCTGGAAGCAGGGGTGAGGCTGGACTGGGCTGCTCAAGGTGAGCTAAGGCCAAGGGTGGCTTCATCAGAGACCAGCGGAGCTGAGGACGGTTCTGTGGTCAGATGCCTCCTGAAATCGCCCTTTCCTCTCCCTTCGGAGTAGAAACTAAGAAATAAAGCTTATGACGGGCTCTGAACAGGATATGTGCTTGTTTAAGAAAGCCTGTACCTACAGGTGGTTGTCTCTTCCCCGCCGAGGAAGATGGTACCGAATTTGGGGGATGCACAGTAAAGAGAAAAAGGCACAGCAACACTTTTAAATCAGGGATTGGTAATTGAAAAGGCACCACCGAGACCTCAGGGCGGCGAGGGCCGAGTCGGGCCGAAACGGGCCGAACCGAGCACAGCCGAGTGCAGGCGAACACGACCGACCCGACCCGAGCACATCCGAGTGCAGCCGAGAGCAGTCGAACACATCCGATCCGGGCCGGGCCGGGCCGGGCC
>WEIU01014024.1:30865-47628 GCA_013389925.1 Aegithalos caudatus | reverse complement strand
GCTCGGAGGGGAAGCGCCCTCTCCTCCCTCCCTCCTTGCGGGGGGAGGTTCGCCGCTCCCCCGCGCTCGCCCCGGTGAGGAACCGTCCCCAGACGCCCAGGGATGAAATAATTTCGTTTTCGTTGTTTCGGAGAGTAACCTCTTCCTTGTATGAGTAAGAGGCTTATCATACAGAAACATGGACCTGGGTTCAGAAGTTTCTTCATTTGCTGCGGACGTGGTAATGTTTTTGTCTTCACTGTTATTTGTTCTCAACCGTGGATGATACTTGGAAATGGAAACTCGGCCCCAGTTGGGCTGTAACCAAGAGCACATATAGTTTGTGGTTAAATACCACTCGGGATTATGTTTCTCGTTATTTTCTTTGAGGAGGAAGGTACTTCTTAGAAGGAAAATAGTAACCATTGCCCCCAAAGCACACAAATTTCTTTTATGTGCAGTATATAATTGCCAATTAACATCACAAACTGTAAGCAGTGAGGTTTGCCTAGGACACACGTACATAGTGGCATAAAATTTATTCATCTGTAAAATGCTGTGGCAGAACCCAGATTTGCATGCAAAGAGCCGGTGGGGAAATCAATGAACTTTACAGGCCAGTCCTGGGAAATGGAGGGGAAAGACCCCATAACTGTTGAGCAATGTTTCAGCCTTATTAAAAAAACCTGCCCCTGTGGGGTGCAGAGCAACCCTGCACTGGGATTTGACAGATACTTGGGTGATTCTGTTAAACTTAATCCTTTAATGCCAGTTTTACAGCTGGCTTCAAGGACCAGGACCCCCAGCAGGGCTGGGATTTCACCAGGACATGTTCATGGCACGTCCTTAAGTTGCATTTCCTTAATGGTGCAGATATATAAATAACCATTATAACTCAGGTATTTTGGAAGAAACCAATAGCTCAGCAGTGCTTCTGTAAGACTTGTTTTGTTGGAGCATTTAAAATTAAATAGTAGATAGATTGTGTGCAGTGTCATTCATGTATATTAAAGATCAGTAGGCATAAACATTTAACTGTCCTCAAGGATCCTGGTGAGATGGAATTCATTTTTTATTTCATTTTTGATAGCTCTATATTTTCTCAGGGCTTTAGTATCATAATCACTATGTCTGTTGCTTTATACTCGAATAAGGTTTCCCTTAGTTTCGGATATAAAGTTAAATAATTGTTTACTGTTTTTGTAAGGCAGGTTTTCTGCCTGTTCTGAAAACATACAATAATTGCTCAGAAGCACATCACTACTATTCTGGTAGTAATAATATATATTTTCAACTTTTCTTTGTTGATTTAAAATAGGAAATAAAAATCTGAAAGGCAAGAAAAAATGTTCTTAATATTTTCAGTGCCTCATGCTTTTCAGCCCCCCTCCTCATTTTCGCTGTACTTCTGAAACATTAGTTAGTACTTCAGACTAAAATGCACTAAAGGGGAGTTTGGATAATGTGACCTTATTTTCTAGAAAATTGGCATGGCAGCTGTTTCTTGGAGGGAGTGGTGTGGGAATGAAGGAGACATTGATAAGTTACCCATTATATTTTCACTTTTGTTTTTGTTGCCTAACATCTGTGGGCTGTTCATGTTGTGTGTGGGTTTTAGGCAGTTGAGGAGCTGTGGGATGCTCTGTCCCACGACTTGCAGAGGCTGTGAAATCAGCAGTTCCCTTCCTGCTCTGGGCAATCGAGGCAGCCCAAAAGGCTCTGCTTTTGCCATTCATCTGGAGAGGAACAAAGTCGAGCTCTCTTTTAGAGTAGGGATGATGTCATCGGGATTGCTGCAGCATGATGTGGAGGTCCAGCCTCACATGTGTATCAACCTAATAGCACTGCTAAAGTCCCAGATTCACAGGTCTGCTTTGATTTAAAGTCTTTCACTGCTGAAGTTTTGTGATTGGGAAGAGTCTTTGGGGTGTCTTTGTCAGGGTCTTGGAATGATGGGTGATTATAACTAAAGGAAATAGGGTTTTTCACTGTGTCAGTCAATTACCTTTAAAAAAATTTAGGATTGGCATTAACTGTCTTTTCTTTGAGCAAAATAATCAAGCTTGCCTTTGATAAATGAGAACTAAACCTTTTATAGTTATATAAAATTAAGCAATCCCTGTTTCCTTAAGGTCTTGCCAACATTTTGAAGTACTGCATTTTTTCTGGACTCAAGTCATGCATCATAGTTATTCATATTAATCACCATGGCTCAAAGAGACTGGATGCAGTACATCCATAATAACTCACTGTCTGCCTGGAGAAAACTGGGAGTCGTGTCCACTGTCAGGTGGGAATGGAGGCCCTTTTCCTCTTGGGGAAACCATTTGCATCTGGAGTTCACAAACCTCTGTGTGAAACAAGCATTACAAAATTTGCCGTTGTATTTGGACCGTTCAGTTTTATACATGAATTGAAGTTACAAAGACAACAAGCTTGACTTCTTATCTGAGGGTGTGTTTGAACAAATCACCTTCCCCAGGCCAAAGACCTTTTTTATGACCTCTTTTTGCTGAGCTTTATCCCATCCAATAGTGCCATCTGACTGAAGTCTTCTCCCCTGATTCACTGCAGCCCTGTGGAGGTGTGTCCTTCCAGGGGCACACCTAGCTTAGCAAAACCATGAAACAAACATGGCTAATGACTCATATTCCAGTGACATCTGAGGTGGAGGTTTTGTCTGTGAGCCACCATTACACCTCTGAAAAAAAGCCCCGGTTGCTGAACCCTGACTCCTTGTGAAATGTGACCGGTGGGATTGAATCTTTGTCAAGGGTGTGATGTTGTGGAGTCTCTCAGGGTTAAAACAGGCAAATATGGATTGATTATATTTAGGAGAGGATCTAAGGCTTCTCTTTGAAGGAGATGCTGGGCTTCATGGCCCTTTCTCATAGGAAGGAAATTGTCTCCAGGCCATAGGATGGGGAACACGGATCTCCCGGAGACGTGCCAGAGACTTCAAGGAAAGGCTTTGTGCAGTTGCCACCTGCTAATGTAAACGAAGCTGTTCTCCGTGCTGGATCTGGAGCTGGGTGTGGGGAGGTGCAGAGGGAAGGCGGTGCTGGACACTGACGGTACCCAGCCTGTGGTGCTGAGCTGCACCTCCCACAGAGCGTCTGGGTGCTCTTGGAGAGGGCTCTGCTGCCCCAGGGGTGGAGCTGGGCCCTTCCCTCCTGACTGCCAGGGATGGAGCTCGGGTGTCTGTAAGATCCATGCTTTGGTTTCCTGGTTTTTACACGTTCAAAAGTACCTTTAGTGATAGAAATTGAAAACCGATTTAAAGAGTAAATAAAATTTCACATAGGAAGTGAGATATGTGGACAATTATTTTAATTTTATTGTTTTTATCTGCTTCCATAGTTGCATAGTCAAACACTTATGCAACTGTTGAACTCCATGATAAAATACAAACATGGGGCCACACCCAGGTAGGTGGCCTGCAATCTCTAGGATGCTGTGGTCCTGTAAACACTGTAGTGCTCCCAAATAAAGGGGTTTTAAACAACTCTGATACTTGAAAAATAATTCTAAATTGATCCAAACTTCACTTCTTAGTAACAAGGGAAATACGATTTTGAGCAGTGTGTGGTTGTCCTTAGGCAGAAGTGAGAGTATCTTCGTGTTTTTCCCTTTTGAAACTGAGAATTGACAAAAGGATTTTTAATCAAATGAAAATACTTTGCCAAAAAGTAGAATTGCTCAGTCAATAAGGAGTATACGAGGTTGTAATGTTGAAGAGGAAACTTACTGCTGATTCTTAAAATAACTAAATTCTGTTTCTGTTTTTGGTTGGGTTTGTGATGGAGTTCTTTTTTGGGTGGTAGGATCAGATTTTAAGGTTTTAGTAAGACTTCTCTGTACTGTAAATCCAGAAAGTGAAACTGGCCAGTTCCTGATCAGTGTTTTGGAGTCTGACCTACAGGCATTTTTTTGAGAATGTATTCATAAACAGATAAATATAAATTGTAATAATGGTTAAGAGTTATTTCAGGAGACTTTTGGTTATTTCAGGAGACTTTTGGCACTGATTTACATTTAAGCTAGAAAAACTTATTTTATTAGTGAATTTAGTAGCATTCTGGGCTTGATGCAGAGCTTACTAAAGTCAGTGTGAGCTCTTACACTTACTCCCTTATGCTGGGATTGCACTCTTACAAGTATTGCCTTCACAGCATTTTCCTATCTGGCTTGGGTTTTTAGAGAAGTCTCAAAACTTAAAAGATTCATGGACAAAACAGTTGAAGGTTTTTTAAAAGACCTAGCTACATTTTAAGCTGATGCCACTTTTCTTTCTACTTTCAAACACTTAATTTTTGATTTGAACAGCACAAATTATTATACAGTATTGAAAATTATAATTTTAAACCTTTAATGGTTATATATGAGAAGTAGTTTGTACTTCTGTGGCTGCCTTCAGCATTTTAGGCTTGAAGATCAGGTACCACCTCTGAAACAGTGTTTTCTCCATTTCATGTGCTGTGTATAACACTTTGTCTGAACATTTCCAAATAACAAACATGATCTCTCAAGAGAGCCCCATGAACTAAGACATTTCAGTTTTTCAAGTGGATAAACTAATGCAGCAAGGTCACATGCAAGGTTGATAAAGGAGCGGGGAATGAAGATTGAAATTCTCACTGCAGTCATCTAACCTTTAGTTACACTCCTCCTATGCTCCTTTAATTATGTTACTTGACAAAATTAAGGGGTGGAGGAAAAGAAAAGGAATTAATCTATTTACTGTCTGCCTGGACTCGTAAGTATTACTTTGAAATAAATATCTGGACTGTATCCTTTTGCCTCATAAAGTAGTTTTTGTCCCTTTGGAGTTGCTCAAGCCCACGTTAAACGTTTTGTTAGTTTTTAATCTGTGCAGCTTGGAAGTATTTAGTAGCTCATTCACTTTTTTAACAGTACTTTTGTACTGCAGTCTTGTCTGCCTCCCTAGCCCTGAGGCAGTTAGATCCTTATTATGGGTTTTGGCAGTTGCCAGAAGAAAAAACAAAACAAACAAAACAACCTCCCCTCACACCCTTAAATTGTGAATGGTGAGGCTCTTACCACTCTGACAGCACGGCTAGTGTGGTGTTACTCTGCCGTCGTGGGGACAGTCGGGGAAAACGCTGTTTGTAAACAACTCCACCAGGGAGCTGCTCCTTTGGAGTCACATCCGAAATCTGAAAGACTCCTGGTGTATTTCCAGTACGAATTGCAGTCTCAGGCCGCGGTTCGGGTGCGTGCCCTGCCCAGGTGTGTGCATTGTGGCTGAGCTCCGCAGCGCTGGCTGCGTGCGAGGCCCGGCGCTGCCGCTCTGTCCCTGCCTGTCCTCCCGCAGGAGCGGGGCACGGCCCGGCCCTGCCGCGCTCCGGGCATCTACCCCCGCTTGAGGTTTGGAACTGGCTTCCTGCAAAGGCCTCACGTGTCAGTGTAAAGAGGAAGGTGGCCTGAGTAGTTTTTGTCTGGTTTAGTGCCTCTGTGCTGTTTAAATCCCTCATATGGTGGACTTGAGAGAAAAGTGAGAAACAATTTGCAAATTTATTTTAACTTTTCATTGGTGGCATACAGAGTTTTACAATTTTATAATGATCTCTTGTATGGGATTCTTGCATTTCTTAATTCAGCATACAACTTTTTTTAACTATAAAATGTAGGTGTTTGATTTTCCAGCAATGTGAAGCCATGCTTTTCTGATTTGTTTTATTAGCTTAATAACATACCTGAATTATAGAGTCATAGTCCTTCCCTTTTTTGCATGTGGACGATTGTTCTCTGGGCCAGCAGCAGTACAATGCTATTGTCTGAACCTGGGACAAAAGCTCCTGCATGGAAGCTGCAGTCCCACTGGGCATAATGGGGGAGATTTCTGTCATGTGCATGCTTTTACTATAGTAACTAGAAAATAGTCTAAACCCATTTTTCTTGCCTTGTTTTAGAGTGAAGGCACTTTGATGATGCACGTTTATTCATGCTTAAATACCTACAAAATTAGCTTATTTTGTTCTCAGTGTTTGATGTGTTACACCTAGTGTAGAGTGGAATTTATTCCTTTTATATGCTGTGGAGTAGTGGTTTGCCAGGGCTTCACAGTTCTGTGTGTGATGGGAGTGAGCAGCAAAACTCAGTTCAGAGCAAGTTCCTCTCCTGACCCTGTCAGGGCAGAGTCAGCCCAGCTCTCCCTGAGCTGCTGCTTTGTGCAGGAGCACTCAAGGCACTGTGGGATTTGCACTCTGAGTGAGGGTAAAGCACCTCTTAGAGCTGCCATCATAAAGGTTATTTGCCTTTGAGTATTTTGGGTTGCTCTCTATCCCTATAAATATACTTCATGGGATTATTTTTGGGGGGGTTTATGTTTTCCTGCTCTAAGGAAATAGGATAATCCTCTTAGCTCTTAAAAAAAACCCACACCAAACTGTCTTTGACATTGCATAAATCGAGCAGCAGTGGAATTTAGCGATTATTCCATGGGTCTAGACTGAAAAGTCAGTGTTAGTGTCACGGAGATAGTGTTAGGCTTCAATTCAGTATCCAATCCTCCAAGGTTACTCTGTGTTCAGAGTATGCTCTTGCTTTAGTAGGTGCAGTGGATAGGAATGTAAATGTTCATTTGCTGATATGTGGCTCTCGTGATTTTTGTTTCACACACATTCACATTAATTCTTGTTTTCCCTTTGGATTTGAATTTTATCATGATGCTGAATTTGTGCAAGAGGTTACTGCAAATATTAAATCTGCCAGTCAAGTGCAGAAAGGTTTGATCCAAGATGAACATAGAGCTATTTTAGAAAACAAGCCATGGACAGTGCAGCACTTGTAGCAGGAAATCTGATCTCTTCTGTTTTTCATTGTGTAGTGCCTTTGCTTGTAATTGGTGAGTTTATCATAATTATAGCCAACCTAATTTTGCAAGATGCCTGCACCCAGTGCAGAGCTGAGCACTCATTGTCAGAGCACCCCAGTGCTGCTGTATAAGCAATATTTTTCCTAACCTAGGCAGCCACCAGGCACGTGCTGCAGTTTTGAAAGCACTGGGAAACTTTTATGTTTCACTGTGGATGATTTTTGAATTCGTATTTGGTTAAATTCTCTTTAAAGATAAAATAGCAGAGTTCAACCACAAAGGACTGTAATTGTTGTGAGGGAAATAAAAGTGGAACCTTGAGGTGTTTCTTTTTCGGTCTTATGAAATACTCCAGGAAACAGACCCTACAGTAGGGCTTACATGTCATTTTAAATACAAAAATGCTGAAATACTTATTTTGGTGATACCTGGTTCTCCAACTGATTAAAAATAGTTCAACTGGTGCAGGAAGATAACCTTGCTCAAGACTGACACAGCTTTAAAGAGAGGAATCCTAATGTGTACTGTGAGGTTTGGGGTACTAAACAGAGAAAAAGCTGAATCTTTTCAAGTTACTGCTCTAAACAAGGCTTGTTTGGCTTAGATTGACATTTTTCTGGGTTTGGATCAATTTAAGCTGTTCGTGTAGGAATTGGCTCGTTTTTAGTTAAAATAATTGGCCTGTTCAGTGGTTTTATCCCTGGTTAAAACTATTATGAAATAGTTCTTCCAAATCACTGTTCTCCATACAAGTTCTAAGATGCATTTTATTTCTGCACCTCAGAGTAGTATCAATAGTCTGTGACTAAAGGTACTGATTTGCATTTGAGATAGAAAAACATTTTTAAATGTAGTTTTTTAATACTTCTGCTTCATTATGTCTATAATGCTGTTAATAATAAGAAATTTTTGTATTTTCCTCACATATCAGAAAATAAGGGTTTCAGTATCTCAGAATTTTACTTTTTACAGGTACAAAATTTTATTTCTCATATATGTGGGTTGCCACCACTAATTAAAGAAATCCACATTGACCTTTAAGCATTTTGAAAAATAAATGTGAGCATCTTGCTTAATACAGTTATCAACTTACACTTAACACTTTGCTTTGCTTTTCAGGAGCTTGAAGAAATCCGCAAATGTGGAATGAAAAACTTCCGTAATATCCAGGTTGATGAAGCTAATTTATTGACCTGGCAAGGGCTTATTGTTCCTGTGAGTATAGACTACTCCTTATGAGCTTTAAAGTAAAATGAGGATCATTTGTGTCTCATAAATCCACAGCTCAGTATTGAGCTGGTGGCCATGAAATAATTGGTTATTGTAGGCCTGGGCTGACACATGGCTGGAGCTCTGTGGTGGCACTGGGCTGCTGGGAGAGGTGTTGGAAGGGGGAAGCAAGTGAAGTTTGGTTCTACATTAAGCCTTAAGTACGAAACCTACGTGAGCATAGGAAAAAGAAAGGAAATATGAAATACTTTTACTCCTTAGTATATGGTTTTTTAGTTTACTAGATTTATTACTAGGATAAAACCGAGTATTGGGAAAAATTCAATGCAATGAAAAGGTTTGGATTTTCCAGAGTGAGCTCTTTAAAAGAAAGTAATATCTTTATTTAGGCATTAGTTAGTGCCAAAATAAATCTATTCCACTTAATTTTTTAAAAAGCACTATAGTCTTCTTAGGGAATGTTTAATCGAAGTAGATAACCATTTTATTAGTCAAATAGAGAGGGATTTGTTACTAAGGGGAAAGCAGGAAATGTGATGTGTTGGTTTCTTGGTTGAAAGTCACTTGGATTTTCACCCCTTGTATTTCCCACTGCTGTGGCCCGTAGCAGTGGGAAATGGCTGGCTTGGTTCTAAGAGCTATTTTTAGTCTGCAGCAATAGGGGCTGGGCCATGAGGGAAGCAGTTGTGGTTTTCTGTGGGTGCTGCCAAAAAGCCTCCCCAACCAGTGTAAGTGTGTCTTTTTATTACATGAGTAAGACTTTGAGACATCTCTGAAGCAGTGCCTCTGCCTCCTTAGTCAGAGGCTGCTCTGGAGCTCACATGGCACAGGCTGAGCCTTTACACTTTAAATGCTGTGGAATACATTAAGTTTGCTGTTTACTTATGTGCCTGCAAGTGATTCCTTGGAGTGGCTGCCACTGCTCCTGCAAACAAAGCAAGAAGGATCTGACACTGGAGTTTGACAGAGCTGAGGAACAACTTGCTTTAATCAGCCACTTTGTGGTTCATGTGTAACAGTTTAGTGCTTTGATAATACTTTGAAGCAGTATAAGCCTCGTAAATATGACTAATAAAGCAAAACACAAAAATACTTGTTTATTCCTGTTAAGATTAGGAATGTGCAGTGTACAGCAGCTATTTTTAACAGTTTCTGCTCGACAGAGGATGAGCATGGGGTTTGTTTTGCAAAGCTTTGCAGCATCCCAAGTGTTTAAATGTTGGTTACTAGTTCAACTTCCAAAGGTTTTGGGATTGCTTGGGTAAAAAGTGATTTTAAAGCTGCTGTAGTTGCCTTCCCCCTGGCAGAAACTGCTGTATTTCTTACAAGCATACAGCCAGATTCTCCACATGGATGAGCCTAAAATTAAATGTTACTGTTGACAAATAATTTAATAGAATGCTCGCCACCCCCAAGTATTGGTAAATTCTGGAGTGGAATTGATTGCAGGGAAGGGTTTGGTTGCTAATGAAGAATGTGTGTGATTATATTTTACATCAACTGGAAACTCTCCTCCTTTGATTCTTGTTCCCAGAATGTTGGGAAATGCTTCATTCCATAGTTACTGTTTTCAGTGCAGAATGATATTTTCATAGGCTTTAAATGTAGCAATAGTTTATTTTTGTTCTGCCTCTCTTGTGCAGTATCTGAAGCATTAGTATCAGTAGTCTAACAGGTTTTTATAAGTGAAATTCTGGGCATTGTTTTTTCTGTTTCAGCACGAAGAACTGCTTTGCTCACTTCACAGTTCTCTCATCCTGCTCCTTCAAAACTGATCTGATAAGAGTGGGTGCTAGAACTGCATACAAATTCAGAATGTTTTCATCAGCAAACACAGTGAATATCTATCTTTAGTACCAATGAATGCTCAGCAGATTTTTGTGTAGTCAGCACAAAAATGTTCTCGAAACATTTAGGGAGATCTGGCAAACCAAATTGCATTGCTGTTCATGCCCCCATGTTGTGAGACACACAAAATTACAGTTCAGAAACCCATTTCCCTTGTCAGGTTTGCTGTTTGTGTCTTGGAAAGGGTTTACTATGTTTTTTGAATCACAAAACTGGGAATAAAGCTACTTACTAGAGAGGGCCTTGAGTTGGAAGTAAATGGAGCTGGATGCTTTCTTACCCATAGAAGTGTCAACCACCTGTAGGACAATGACAACTTGCTTTTTCCAGGGTGGATGCAAATGTGCAGGTTGTGTTGCTTCTCACATAGGTTTTGTTGTTTCCTGACACATAAACCTGGCAGTAGTGTAGGTAGAAAATGCCTTTCAAAGAGGTCATTCAAGAGATCAAAGAAATCCAAGTCTGTACTGTGCTGCTTTTCCTTGTATCCATTAGCATGTGCCACATTCTTGACATTCTGCCTTCTTGTTTCAGGACAATCCTCCATATGATAAAGGAGCCTTCAGAATTGAAATCAACTTCCCAGCAGAATATCCATTCAAACCTCCTAAGATTACATTTAAAACAAAGATCTATCACCCTAACATCGATGAAAAGGGGCAGGTTTGTCTGCCAGTAATTAGTGCTGAAAACTGGAAGCCAGCAACCAAAACTGACCAAGGTAGGACTCCATGTGGAGAAAGAACTGACTATTGAGAAACTTTATAGTGTTTGAATTTAAAGCTAATAATGTTTCACTTGTCAGCTTCTCAGTGCTCTGAGGGTACATTCATTGTAAGGTGTGTGTCATGAATTACATGTGGTGAGCACAGAGTACAACTCTTGTGGAATCTCATTTTGTTACTGGAATGCGAGGTACTGGCACTGAAGTGGCATTTCCACCTTCAGGAAACCACAAAACTCTTCATGACTAAGGAGTTTATTAAGGAAGTGTCCTTGGCATACTTTACAATTTTGCTAGTAGTTTGTATAGAGGTTATTCTGTGTTTCTTTTTAAACAGTGACTTTAGAATCCAAAGGTGTTCAGTAAATTCCTGGATGTTTGAAAGAGGGTTGAAAACCTCAAGGCTTTTTATAGTTTGGAATCTGCCATGTGATTCAGTGACTTGAACATATGGCTTGAAATATCACAGGAGTCTTAAACAAAATCTGAAATAATACCACAGATGAACTTGTAGTTCTTAAAAGATCATTGCTGTCGGGTTTGCTGTGTAGAGTGTCTTTGATAAGAATCTAAATATTGTAAGGAAAAAAGTTTTGTCAGGTTCTGTGGCAGACTTAAGTGTGATGTAAGTGAGGTTTTTTCCTCTTGTTGCTCGCATGAGGTGTTGGGGTGAGAGTTTTGTGCTGTCTGGCAGGTAATGATTAGTTGGGTATTAAGCTTTTGTTATTATACATATAGAAAGCAAACATCCTTGCAAAAAAAACGCTTATTTTTTAAGAGTATTAATTCAAATGAGTAGCAGTTTAGGGCGGTGCTAGAGCTTTAGTGACACTGAAGTATCTTGTTCCATAGTAGAAAATACTTTTCTCTTCCAGGCTCTTCTTTAAGGTTATTTTCACATGGTCTGTGTTCCTGATAGGAAACCATGCTGTACTTAAGATTTCATTTTTTCTGTGTACCCCCAGCATGCTAAAGAAAGTATTTCCAGTTGTGTGATCTTGCCCAAAGACAAAACAGGAAAATTCTTGTAGTTGAATTAGATGAGATAAAGAAGGTGAATGTTGGTGAAAATGGAGGTGGAAAAAGAATCAGTGAAATAGGACAGCCAAGATCTTAGATTTGTTGTAGATTTATCCCTGATTATACAGGACAAAATCCTTGGGAGAGAGGAGATGGAAAGAACATGTGGCAGGTTTCTGTTCTGTTCCACACCTGAGCAGCTGTCTTGGTGCTATCAGCCCTTGCTAGTTAACTAAAGGACTTGCATGTCTCTACCCAGCTTGAAAAACAAGCTGTCATTAACTGGAACTACCAAAACAATTGTTTGCCTGCAGAGCATAGTCAGTGTCTCTCTGAGAAATAGCAATTCCCTTTTTATCCGAGAGTGAATAAAAGCTGTGCTAAAATCAGAATTTGGAACTGATCCTGGGTATCAAAATGTTGCAAATCTCTCAAGGTCGGCTGTGTTGTGGTTTTTTGTTTGTCTTAACTCTTTCTTCAAGAAGTTGTTTTAGTGTCAACATCTGTTGTTACTACATGGTTGTATGAACATGTGACAATGTTACTAAAACCCTGCTTAAATGTCTTTTTCTTCAGATTTCTTCTGCACTGAAAAATCACTCTCAGCTTTTCTCAGTGAAATAATGTGACATCATTAGTACAGAATCAAAGTGATTTGGTTTGTTCATGCTGGTGTCAAAAAAGTGAAGAGATTAAGTTCATCATAAGTCATTAACTTACCTTTCACATACTAAATGTGCATCTTACTGCTGTACTTTTTGTTAATTTATGCTTAATATTAAAAACAACTGTTATGGCAGGATAGTTTTCAAATGCTGTGGGTATTGAGGCAGCTCCTGTTCTGCCACGCCTGGTTTTTCTGGTGTGTTACTGTTATTAAGGTTATTGAACAGACAGTTTCTCTGCAGTGCTTTTGCATGCTTTGTTCAGTGAGAAGGGAAGAGAAACCAGTGTTTCTGCTGGTTTCAGCCATGTAATGGCAATTCTTGTAAGGCCAGGACTGGTGAGTTACTGTGAAGGAAGCTGGTATCAATTCTACATTCCTTAGATAGTTTGTTGCAGTTTAAACTTACATTTGTGGCAAGAAATCTTCCTGTTTAGCAGTTGAGAGGCAAACATCAGATTTGAGTTTGGCTTTGAGTATTTGTTTTGAGGTTTGTTCATGGGTGGAAAAGACTGAGATCAATGCCCCAAACAAAGCCACTCTGGTGTGCCCAAGAACACTGACACCTCTGGGTGGCTGGGCTGTGGGACTCCTGATCCTTGTGAGCTTCCAATGGCTGTGAGGATGTGTGTGAGAAAAATGTAGCAATAAATGGCACTGTGGGGTGTGTGGTTTGCTGTGTAAATGTCAGGTGCATTTCCATTTCAGAAGAAATGGCTTTTCTTTGGAATGTGACGGGGACATTTGGTGACATTGCTGTGAGCATCTTGCTACTCACCCTTGTTGTTTGCCCAGTGCATCCCTACTGGTGGCTGCCTTGGGCAGTTGAGAGTAGAGGGAAAACTTGCCTGCTATTCATAGGAGAAATACAAATCATAGGGAAATAAAGCTGGAAAAAAGAGTTTCCAGAAGAGGCTCAGTCACAGCTGTGTCACTGTGACAGGTGTTGGGAAATTCTTTGTGGTACACATTCCATCTTTACCCAATCCCTTCAGTGAACCTGTCTGAGAACTTTCATTCTCGGCCATAGGAGAGGATTTTAGATGGGATGCCAATTACATGGGAAATAATTTGTGGTGCACTTTGGTCTCTATTCGTGTTGATTTTGTTTACAAATACGATTTTCTGGTGTTCATTCATGGTCATTGAACTAAATCTTGGCATATCACTGCAGCTTACTCACGCCGTGCGCTTGAAAAGGCCCCAGATTTATGGGGATGTATTTAAATGCAGTTAAAGCTCTTTTCTTACAGGGGAATTTTGCTTACATTTTGATTTTGAAAACTTAACCATCTAAGTCTCTGACGGTATTTATACTTCTTTTGACAGTAATCCAGTCCCTCATAGCACTGGTGAATGATCCACAGCCCGAGCACCCCCTCCGGGCTGACCTAGCTGAAGAATACTCTAAGGACCGTAAAAAATTCTGTAAGAACGCTGAAGAGTTTACAAAGAAATATGGTGAAAAGCGACCAGTGGACTAAAATCTGACACAAGTGCTGTCAGCAACCTATGATAGAAGATCGGAGCAGTGCATTTGAGACACCCCGTAAAGCAGGACTCTATGGAAAATTGACAAGTGCCACCTTTCGGTGTGAACTTGTGGCTGTTACTAACTTTCTACAGTTTTCTTAATCAAAAGTGGGCTAGGTAACCTGTAAAGAAAGGATTAAAATTTAAGATGTTCTAGTTCTGCTTTCTTTGTTTAAAAATCACTGCTTCAATATACTTTAAAGTATGCTGTTTTCTTTTTCTTGTCAGAATTTATCAAAAATATCTTAGACTTATATTCTGCCCTTAAATTGAAAAGGTTGTGGCTGTCATTTCTTATTTTTCCTTGCAGTTCCCACTATCTTGAGTTCATACATTGAATTTTAACGCCCTCCTCAAAGTGATGTCTTAGGAAAAATATCCCAGTCCCGGCAGAAAACGATTGAGTGTTTGGCAGTTTCATTTATTTCTCTTCCTAAATGTTGCACTGTGCTTTGTGGGACTTGTTGCAAGTTCCCCTGAACTTCAGTTTGTAACATAATAAACAAAATCCAACCCCACAAAATCAATCAAAAATAATGTCTGGGTCTGATAAAAATCTGGCCAATGTCTATGAAACGGGGAAACCCGAGTTTTTGCGTGCGTCTTGAATTAGAATATGGCTTATGTTCTGCTCTTGGAAAGCTTTGGAAAACAAATCTGTAGCAAACAAGTAGTGGAATGTGATTGCAAACCTCCTTCACTTCTATCCTTAATACCTATGCAGAGTAGCAGGAAACGTGCACAGAACAACATTGCAACCAATCCGGGAGAGTTCCTGAAATTGGGGACCAAGAGGTACCAAAGTGACAAACTGTCTTTTGAATTTAAAATCACTTATTTGGAATCATTAATTTTGAATTCAAGAACTAACTCTGACAGCACTGCTGTCCTCTCTGGACGTTTTCCCTCAGAATGCGTCAGGAGCGTCTGTTTGTGGGGTGGCCCTCGAGGCGTTCCCAGCCCCGGCACTGCGAGGCCCGGCCTGAGCAATGAGGTGTGACAGGGAGTGCTTGGCTGCTGCTGCTGCTGCTGTGCTCATCACACCGGGCAGGGCATTTACTGAGCGCTCAGTGTCAGTGGAGCTGCATCCCCAGGGCACCTCCTGCGCATGCTGAATTCGGAAAGGGAGCCCTTTCTCTTAGAGCTGAGCATCCTCTGCCGCGTCTCTGCTGCTTCTGCTGCCTTTCCTCCCCAGCCCAGAGCGTGATTCTAGCTCCACAGTCAAACTGCCACACAGTCAACCTGCTGTCTCCCCTTCTGCAGCTGGGGTCTGCTACCGACTGAATGGATTATTTCCAGAAATCCATTGGTATCTGGGAGCACATATCATTTCTATGTGCAGGAAGCTGAGTTTAAAAATCCTGACACCTAGGTGGTTGCCTGTACTCCTAAATTCAGTTTTAATACAGCCTCTGCCTTTGCAACCTTTCAGAACTAGTGTGTCAAGCAGTAGATCTCTCTTGGTTTTAATGTCTTGTGTATTTGCTATTTCCTCATTCGTCCCTCTCCTCTGGCTTTCATTTCCAATTTAGTGTAAACAATGACAGCCCAGTACCTCACCTCTGTTGAAAGTAAATTTTTTTATAAGTTAGGGAGCTAAGAAATTTTATGTTTAAGTGTTCTTAGACAGATTCTTTGGCAGGTAAATAAAGTTAAACCACATTCACCTTATTTACGGAAACTTGCATTTCCTAAGTGTTTTCAGGCTTGTGAGAGCACTATTACCAAATTTCACATCTTTGTGTCTTCATTTGCAGAAAGTTGGTACCGATTTTGTTTCGTTCACTCTCACTCGGATTCATAATAAAATAATGCCAAATTATCTGTCAAACCGAAGTGTGTAACTTCTGCATCACCTGAGTCACTGTACCTTTGATCATGTCTGTTGGCATGGAAACTTACCATTCTCTAAATTTTATTTGAAACAAAACTGTAGCACTAGTTTGCTGCCCTCGTTGCTACTCAATAGTTACTCTGTGGTTGTAAAGCCTCTCAGGTCAAAGCCTGCGTCCGTCTGCCTGGCTGTGATCGGATGCTGCGGGAAGGGACGGAAGGGCCGCGGGATCGCAGGAGCTCCGGCCGCGCCACACCAGCCGCTCCCATCCAGCTGCAGAGCTCACGCGAAGACAGATCTCGCTATCAGTTCTCTTGGTGTGTTCTTCATAGTCCAATTGCTAAACTGAGACGTGTAAACAAAGTGCTGGCATGTCTGGGGCAGCCTCTGAACAAAGGGATCCAGCACCTGTGTGGCTGAAGGCTGAGGAGAAGAAATCCAAGTGCGAAGTCCTATGATAACTCAGGAAATCAAGCTCTTGTTCTCTCTGGTTCCCTAAGCCATGCTGAATTCTAAACGTGCAGTTGAACATCCACAATGAAAGCAGCGCACTGGTGAAACTACACCCAGGAGTACTGGTATAGGCTTTCTGCAAGTCCATTCTGCTACCCTAATAAAAATTGCTCTCAAAGGCTTTGTGGCATGGTTTTACTTTCACAGAGGTCTGGGAGTTAACTGGGATTGTGGTAGTGTTTTAATTTGAACTTGGGTTGTCTTTAAAGCGTTCACAGAATCACTGAGAAATTTCTTTATCTCCCTATATTTTATGCAATTGAAAGGTTCCCTATTGAGTAGTCTTTTAGTAGTTCATTAGTCATTTCTCTAATTAAATGGAAATTTGGGGTTTAATACTTTTCATTTAAAAATAAGGAATTTACAAAATCAATTTTTTACAGTACAGCGCTCGGGTGAAGGCTGCCCTCAGGTCTTCAGTGCTCAGCTGCCAGGAAATGCATCCAAAATTCCACAGGTGTATAATGTCCTGACGGGTGCGATCGGAGCCAATCCAGCGCTTAGAACATGGAGCAGTTTAAATGTTTGTAATGAGGTTTAAAAGCATCCATGAGAAGGCGGTGACAATTCCATAGCGATG
>WEIU01014024.1:17100-30810 GCA_013389925.1 Aegithalos caudatus | reverse complement strand
GGGTGCGAGCGCTCCGGGCGCGGCTCTGCCCCGGTGCCCCCGGCAGCAGCGCCGGGAGCGGCTTCGGGGCATCCCCGGGGCTAACACCTGTCCTGCTCCCACCCGGCCCCCCTCAGACAGCTACGGCATCTTCTGTAATATAGGAGAGAATCGGGGAAAATACTTATTACCGCATCCTTGATGCTTTTCCTACTTGTTCAGGACCAAAACTTCCTCAGATGTGTTACAGGGAAGGTCAGACAGTTCCCATTAATGACAGAAAGGGAGGCCCTTCCAGCGGTGTGGGAGCAGACAGGTGAGCGGGTTTAGTTCACTCACCAGATGTAACTAAATCTAAAAGCCTCCTAAAGCTTTGCAATAGAAAAAGCCTGTTTATTTTTCATTTAAAAGAATGATTACCATAGTGATTTTTTTTATACTAAAAAACATGGTTAACAAAACCAGTTATGTTAAATAGATCACTGTTGTGCAGAGAATGAGCATAAACAATCTAAAATAATTTTTCCTCATGTGAAAGTCCTTACAGGAACGACAGGGCTGCAGTTAAGAACATACAGCAAGCACTGCTGGGGCTTGGAGTTGGAACGCTGTGGTGACAGGAATAAAAGGGACAAACACAGGGACCTTCACTCGCAGCCGTGCTCGTGCCTGGCACAGCTCGTGGTTGTCCTGAGGGGCAGTGGGTGGTGCAGGACCAGTTGCTGCTGCTCTCATACACAGCAGTTACTGAAATAGCAGATGGGTCAACAGTTGCTGCTCCTGCAAAGTCATCCAGAAAATAAGAAGCCTCTCCGGAAGGCTTGTGGCTGATGTTAGAGCGTCAGGGGGGCTTAGTGCCCTTAGTGCCAAGAGGCAATGTAAACAGGCAGACACAATTCCTGCTGGCTGAGGCAGCTCCTGGAGGTGGCTGCAGGCCCCACGTGTGACCTGACTGGCACCCAGAGGGAGGCTCTGAGGGTGACCCTGCACCCCTCGCAGGCACCAGTGGAGGGTTGGGTTGGCTGCTTTCAGAGAACCAAATGCTGAAGGTGTCCAGGCCTCCTGTGGGTGACCAACAGTGAGTGGCTGCTCCAAAGCAGCACCTGCTCCCCAGCACGGTTCTTGTTTTGCCATCAGGTCTGACAGAAATGATCAGCCTCCTCAGGGTGCTGTGCTGCAGTGTCTCACAGCCACGTCTGTCCCCGTGCTGCCCCTTTGCTGGCAGGAGCTGAGCCCTGGGACTGTGAGCTGCACTGGGGTGCTGTGGAGGGGCTGTCACAGAAGGAGTCTGGCACATTGTGAGCGGATGTTGTGGCCTTAAAACTGGCAGCTGGGGCTTTGGGGCACTGCATGGAGCTGTCAAAGGGTGGTTGTGTCCATCCCCAGGCTGCTCACAGCTCCTGTGAGCTGTACCAGGGCCCGTGACACTGATAACAGTGATCTGGCTTCTCTGGACGTTAGCAGCTGCTTGTGTTCAGAGGGAGGATGGATGGATGGATGGATGGATGGATGGATGGATGGATGGATGGATGGATGGATGGATGGATGTCTGCTCATTTATTTAAAGATCTTTGAATGAACACAGCTGAATGTTCTTACTTTTGTAATAGCTCTGCAGCTCGGGCTTAATTAATGTCTGGAGTTCATGGAGGCGTTCCCAGGACTGTGAGAAGTCATCGGGCCCTTCCCCGCAGCCGCCGACGGGAGGGACGCTGGGGTAGCCGGGGTGCACCATCAGCTCGATTGTCCCCGTGCTGCGGTGCGCTGCCGCGGCCGCGAGCTGCGGGAGGGCGCTGTCGATGGCACCGCGGATGCTGCTGACGGACATGTTCCTGCCCATGGTGCTCAGGCCGATGTAAACGTCTGCCCACCTGCAGCCAGAGGAGCAACGCGGCTGTTAGTGCTGCACAGGTAGGTAGAGGATTGTGTTACGTCCGGTGGATTAGGAATCAAAACTTATCTAAATTTTATGATAGAAAAGGGGAAGGAGTGTTTTAAAACTTTTAACTATGAACAAAAGTAAAACCAGAACTTTTCCTGGTTGAAACCAGGATCCTGTTTCAGGCAGCAGTTCTGCAGGGACAGCAAGGCCCAGCACAGCCCCAGCACCGTGTGACAGCACATGGGGTGTTTGGCATATGTGAGCTTACAGGTGCATTTTATTGTCCCAAAAGGGAAGAGCAGCACTAAACTGAGAAATGCCACACTATCAGAATAACTAAAGCCTGAATAATAACCCTCAGCTAAGGAGAAACAAAAGTGTCTGAAATAAAATGGCAACCACTCAACTGAAGAAGCCTTCTGCCAGAATGTATCACAGAGCCATAATAACTGGACAAACTGTTACTCCTGGAGAACACCACCTACACGCTGTTTCTTAGCTTCACACAATCCTTTGTTCAAGTCTGGCTGCAAGTCAATTCTAAGTGTGGCCTGGACAAGTCCAGGAGAGCTGAGCCACTGCATGTGAGGGCAGGATGAAAACGTTTTTGGAAGAAATCGTGGCTGGAGTCTTTAGCTGAATGATCACAGAAGAGCCCAGCCCAGTTCTTGTTGAGAAATGCCAGCCTGGTATTCAGAACAACTGATACAAAAAAAAATTATATATATATTTAAATCCCAGAAAATTATGCTTCCAGTGGGCTGAGGAAGTAATGACATCTGCTCCAAAGGACAGGAGACTCCAAGGGTCTCTAGTGAAAGGCCTTTAATACATAAAACATTGTCTAAGCTTTTAAGAGAAGGATTTTATTGGGGGAAGGGCAGAGCTTTCCAGGTTTGGCCCCTGAGACACAGGACACTGACCAGGCTGTTTGCTTACAGCAGTGATCACCTGCTGTGGTACTCTGAGCTTATTGCTTCCCCTTAACAAATACCTGCTTCTCATTAGTCTCTTTCCTGCTACTTAAAACCCTTTCTCTAATACAACAGGAAGATGAAAATTTAGTTCTTGAAAATTTTCCTTAGATAATATTTTTAAAATTCCAGCATTGAAGCAGCATTTCTCCTGACATTCCAGATGCCAGGCTGATGCAGTTTCACTAGAAAGGCTGAGAAGCATACCCTGAAAATAACATTCCTTTTCAAGTGGAAAGTGATTCATCTCTGTTCAAACAAAACTTCCTAAGCCCTTGTGCCCCTGGCACTTTTGTGCTCCTCCTGAACCTCTCTCTAAGTCCTAGGAGGAAAGAGAAAGGTGGTATTCCGTTTTTGAAAGATACTATCACAACTGATAAAAATCTTAATATTTTACTACAAAAAAGGATGAGTAATACCTGTCTTACCTTATTCCATGCTTTGTAAACACATCCACTGTGTTAAAAGAATCTTCTTCTACTCCCAGGTAAAAGTCCATCAGGGATGGTGGAATCCAGTCACAGTTATGGAGGCCTGGCTCTATTGGGACACGTGTGTACTTAATCCCATATTCCTCTAACACCTCTGCAAATACGTGCCTGACCTCTGTAAGTAAAACCAGAGACTGCAGTCAGGAGTTGGATAAGCAGCTTCTCATGTCCCCTGCAAGCTGCTAGCACAGAGGCTTCTTTCTTTCTGTGTTAAGAAAGTAAAATTCCATTTGGTTTATCTTCTGCTGAAATCCATCTGTATGGGAGTTACCTTCTATACTGGAAACATTTCTCCCTGAACTTCTGCTGTAGGTGCCTTGTCATTGTTCCTTTCAGCACTGAGCCTTTAGTCCAGCCCCCCTTCTCAGTGAGTCTGGTCTTAAAGTGCACCAGAGGTGATTGCACTGTCAGGAACAAATTCTTCATCAAGTCCTTGTGCAGCCACAGCAATGTTATCCAGAGGCAGTTAGTACTGGAGTGGGAAAACCTGGATTCTTTTCTCACTCCACTTTCCATCTCTGTACCACAATGACTTTATTTGCAAAACAAGGACAAAAGATCCTGGCTCACCTCTAAAGCTGGGACCTGCAGGCAGGGACTGGGCTGGGAACACAACAGACAGGATGGAGTTCTTGTAGCGCCTGAAAGAGCCACCAGCTATTGCAAACTCCAACATTCCAGTTTAAACTGGCCAGTCAGCTGCTGCCTTTGGTCTGCCTCCTTCAGTGTGGGTGAGAACATGGAATTAGGATGCTGAGGAGAATTATTGGTCCTTGGATGAAGAGGTGTAACCTTGGCCATTTGTGCCATTAATGCCCTGGTGCTGCTATGGGAAGACCCAGGGCTCCAGGCAGAGTTTGGGTCTGGGCAGGACTGTGGGGTCAGGTGGGAACATTCAAACTGCAACTGCCAGCAGGTGTCTCAGGGTGGGGGTTAGTGCCCACACAGGGAGCTGTGCCAGGGGCAGTCCCCTCTGAGCTGACCTCCTCACCTGCTTGGTGCTGGGAGTTTCCTTCTTACCTGGGAGAACATGGACGTGCTGGTGCCCATCCATGTGAGGAGGTAGGTGACCCGTCAGCTCACGGAACAGCTCCACCTGGGCCTTCAGCTCCTGCTTCACCTGTGCAGCAGAAAAGGGTCAGAGCAGGACCTGGCAGAGGCTGAGAGCAGGGGACTGAGGGGCTGCTGGGACCTCACTGGGCAGGAGCCAGGACCTGGCTCAGGGAAGCAGCAGGTGCTGTGGTTGGACAGGGATGTGCAGCACTGCTGGGCTGCCCAGAGCTCCCCTGGGCATGGGGCTCTTTGTGGTACTGCTTATGGGGATGTTCTAAACACATAGGATATTTGAACACCCACTTCTGTTTAAAATGGATGCAGTTTTGATCACCTGAACATGTTTATCCTTGCTCATGGGGCAAAACCAGCAATCTCCCTAGAGAACAAAAACCTCTCACAAGCTGATGAAAAGCTTGGTGCCTACTTTGGACTTTTCTGTCATTTGCTCATTACTGATCTCTAGGTTCTTTGTAAATACCTGTTCCAATGTCCCTCCTGCCTCCTCAGATAAATAGTTAGCAGTGTATACAGGCACTGAATCAGGGAGGAATGGGTTCTCAAAGGCTGCAGAGCCTTTGGCAGAATGAGGCCCGGGACCTAAAAGCCAGCTCAAGCTGCACAGACAGCACAGGCAGGATTCATGTCTAAGCCTGCTCACAGCTGGGATCTGGGAAAGGTCCTGTGCTGTTATGTGGTGGGATAAATGCAGGCTGATTGATATCAGGAAGACAAACTGTACAGCTGTATGTGGCTTTCTCCTACCTCTGACATATTCAGGAGACCTTTTGATAGAGCTGTTCTGAATCCCATTTTTCCATGGAAGAATCCATCTTGGTGGAGCAGAGAAGAGTTTGTCTTGAGCACCTCACATACAGGGGAGCCCTCGGAGAGGTTGGCATGCAGGCCTATTGGGATGTTGTGTCTGTAAGAGAGTGAAATATCTGCTAGGCTTTGCACCTCCCTCACTGTGCTCAGAGAGGGGGAGAGCTAAGGGTAAGAAGCAGAGTGATCTTGCAGGTGTTGGAGTACTCACTGGAGTACATCTTTGTGTCTCTGCTCTGCCAGGAAGGATGGCACTGACCCCAACCAGAGCAGGACATCTCCAGGTAACCACCCTGAGCACTCTGCCCAGGGCCAGCCTGTGAGTGCCCCCAAACCCTGCCCCTACCCTGGCTCACAGCACGAGCTGTCTTGGGCTAAATGCTGTAACTGCACTCCAGTAACTGCAGTCACTGGTAACCAACTGAAAAATCCAGATCTTGCAGCTTTTTCTGAGGTGCTTCAATAGCCCTTGCTAGGTATGCCCTTGAGTTGTTCACCCTGTTAAAGATGGTACATTTATGAGACATTTCAGTTTTACTTGATGACTCCTAAAGCTGCTCTTTAGTAGAATCCAGTCATTTATATATAAACAGTGCCCAAGGAAGCTGTTATGGCAACAGCACAGGCTTCAGGTGTAAATATAAGGGGCTGCAGCTGGAATTGTCTGCAGTGGCCAAGCTTCTGTCTACTGGAGCAATCACTCAGTGAGTGACCAGGCTGAGCTGTACAGAGCATCTCCCTGGCACAGCCAAAGAAGGATTAGTGCAAAGAGGCCCACACTGAAGTGTAGAGCCTTGCTAAGGAGTCACAGGGGCATGATTGATTACTCAGTTGCACTCTATAACNCAAAAAAAAAAAAAAGAACTATGGAGCTGGTGTGGCTGCAGAGCTCCCCTCAGGCACAGGGCTTAACACAGTGCTGGTGTTTCCTTCTTGGTCTGTGCTGTGGATTCCCCTACAATGAGAACAGGACTTGTGCGTGCTTGGATTTGTGCTGGGTCTCATTAGCATTTCTGGAAATCCTCAGAATCAGTAGCCAAAATGATGCTTTGAAACTTTTTCCAAGACACCCCGTGGCCTCTGGCTGACCCAGTGAGTGGATGACAGAACTGCAATGTTCCGTCTGTGCTGCCCAGTCTGAGTCATGCTGCAGAGTGAATTTCAACAACAAGTCTGTGATGCTTTAAAACCTTCTTGGAACTTCTGCATGGAGCTGTTAGAAGTGGGTGTGGTCTGTCCCTGGTACAGCCCTCGTACCACAAGGGGAAAACAAAAACAATCTCCATTCAGGCAAAGGGTGCAAAACCCACATCTTCCCCTTCTGTCTGACATCTGAAGCTGACTGGTGAAACACCAGCTCTGTGGAGACAGGACTGTGGATGGATTGGACCAAATCAGAGGCATTTAGCTCATTCAGGTCCTAAGGCTTTGGCCCTTGCAGGACTGAAAGTCTTTTTTTCCTGGCTCTTCCATGTCTACTGATCCAGGTAGATGGTGCAGTCAGTTGCTAGATACTATTTCTCAAAGACATAAATGTTAGGAGTCAAGTTGTATGCACAGTTCTGTGGAACAAAATTATTCCATTGCATGATTAAGGGGCCTGAGTGTTTGTTTAACAGAGCAAAACAGCTTGTGGAGAAAAAGGTCCTCGCTGGCTTTTCTGATCTGGTGATTTCTGTGCAACAGGGCCTGATTGTTTCACTGATGATTAGTGTTCATTATAGTGGGGGCCTGAGCACATGTGCACACCCACTCCTGGCTAACACAAGATGTGGAGGGTGTGTCACTGGGGGTGACAGGCTGCAGGCCAGCACAGGAGGCAGCTACAGTGCAGAAGGGGTGCTTGGCAGGAGAGCTTCCCCTCCATCCTGTGACCTGCTGGGCACCCTGCACGAGCCCAAGGCAGAGGGGAAGCCTGTGGGTTTGTTTTGGTTTTCTTTTAGAAGTCCACCCCAAATTCTTTATTGTGTCTCTGGGAAGCTCTTGACTGCATCAGCTGGAGTATTATTTGTACCACAGCCAGTGCTGTTTGCAAGAAAAAAAGGATTCCTGTGTTACCATGAATCAGCAGATGGACTTTTTCTGTTGAGTACTCTCTTTCTCATGTGTTGTGGGAGGGCAAGAAATGAACAGCTGAGCCTCTCAGTGTTGTCTCCCAGGAGCATCAAATGAACTGCCCCCAATTGTGCAATGCCTCAAATGCTGTGAGGGAGGCTATTCCAGGAGAAGGCAAGTCCCTCTGACAGGTGTGGGACACCAAGGAGCCAAGGGCTGCACTGGGGAACGTGAGAGCAGCTCCTGGCCAGAGCCGAACCCAGGCCGGAGCTGGGGAATGTGCAGAATGTGGAAGTGCAGAGAGAGCTGGCCTTGTCCTCGGGTAAGAGGAGACCCTGAGTGTAACATTAGAGCATGTTTCAGAGCTTTGCCTAACACCAGCTGAATATCTTAATAGTTTTCTCGTGGAGTCAGTCCTGGTTTGACAGACTGTGCATGCTGAGGTGTCTGGAGAGGAATTGCTTTCAATGTCTCTGGGATCCGGGCACTGAAAGCAGAACTCAAAATGCCCACATGAGGAACTTGCTCAGAAATATTCATTTGTGGGAGGTGCACAGAAGGGAAGGTTGTAAGGACAGGGGGAGGAGGACAGTCCAGTGGGTACAGCAGAGTTCTACTGCAAGCTCATAGGGGAAGTCAAGGTGCAGGAATATCCTGAAAGAACCCACTTTCCAGAGTGCATGTGATTGTTTCTGCTACAGAAAAATACTTTGTAGTTGCCCACATCTTTCAAAAGACTGTAAGATATCTGCTAATTTGTTGGCTGAAACACTGAAGTAGAGAGCAGCAGCTCAAGCAGCTTACATAGCATGTGATGCTGCCCTGGGACCAGAGCTCAGCTGTTGTGGGCTTGGCCTCGTACCCACTCCTCTGCCCAAGCCCTTTCCAGATGGGACAGGGTGAGCCCTGCTGGTCACTGCTGGTCATTAACTGCTAATTGCTCACACGAGATGCAAAATAAAAGGATTGGCATTGTGCTTCAAGCAGCAATTTAGTTTCTGCATACAGCTACCATTGCCAAAACAAAATGATGTGAAGAATCTACTTGGTGTCTCTAAATCCTTTCTGGTGACTCTTTCAAGCTACAATGACCTTTCCAGTCTGTTTGGAGAGGCCTCTCTGTGTTTGCAGGTCTGTCCCTGTGCCCTGGGGAATGCAGAGATGTGAGGCTGGATTTAGCACAGGCGTTCACTTGGCTCCTGATAAAGCCACAGGACACTGGCTACAGGTGTGTGCTCCTTCAGCAGGAGCAGCATTAGACTGAGCTGCCTGGGAACTTGTAGAGAAGAGGTTCAGGGCACTGAGGTTACTGCACTAGTGAGCTGTTTGCACTAAAAGCTGGCTGTTACCTCTGTGGTTCTCTTCTCAGCATTCCCTGTAGAAGTGTTGGGGGGAAAAGGACAGGCTTGCGCAGGAAGAAATATCCTTACAGCAAGTGCTAGAAGGAGCAAGAAGAAATTCACCCTGCAAAGATTTCTGAGTCAGCAGGCCCAGTCAAATTATCAAAGAGAGAGGAAATACAATCAGTTAAACTGCTTAAACTACTTCCTTTTCAAGTAGTTGCTTGTTTTGCCACACGAGTGCTCTGAACAAATGTCTCTGCTGAGGCAATGTGCAGCTGCAATCCCTGTTCACTGGCATCCCTGGCAGCACAGGGCCCCTGGAGGTGGGCACTGCACTGAGTCACTCTGAGGCTGCTGGATGAGTAACAGTGTCCTGGATCCTGCCTGGCCATGCCATGGGACTCTGGGTGTTCCTGGGAGCAGTTGCAATGGCTGTTGGAATTATGAGATTTGCCAAACATTGTTCCAATTGCCTTGCTGAAGGGTGCATGCTCTGGCATAAGTATGGCAACTTTCCCTTGATGGGTAAACAGATCCCACCTTCAACATCCTATTTGTATCATCCAGGAAATTGCTGATCATCAGGTTTCAGTTTAAGTGTGACCCAAGTCAGAGCCTCATGTAAATATCTGTATCTAAACATCTCGCTTCAGTGAACACCCAAGTGGCTGAAGCCAGACAAAGCAAGGCTTTGAGCAAAAACTGTGCACTTCTTAGTTTCCTCATGTTGGCATTTGCAGACTTCCTCACTTCACACACTTTCACCATTCAGTAATATCTTTCATCAAATAGCATATTTTCTAGCTCTATTACTGCTAAAAACCTATTTCTTCTGCCAGGAATGCTCTAACCCCTCTGCAGTGTTAAGAGCTGGTGCTATAACACAGCTTAGGGACCTGAGTTTCTGTTTTAATTACATATTTGTACCAAGGGCAGCTCCTGTGTCTGCAGCCTTACGTCAGTGAAATGGGCTGTTGCCAGTAAAGTCAATATGATCTGGGATTCTGGTGTAAGGCTTCTGATTGGATCCCACCCCCTCCAAACAGTTCAGCAGAGGAACTGTCTGCTGTGTGATTAACAGTCACATAAAAGGGTGATGAGAAAGCACAAGAGATTTCTAAATTAGTCTGATGTTCGCTGGGAGGGTCAGAATTAAGTCACAATTTACACATACATTTTGCAATTAGTGTTGATGGCAAAGGAAGTGAAAACATAGAGAGTAATTAAATGTGGCTTTGTTAGATTCTTCTGTTAAATGTACCCAGATGTTGTGAGGGCTTTGGCTGATGTTCAGTATTTAAACTGCAAAAAAGCATCCAGGAAGACTGAGGTTGTGTTCTAAAATACATCACCCTTCATAAGCTATTTGGACACAATCAAATGGAAAAAGATCCTAAGGCTCAGTGACACCTGAGCTGTTTGATATAAAGGGGAGGGATGGGGGAACGTGGCAGCCTTAGGTGTCTATTTCTATCTCCATATTTCTAAGGAAAAATTAAGGTATCTCTTCATTTCAAGTTACAAAATTACCCTTCCAGTTTCTGGAAAAGGCTCAGGAATAATCACCAGGAAGTCTGGCTGACTTCAAGGCAGGGCCTGTTAAGTGGAAATTTGAGATTATATTATATGGATAAGGAGGAAATCACAGTCAGTTGAAGCCCCATAAAGAGAAAAGCTTTGAGTTACTGAAAAAAAACCCTCAACCCACAATGGCAGTCTGTTCTCCCACCTGCTGCTGTGGTTGTGTTCTGCCCTGGCAGATGCTACCCCTGGGTTTGACACTTGGTGATGGATCAGGCCTCTGCCTTCTTTCAGCCCAGTTGTGACAGCGGATGAGGAAAGCCCAAGGTGCTGAGCCTGAATGTTAAGGTGAATTTTTTACTGCTTGTTTCTGCTGTTCTGCAGTTGGCTTGTGTTAGAGCTGATACAAAGATCTGCTATCATCATATGTCTGCCAAGGCTTTTTAATCAAGACTTGGGGCAACAGATGGTATACCCAGAAACTACAGGATTATTGTGAAAATGAAAGGAAGAAAGAAATTCAGAGGAACTGTGTTCCTTTCTGAAGGATGCTGAGTCCTAACATTGTAGGGCAGCATGAGGTGCTTAGGAAGGAAAAGTTGTCTACTTATTAATTAGCTCTGCCTGTGTCCAATTAACTGGAAACCAGGTGAGGAGTGAGAGCTTGAGACCTGCAGTGACAAGCCATCATGTCATAGTTTATCAAGAAGCCATAAAAGCAGCCCATCACTCTGACAATCCTGGCACCACGAGTGTGAAAGAGCAAATCCCACAGCACTGGAATCTGCCCCAGGAAAGGACAAGCTACTTGCTTCAAGCCTCTTCTCTCAGCTGGGGATAGAGCCACTCTTCCTGCTTGCACCACTGGTAAGGCTGAATAGGGGAAGACAAAAAAAAAAAAAAAAAAAAAAAAAAAAAAAAAAAAAAAAAAAAAAAAAAAACAGGGAGACTTTTATCCCATAAAATAAAAAGCCTCAGTATTTCTGGTGGGATGGGAGATGACACCAAGCAGGGGAAAGAGGCAATAATACTGGCAAGGCAGTCAAGCATGTGATGCTTTCCCATTTCTGCAGCAGAGGATGAGGAGGACTCAATGACATTTCTAGCAAGTCTGACCTATTTGTCAACTGTGTAGAAAGAGTTTGCATCAGCCTTTGCAACACGAACAAATATCTCAGGGGTGACACAGGGGTTTGTTTACACACACAGGTGCCAATTAGCAGCAGCTGAAGCTGGGCTTGCATTACAACATGAGGAAACCTCTTCTCCACACCTGCTAATGCTCCCCCATGCCTGGGGAGGGCTGAATACACCTGCAGGGAGTTACACAAATAAGGAACTGTAGAACCTGGGCTGTTGATCTTCAGAGCTGGCAGATGTTCCCAAAGTCACCCTGGTTGTATCCTCAGAAATAGATTAAAATCCATTTCATTCACATTGACAACTCAAAATTACATTTCCCCCACACCCATCCCTCACCCAAAAAAATCAAATCATAGCAGCATGCTGTCCCCTGCCCTCCAACCTGGCTTTTTACACCCATATCAGCTGCCAGCACAAGTGTCATGACCTGGATTCAAAGATGCTTTTTAAACCCCTGATTACATGGCCTACTTCCTAGCTATGGAAATGAGGCCAGGTGGATTCTATTTTGAAAGCCTGCTAAAGACTGTGGCTAAAATAGCTGACAACATTACCAGACCACTGGGCTTAAAGGGTTTCTCTGTGTTTGAGAGATATGCTGGCTTTATCTCTGTGTTTTATGTTTCATTTACTAATAGGATTTTAGGAAACTTACTGGTGTTGTGCCCCTCCTGTTCTCATTCCCAGGCAGTTCCTCCCTTGATATTTGTGGGGAATCTCTAGCCTTTTTACAGACAAGTTTGCCAATAACACCACACCCTGGCTTTCCTCCACTACCCTACACCAAAGAAGCTACAAGCAATTTCCAAGTACCCCTAAAACAATAAGAAATTGAGGAGAGATGCTCAATGAGAACAAGGACAGCAGGATTCTCATGAAACTCTCCCCCACAGCAGCTGCATTTGAAGCATAAGGTCTCAGTTTATTTAGTAGCACTATGGCTCCTTTCCTTTTCTACTTTCCTAAGTTGTTTCTCAACCTTGATGTTCTCTCTTTCAGGACACACTCCTGCATCCAAGTGCCTGCCCACACCAGAGCTGAGGCATTAGCTGGTTTTTACCTTCTAAATACAAATAATGCTTCCTATTAAGGGATTTGCTGGACTAGACTATGAGACTGACACATAGAATTTGATCTGCTGCAGCAGACTGTGCCAGGAGCCTCTGAAGTTGGTGAAGAAGTAAAGGTGGTAGGTACAAGGTATTGTCCCTTCTTTATGTATGCATGTTTACAGATGTGTTTATCAAGCCTAGAATTAATAGAAATAATGATGTGCTTTTTAAAAAAGGTTTATGGGGTAGGGAAAAAGTTAAGTTTTCCACTGCACAGACTTATAAATAAGCCTTTGCAGAATCACACCTTGTGTTCAGCCTGGGTGAAATGGATCAATTAAATGAAATTTAAAGACTTATGCTTTTATGTTCTTATAGTTTTAGGGGTAGCAGATTGGTCTGAGTATATAATGTGCACTTTCCTTCTGATGATGCATCTTTTAGAAGCGTGGAAGGAAAAAGTCTGACAAGCCCAAATTCTACTTGTAAATAGTGGAAATGGCTTCTTATCCTGAGGGGGGGGAAGGTGTAGTGGCTAATACTAGAGAAAGACCATTACTGGTATTAGTTAGCAGATCACTGGTTTTACTATGAAGAGTCTTAGTAAATGTGTCTGAATACATTTTTCTCATACCAGCCTGAGCTATGATACAGTGTTTATTCTGGGGCTACAAAATACTACATTTTCCAGGCTTGGCTTGTTGTGGAGGCTGTCCACAAAGGAGCTAAAGAAAGTAGCTTACCTCCTTGCCAGCTCGGCTGCATCTGCTGCAGCACTTCCGTTGACTAGAAGGGACACGTTAGATATCGCACCGGCCAGGAAACAGTCCACAATGCCTTGGTTTCTCCGAGGACAATAGCCGAAGTCATCTCCAGTTATTATTAGCTTCACCTGGAGCATCCTTAGATGTCATCCCTGGCAAAAAAAAAAAAAAGTAAAAGGAGGTTAAATCGGAACACTCGGCAATCTGCAGATCACAGGCAAACAGGAAAAGACAGGCTTACCGGGGGCGAACCCAACGGTGACTCAGCCCCTGACTAACTCCTCCTGCTCCACCTCAGCCCGCCGCTGTCTCGCAGCGCTCGGATTTGCGTGTGGCCGCCGGGCTCACGCCATCCCCGCCTGCTCCTGCCTGAGAGCCGCAGCCGTGCCCTCCCCTGAGGGGGCAAACCTCGCGTGCCCTTTGTATCTCTGGCGATGGGGAGCGGGCGAAAGCTCGGGAACTCGGTGGGATGGTTTAATCAATCGAGGGTGCGTCAGAGGGTCAAATTCCATTCCCGGGCACACCCTCGCCCGCGGTGCCCAGTGAAATAGCACGGGTGCGGATCACCTGAGGCAACCCCGCGGCCGTGACGTCTGCGCGGCCACCGATCCCCGGCTCCGTCGGGCGC
>WEIU01014022.1:431010-451796 GCA_013389925.1 Aegithalos caudatus | reverse complement strand
CAGCATTTATTTATTGTGTGTGGTCTTGAAGCCGAGAGTTACCCCAAGATTGTGGGAAGCTACCGAGTAACATAATCTCACCAATATGGTTACATATGTTCTACTTTATTCATCTAAAATGGCAGGTTTTTATATGTTTCTATATTGTTTACATCTCAATGTGTTTTTACATTGGTTTACAGCATAGAAAGTATATAATCAAACATTTTTTACTTCATCCTTAAGGTAGATATAACATCAAAGTAATACAATTAGCTACTGTTACACAAAAAGCCTCTTCTCCTCCCTGCATACCTTAACACAATTTCTAACTGTGCCACAGACTTCTGCCTTGCTCTGGCCTCATACCTGGGGGCCCAAGCTGGGTTGCCCAATCTAATTTAGGGGCAAATCATTCCCCTGCTCCTTAAGAAATTCTGCTACATGGTCTGCCTAAATGTGAAAAGGAAGGGAGAATTGTTTGGATTCACGCCTGTGACTTGACTTAAACAGGGAGAAGTGGAAGGATCTGCAAAGTCCCTGGAGCTGTTGCACATGGCAGAAGATCACTTCCAGCAATCTGGTGCCATGCCAGAAAGGTCAGAGCTCTTGAAAGTCATGAGTATCATATACCCTGCCTGCAAATCCCTTAACTTACCTTCAAAATCCTTGTCACAAAAACCCTGAACCCTTTTTTCCATTGTACATTTAACATGAGAGCTGTAGCCAGGACATACAACCACTGATTCCTCTAGCATACTCCACTAGGAGAAGGTCTTGCTTGGGTAACTCTTTATCTTGGTTTTGTGAAATGCTGAGCTCTTCCAAGTGGCTTAAGAGGTGACTGAAAAGCATTGTTTGCTTGGTTGACTATAGCAAGTGTAGAAGGATTTAATTTAAAAGCAGTCCCAGTGAATAATAAGTACAGAGTAATCTGTCTCCTTTACTCAAGGATCTCTTAATGATCAAATGCAAAAAGTAAATCACTACAAAAATATCTAAGCTTTGCCAGCTCATAATATCTTGACTGTTAGTTTTTTGATTTTCCAGTCTGTGCAATTTGGGATCTGGCAATCTTAATATTTACCAAGGCAAGATAAGTGTAAAGAAAAAGAGCCATGACAAGTGGGCTTTGGAGCCCTTAGCTTGGAACTGCAGGGACTGACCGTGTCCTGTTTTGGCCAATACTCTGTGTAGTGCTCTGGTACTTCCCCCAGATCCATCTCCCTTTTGGATGTGTTTGCACAGAAGGAAAAATTAAGAATTTGTGTGAAAACCTGGATGCAGAGCATGTGATCCCATTGAATGTGTTTCAGTAAATTGATTTTCTTTTCTTCTAGCTCTGTTGAAGTGAGCCCAGGTAATGAAATCCTGACACTGCAACAGACAACATCCATTGATTTGAGGGAACTGGAGAGAGAAGCAGCTTGTCTTCCTCCAGAGGAGGGTGAGCTGGATGGGAGAATTATTCCTATTACAAATGATTATTTGTGGGGGAGAGGGGGAATGTTGACAGCTGTGAAGGGAGAGCCAGTCCAGCCTTCATTAAGACTAAATCCTGGATTGGCATGAAGGAGATGGACCACGAGCTGGCCCAGACCAACGCTGGGAAAAGTGTCACCATCCAAAAGAGAGGGGTGAGTATGCCTTGAGCTCTGATTTGTAGCAGCAATTTCCAAACAGGAATTGTGCTGAAAGTGGCCATTTTGAGTAGTGTGATCAGAACCTTCCAAGTGCAAGCAAAGTGTGCTGTACCCGCACCATAATGCACTTTTTTTTCAAACTAAAGCTTCCCTAAGCTTTGAATTTGCACATCTTTCCCAAGACTTTGTTTAATTTTCCTGTTTTTAGTAGTAGGGCAAGCAGCTGCAGCTTGACTTGTGAGTTCTGTAGTAGTTTGCTCACATAGGAAGCTGAACCAGGACTCAGCAACACTTTCTGTCCTTCTCCTGGAACTTGCTCTGGGTAGTGGACAGTGGTGATTTTTAGCTGGCATGACCATTTGGTGGCTGAATTCCTGTCTGTCAAGACTCTGAAATGTTCTGGACTTTGTTGGCTGCAGAATTGTTGTTTCTTTTCACTTGTGGCTTGCCTTATTTTCCCCTTAAATCTGCTCATGCAATTTGATAAACCTTTCTCTTTTCACTTGCTGCAGGCAAGTTCTGTTGAGGCAGCCACATCTGAGAAAGCTGGCCCTGATTCTGGAGCTGAGGATGCTGAGCTGGCACCCGTGGATGTGGACATGAACCTGGTGGCAAACCTGCTTGAGTCCTACAGTGCCCAGGCAGGCCTGGCAGGACCCACCTCGAACATTTTACAGAGCATGGGGGTGAATTTCCCTGAGAACACAGATCTCACTGGCTCGAGCAGCCGAGCAACAGAGTGAGAGACTGGGCATGACATGGCTGGTGGGGAAATGGAGCAAAGACAGATGAGCAGGACCTGGAGGAAGAGGCCAAAGGTTGTAATTTCCAGCATTCTGTTCATTCTGTGTCACCTCAGCAAAGTGAATTTACCTGCAAAAGCCTTTTGTTTGGACACTGTCTTGGATGTTGGATGGAAATGAGATTTTCCCAGTGCTAACACAATTTCAGAAAACTGAAAAATGATGTTGTGACTGAAATTAAACTTTTATTACAAAATCTCTTCCAGTTTTCCAATCAGTGATCCAATTTGCCACATTTCTAAAATGTCTTTTTACACATTGCTAAGTGGTTTCAATATCTGGGAAGCAGTTCTTGTTCTGGAAATGCTGCTGCCTTCATGGGGAGGTGGGGAAATAGCACATTACAGGAGGAGTCTTGTGGATTTGGGAATGCTGGTTAAACGCTGGGCAGGCATTTAATCCTTCCCAAAAGCATTGTAAGAACTGCATTGTAAGAACTCCTGATAATTACTGTAAGAGCCTGTTTCCTTATTAAGCATAAGGATTCAAAGAGTAATTGGATCAAATATGTAAATATTGGCCAGAAGTATTTTTAAAATTTATTTTAATAAAAACAGAAATGCAACTTGGTAACTAAATTTTTTGAAAGCATGCATAACTCTCTCAGTGGAGTATCCGTTCTTAGAGTGATGGCATTTTCATAACTGGTCATTTTCAGAATTCCATTACTGCTGAATGTTGGTATCATGCCAGCAGTAGGTGTATGTGAGCCCAGGCTGAACAGTTTGGGTTTTTTCAGTGAAAATGTAGCTAGGTGGCATGCAGCATGTTGCTTTCACTTGGAATGAAAAATCTATTCTAGATATAACAACTTTAGTTTCAAAAAGAAAGTTTTGAAATAAAATAGGTAGAAATTCTTGATCTACAGACACCAATAACGCAGTCTGGCCCAGTCCAAATCAGCTTCTTAATTTTTCTTCATTTTTTTTTTTATTCAGCAATTAATCAGTTGTCCTCCATTGATGTTGTATATTTTACTTTGTCAACAGTACAGGGAGAGTATTGGCAGGGAGGACAGGGATTAGAGATGGACAACAAGAGCTGGGAAGTGTAAAGGTTCCTCTAAAGTTCAAGGAATTTAGACTGCGGAGAGGTGAGGTGGGCTGCAGACTCGGACAAATCTGTGCTGGAAAAATGGGATTAACAGGAGTTTTTGAATATAGACAAGGATAATGAGCAGTTAGTGATGGAAAACTGAGGTACTTGAACCTTGGGAAGCGTTTATGTTTGACCAGGGAAGGTAATTAACACTGAAACTACATAAAAATCTCCACTGATGAGTAGTTAGATCAAGTTTAGATACTTTAAGAGAACAGAGTAGAAAACATGATTACATTTAACTGTTGTGTGGCCTGTCCTGTACAAAAGGTCAAAATGGATTGAAGGACTCTTGCAGTGGGGGAGGAAAACTCCTAAGCTTAGGTTCAGAACAAAGCTGCTCTTTTGGAAACTCTCCAGCTGATCTTGCTGCCTGGACAATCTCGCTTTCCCATCGGTGGGACTGTGATTTCTCCAGGCTGTGCTCATTCCAACCATTTACATTTGTTCAGCAGCTTCACAGCAGAGACCTTCAAGGCTCTGGAATTGCTCACAGCAGAGTTTGCCATTGAAGAATAAGCATTTCCATGCTGCCTCTTCCACTGCTTTGAAGTAACATACTTTATTTATATTATTTATTTTTTAAAATTTATTTATAATGTATTTATTTATAATTAAAAGTCTCTGCTTTTAATTTTGAGAGTATTTTTAGTGAAGGAAGCCTGACAGAGTTAATTAGGGAAGAAAAGTGAGGTGTAGTTCCCTTTCAACAGATTTCTGTCCAAGTATGTTCTGAAGCTGTTTAACTGGCATTGCATTCTAACACAATTTATTCACTCTGTTCACCTGAGCATCTGCCTCTTGCTCATCCCAGAACTTCTGAACCTTCCCAAGCCCGTGGCTTTCTTGTTTGTGGTTTGACCCCTGCAGCCCCAGTTCTGAAAGTGGAGTCCTTGATGGGTATGTTTTAAGCAGGAAAACAAATAATGGATCATTCACCTTCCATCTATGGGATCAAAATCAGCCCCAGGGGACACAGAGACCTTTAACCTCTTAAAACTCTCCTGAGCACCTGGGCGCTTTGGCTGCTGCCACTCTTCCCCCTCTTCCTCCTGCAAATAAACTGGATTTGGGGTCCTTTTGGTGTAAGTGGTCCCTGCTGCCATGGAAGATCACTTCCCTGCAGGGCACCTGCCCACCTGCCCCCCTGCCCCTCCTTCCCAAGGCTCCAGCACGGGAATAAGAACCTCCAGGCACGTGGTAGTTGCAGCGGTGGACAAGCGTTTTTAAGGAATGTTTATACAACTCCTGCTGCAGCTGCTCCTCTCACTCTCTGATGAGAAACTGGCTTTGGTTTTCCACAGCAGGGGGGACTTGGAGCAGGCCCTTTGTACCACCCCAGGATCCCCTGGGATGCTGCAAAGGCTGCAGCAGCAGCTGCCCTCCCTGGGGCCGTTTATGTATTTGCACTAGAACACGAGAGCATCTCTTCTGCCAGCTTTCTTTATTCCCCGAGGAAAATTCCTTGCCAGGGAGGGCTGTGAGGTCTCTGAGGGGTGGGACAGCCCCAGGTGTGGCCAGTGATGGTGATGAGGGGTGGGCTCTCTTCAGGGCTGAATTAAAGCTACCTGGGCACTCCTACTGTAGGTGGTCTCAGGGCTCTCTCCTGGCACGGTGGTGAGTAATGGCTTGGGAATTTAGCTTTTGTGTTTTTCAATATATTTGTAATCCTGCAATTCTTTAGTGTATAACTCTAAGCTCCATAAAGAGTGTTAGCTGCTGCTTTCCCATTTTAGTCAGAAAAAAAGTTTCTAGAGGAGAAATGTAAATAGAACTGAGTTGGGGGGAGAAAACTTGAGGTAAATTACTTCATTACCTGAAGCTGTCATTGGAAGTTTAATCCCCAATATGCAAATGGACTAGACTTTAAAAAGTGTGAAAACCCATGACCTGTCATCCATTTTTCACCTCAGAAAGGGAAACCTTTTCCCTGAAGGAGAAAGGGTTTTAAACTGAGGGAAAACTCTCCTTTTCCCTTATTGCCTGTGTTTAAACTGGGGGAATCCCCATTCACCTGCAATATTAAGGGTATCAATTGAAAGGAACCCTGCCTTTTCCATTATTTCAGGGATATCAGGGTTTTTTCAGATATTTCAATTAATAGGGAATCCCCATTTTCTTGCTTAAATAGAACAGGGAACACCCTTTATGATGTGATTTTTATTGGTTTGAAATGAGAGCAAACCCTCTATTTTCATAATCTTTAAGTTTAAATTGATAACGAATCTCTGTTGGGCCTTATTTTTTTTAATTTAAATTGGTAGAAACCACCACTGATTCCATCATTTGAGGGATTTATATTGAGGGGCAAAAAAAGGGCTGTGGAAAACAAGGCAGGAAAAGGGGTGGAGGGGGGGAAAGCAGCAGAAAATGGCAGAGGAGAGTGAAAAAATGGAGATGGCATCATGGTGGAAAAGTGGTGCTTAAGGAGCAGGAAAGCACTAGAAAGGTGAAGAGAAAAGGGTGTGAAGCATGAGCAGAAAAAGGATAGGAAATCTGAGGGGAAAAAAGCAGGAATCCCAGAGACTTACCCACGCACCTCAGACCCCCACCCCAATCCCACAGAGCACCCCCACGCACCCCACAAGAGAGCCCCTCCAAAGCCCCAGACACCTTGCGTTGGATTCTTACAGAAACACAGGCAACAGCTTCTTGAGAGGGGCCAGAAACCACCAGCAGGTGTAGGAATGTGTGCCTGCTGTGCTTCCAGGCCAGGATCCAGCTGTGTAGGGCCCTGCCATGGGAAAACGTGTCCTTAACAACCCCCAGGTTTCTGGGCTCGAGCTGAAGCTAAGAAGCCAAGGATTGATCCAGGCAGGAGAACATCCCATCGTGTGTCACTCCTGCAAAGTGTGGATGGCTGTTTGGAACAGAGCCTCTCCTTCAGTGGGGCAATGCTCCCAGGTGGAAATGCACAAGGGCATGAGGCTGGGAAGTGAAGAGCGAAGCTGTTGTGAAGGTAAATCTCAGTTCACTCAGAGAAGTCACATAGGCCACTTGCACACTGTGACAGGTAGGGCACAAAAAATGAGAGATTGCCAGTGAAGTCTTTGTAGGTTGGGAAAAAGGAGTAATGATACCCAATGGCTGCAGGGATGGTGATTAGTTCAAACCAGATTTCCTTTTTTTTAATTGGTGAGGGTTATATACCTTACCTGGAAATATAAGAACAAATAGTTACGGTAATGAAATATATTCCAGTTTAATCTAGCTGTTCTTGATGCTGCATGCTTAAAGAAGCCACATTTAACTGTCAAACGACAAGTGAGTTTGATTCTGTCCCTATAAAAACCACATCTTTCCTGGTTTTTCTGCTTCTTTTAAAATGCCAGTAGAAATTCTGTGCCCCTTTTCAATACATCAATGAACATAGAGTGGAACTCTACATAAAGGATGATCTTTCCCATGGGAAACTAAAGTCAGCCAGGAAACTAAAGTCAGGTTGCAGGAGGTGTTTGGCACTCCAAGGGCACCCAGGGTTCCAACTTGTGGCAGCCTGGACCTGGGAGCAATCCTGATCCATTCTTAAGTTTAGTGGGCAGGAGCCCAGTGCCAGCACAGGGCCTTAGACATGGAACTACTGCTGAGCACAAGGAGCAGTGGATGTTATATCAGCTTTCCATCTGTTCCCAGGATGAAAAGTGAGTAAGACTGAGATGGGAGCTGAAGGCTGGGGAAGCTCAGTCTGTTCAAGTAGTGCCTCAGACTGAACACCAGAATTGTGCCTGTGTAATTACAGGTTGTTCTGACAGCCTGCCTGCTGCAGCTGCCAGAGGGGAGCTGCTGGTCGTTCCTTCGGAAGGGTTTGCTGACAAATGGCTTTTACAACGTCAGGTCATTCCCCTGGGTGCTTGTGTCCACATCAGGCTCAGTGTGTGCCCACAGTGCCTCAGAGCCTGTTTTATATGAAACCATTTCTTCATGTAAGAGCTGTAACACTGAAGGCAGACCTCCTGCCATCCACAGTGAATACCCCTCATGATGGGCAAGTGTGGCCTTTCCACACAGCAGCAGAGCAGCCCACAGGACAGCATGAGGTATGTGAATTTTCTACCCACACTGCTTTCAGGTAAGATTTTCTGAGCAGCCAGAGATCAAAACAAATTGTGTCATGAATTTTGGTTACTTCAGTCCTCTGCTGGCACCTGTTAGATATCAACATTCTTGAGAGAAATATATTGCCCTGTCCCTTTTGCCTGCCCNAGTCCTCTGCTGGCACCTGTTAGAGATCAACATAAGTCTTAAATATGCCCTGCTGCTTTTGGGAGGCAGGTGGAATGCTGCTCTCAAGCCTGCTAACCAAAGTTACATCTGATTAATCAGATGAATGCTATCATTCCATAGCCTGCTGACTGGCAATACCTGTGAGCAACTGGGCTGTAATGCCCTAGCTGGCAGCTTTTCAGTGCTGGGTCTTGCTGTAAATCCCTAAAAACAGAGGGGTCTCCGTGACTTATACAAGCCAAGCGCTCCCAAAGAGGATTCACTTAAGGGATGCATTCTTGAGAGAAATATGTTGCCCTGTCCCTTTTGCCTGCCTGGTACCTGTTCCATGGGAAAGCCCTGCTGTGTTTTGGTGAGGCTCTGTCAGGAATTGCCTATTCCTTTGTAGGTCACATGCCTTTATGGAGCATGTCCTGTCTTGACTGCAGGGAGTGTTTTTCAGGCTTCAGACAGATTTCTGAGGCAAATGCAAGTGAGGACAATGTCCCTCACCTTGTTTTTCTGTCCTGCTCACAGCTGGGTACTGCCTATCATCACTCCTGCTTGCTTAACATCAAGAATGAAGACCACTAATGTTGTTTCATATCTAAGTCAAAAGAGTCTGGATTAAGGATTTTATAAAACAGTTTAAAATGCAATACTTTTCCAAAGATGTGAGGTGATTATTATCTTGTAGTTGTTCTAGCTCTACAAGAAAAACGCCTATTTGAGTAGATTGAAAAGACTTTTACTGGTAACTAAAATACTGGGAAGGGTGTTTGTAGGTGCCACCATGGTCTGAAAGGATCCCCTCCCAACCTCCTGAAGTAAAAGCAATCCTAGCAAACACAGTGTGCCTCAATGGTGTGAAAGATTAATTTTCTTCCTTTCTGCTCAGGTTTCAGGACTCCAGGTTTTTACCAGTGCTCCCCTGCAGTGGTGGCAGCCAGGGATACATCCCTGTTCCCCCTTCATCCCTGCTCCCTTTGCAATCTCGGCAGCTGAACTCTGACCAAGCAGGCAGAAAGGACTGTCAGCCTGACTCGGCAGCAGATCAAACATCCTCTCATCTGTCTCTTTCACTCGGTTTTCCTTGCCCAGGGGGTCTCCTTGTTGTTCTTCCTCCAGAGAGGTGGTGCCATTTCATCAGTAAAATCAGCTCTCCAGGCAAGGCACGGACTTTGGCCTCAGGGTAAGAGGCACTGAACCTTTCAAGATTTTTCTTTGTTCTAAGTGCAGTTCTTGTTGTTCCTGTCACCTCTGCCTTGTCTGTGGTCTTCTACAATGCCTATGTGTAGGCCTTGCTCTTCCCCTCTCTACCACCAGATAGCTCTGTTCTCTCTTCCTCGAGACAGAAGTAGCAGTCTTACCGGTGGGGGAAATGTGAAAGCCCATTTAACATTTACAAAACAAACAAAAAAAATTGGGTATTTTATATGAAAATGGAAGATTGAATGGGAAGAGACAGGAGGAAAGGAGAGCAAACAGGCACTGGCTTTTCTTCTGGCTTTTGATAGCTCTCCCAGATCCACATAAACACAGGCACTGGAAAGTGCCACCGTCCCTTTATTTTTGTTCTTGGAAAAAGGGCGCATTTGATATCCATCCAAGATGGAAGAAACGGAGGAAAATGGGTGTCATGGGGTCAGTGACAGCTGGTCACAAGCAGCTTGATGCTCTGGAACTAAGGATTTTATTGTACATTTAGTTTAAATCATGGGATCTCAGAGGTGATCCACTGTACACGGGACTGTCGGATCAGTTTAGAGCCCATTGCAGGTCAGCGTGCCATCGGTGTGGTGCTGTCCTCACTGTGACAGAGCCCTTGCCCAGGGACTTTGGGAGCTTTTCTATGGAGCTTTCCCAGTTCTGGTGGAATGACAGAGGGGATGAAGCCCTGCCTAAGCTGTCTGGGCAGTCTGCTGCTGAACCCACTCGCAGATCAGCTGGTGAGCAATGGCCTGTTTGGGAGGGAACCAGGGTAAAAAGCTACCATCATCCTGCTTTGAGGAGCTGGGCTCCCTCTTGAGACCCTCCACAATTTCCTGCAGGCCAAACCAACGGGCTTCCTCCAGCTCCAGGGTGTCCACACTGATCTGGAAAGAATTCAGAGGGTACCAGTTCCTTAAATCAGCTTTGAATGTTGTGTGGTGACAGGTAAAAGAATGATAAAAGAAAGGCCTCATAAAATCAGGCCTGCTCTTCTAAACTGCCAGAGTTAGCCTGGCACTTCTTCTAAGTAATTTGCAAGTTCCCATGGAAAACAATCTCGGTATGAGAACTTGTTAGCATGACAACCTATTATTGGGTTGAAAACAAATGCACCTGCAATAACAAGGGATTTGTGCCGTGAAAATCAGTAAAGAAAATATGTGAAAAATCCAAGAATAGAGAGATTTGATGGGCAAGTGGAATACCTTTTACTAACCAATAGAGTAATTGGCAAGAAAGTTATTAACCAATTAAATCTGCACAGGAGGTCTGTAAAAACTATAAAATTAGTTGTGAATATAAAGAATTGGGCTTTTCCAGCACGGAGACAATGGAGTCTCAGCTAACTTATTACAAAGGCAGTGGTACCTTGCCCATTCTTGCTTCCACAGAGATCCTGTGCTGGAATGGCCAGAGGATGGAATTTCCAGAGCACTGCATCCATGCCTGAATTAGGCACTGATGCCAGTCCAGGGAAGGATGTCACGCTCCACCAGTACTTTGTTGTGCTGGCTTCCTTTAGGGAGGCCATGAACCAACCCTGCTCCATGGTGGCAAAGCAAAGCGGCCGAGCACAGGAATTAACGTGGCAGAATCTGCCTGTTCTATGGGAAGAGTGTGAGGGAACCTCCTCTGCAAAGTTCAGAGGGAAAAAACCCCAGGGGCGTTGGGCTCTGGGCTTGTACGTACAGTGACCCGAGTGAAAGCCGGCGCCTGGCAACAGAAGATGATGGGATTGTTTCGAAGTTTGTTCTGCACTTGCAAAAAAAGCCAATGGAAAAATCACACTTCTGGAGGGTTTGATGCTCTCCCGACTAAATTCTGTGCACTGAACAGGAATGTGCTACCGGAGGCGGGCAGTGGGATAGCGCAGGGGAGCCCGGGGCGCTCACCTGAGCCCGCTGGGCTCCCACCAGGGCGTGGCAGGCGATCATCAGGGAGCCGCTGGGGAAGGGCCAGTGCTGGGAAGCCGAGTAGCGGAGCGACTCCACCTCCAGCCCCACCTCTTCGGCCACTTCTCGCCGCACTGCCTCCTCCACGTTTTCGCCTAGAACCAGCCAGAGTGAGGCAAGGACGGCCCGGCCTCGGGGCAGCGAACCGTGGTGAAGAAAGCGCAGGCAGCGCTCGTTCCCACCCGGCAGCTCCAGCTGTGCTGACCTGGAAACACTCGCTGCAGGGGTGTTCCATTAAACTCATCAACCTCTGATAAACACAGGCACCAGAGACATTTTTGGCTCCATCGACATACAGATGGTGGACAGAAGAATTCAATTTTAAGCCATTTTCCCTCCTGTAGCAGGAGGTCTGTAGTTTTTCTGCTAAGCCAGACCTCATGAGCCACAGAACAGATTTTAAAAGGATCACGGGTTATAACCCAGCAAGTTTAAAGCTTATGTTTCCTAGCAGGGACTAGAACAACTGCTAGACGCCTATAATTCCCATTCCTTTCAGGTACATAACAGCTATTTTGAATTCTGTCTGCATGCAAACACTGATCTGTTTAGATCTAATTTTTTTTTCCCAGCTATCACAGAATCACAGACTGGTTTGGGTCCGAAGGGACTTTAAGGACCATTTAGTTCCAACCCCCTGCCATCAGCATGGATGCCTTCTGCCAGACCAGGCCGCTCAAAGGCTCACCCAGCTCGGCCTTGAGCACATCTGTGGATGGGGACACGGATCACCTGCGTGTCCATCCTCCCTGTGCACAGGGATTTGGCTGCTGTTCCCAACCTGCATGCCCAGGGCCGTTGTGCAGGATCAGAACCCACTTACCCAGGTCACAGAAGCCCGACAGAGCCGTAAACATCCCCGGGGGAAACGAGGGCTGCCGGGCCAGGAGGCACCGGCTCCCGCTGGACACCAGCGTGATCACCACTGGGGACATCTGTGCACCACCAAAGCAAAAGAAGCAGCCCAGACAAAACAAGTAAGTGCAAATTTTGGCTTTTCCTGGCTGACCACTAAAGACCCAGCTCTGCCAAAGCCCTTTTCCTGCCTCCCCCCGGGGTGACCTGTGTGCCCCCCTCTGCCAGGTGCTCACCTGTGGGTAGTAGGTGACCCCGCTGGCGTGGCACACACGTTTGCTGCCAGCTGGGTTCTTCTCAGTGGGCTGCCCAGTTTTGCTGCAGTACTGGTGGGAATCGTGCCACCGCAGGAGGGACTGGGCCTGCCAAACACAAACCTCGTTTATACCTAGGGGAAAGCAAAAACTCAGAGCAGTCTCCCTGAATAATGCTTTGCACAGTCGTGGGGAGAAACTCTGATGATCTTTGGAAGCCTCAGGAAGGCAAATGAAGTATGGGCAGTGCTTTGAAAAGTGGCAGATTCTGTGATCCATTTCCTGCTTCTAAATTTGAGTATGTTTGGGGGAGGTGGGCAAGAGCTGTTGTTTATTGGGACATAATGGGAGTTGTATTGGGAACTGGACTATTCTAAAGAGGCTCCAGCCCTGAATATCTTCTTGAAAAATAGCCCAGGTGTCACAAACATAAAGCAGGAAAGGAAACACGAGCTATTTCTCCTTATGGGTCAGGACAGCTGATTTTCACACACAGACCTTTTCTTAGGCCAAACATGGGGCATCTGCAGAGCACCGGCTTATAAGGGACAAGTTTTAAAAAAGCAGCTCTGGGAGAAGTGTAAGTTTGTGATACCCAGTCTGCTTGATGGTTGTTGAGCTGAGGACAAACTGGGATTGCTGTGATTTAGCACATTTCAGCTAAATGGCAGAAATTATTGCAGTCATTTTAAAGTCACTTGTCTGTTTCTCTTTCCCTTGCATCTTCCTTTTGGGACCACAAATTTGTGAAAAATGGTGTAATTTACAGTGTCTGTATCTAGGTGCCTGAAAGCGTATAGTAGGTATTTCTACAATATTAGATCATAAAACAATATAGGAGATGAGGAGAAGGGTTGATGTTAGAGATCCCAGCCCCCTAAAGTAAAGAGCCCTGTCCAATACCGAAGCCAGCAAAGGAGAATCCTTCCCATCCACTACAAAGAGAGCCTTTCGTAGGTCAGTAAATGATCCCTGCAGTTCTGACTCAATGACTGATTTATCCAAGGCTCCTGTTAAAGAAAAGAAAATTTGATCTCATAAATTTCAGCTATTATTGCTATTATTCCAATTTTATGCCCTTTGCTGTTCCAATATACAATTTCTGGGAGTTCCCATGGAAGTGAACCACATCAGGGGCAGCATTGCCAAATGTTAGTGGCCTCCCCCAGGTCACCTTTCCTGACACACACAGGAGCAGCAGTGCAGTCCCTGGCTGTGACCTGCCACGCTCATAACAGCTCCTACAGAGACTGAACCCAGCCCTCCTTGGCAGGACAGGCTCTCCCAAGGATTAGGGATGCTGCCCTGGCATCAAACTGGTGCTGGCAGGGGTGGAAGAGGAATCATCCCAACCTAAATCCAGCGCGAAGCGTGGTCTGTGCTCGTCCGAACAACCGATCAGCACCGACTTCTCTATCCACTGCTCAGCCTCTTGGAGCTTCTCCAGAATCCCTTTCATCTCTAAACAGCAGGGAAAGGGGGAGAGAAAGCTGTGTTGAAAGCAAATCCACACAACCGTGGTGCTCTCTGGATCTTAAAGGCACAGGCAATCTTGGCTCAAGGCAGAATGCCCACGTGTGAAAGAGAACCAGACAAGTGATCACACCCAGGTAGAAACCTAAAATCTGGCTCTAAAAGCTGTAGGAAGTTTAGACCATGTCAGGCTGAAGGTCCCCGTGTTGTAATGCTTGGGGAGCAGGTGTCCATTGGTTTTGTCATGCACCAGCCAACACCTTTCTCTCAAAGAAAACTTTTCCTACATTATGCCAAAAAGACGTTCGTTAGCAAGGCCTTGTTTGTCTTCCTGCCAGCCCTCTCTCTTCAAAAGGCACAGATTTAAACCTGATCACCTCAGAAGAGATGAGGTTGATACCCTGTGTGTGTCTTTCACTTCAGCTGTGTGATGCACCAGGTGTTTCTTTCTGGATGCACTGATTTCTTTCTTACCTGCTGCACTGAGCTGTGGTACCAAGTATTTCTTCCCAACTTTCTGCAGGAAGGGGGAGAGATTGTGAAAGAGGTAGAAAGTTCCTGAGGTCTGAGCTTGTCTACAAAGGCTGTCATCTTCCTTTAACTGATTTAAGTATCTGCAGTGAGAAAATGATTGGGAAGATGAATTGAAGATCATGTTGAGATTATTGCTGATTTGGAGGCGTTTATTTTGCACAGAGTGGGGTGGGGCTGGATGGGCAGATCAGATTTAAGGTTTTCCATGTGCTTGGAGAGTTTTGACAGCTGAGTCTCTCTTTGGTGGGCTGCAGTCTCTAGTGAAGTTTGTGTGGCAGAAAAGACTGCAGTTCTTACCTACCACGAGTAACCAGTCCCAGTAACCCAGTCCCTCAATCCAAAAGGTCTGCTGTAAAGGCTCCAAGAAACCTTGATCCTCCCTTTAATCCCCCCAATCCCTCCCAGCTCAGAATATTCTGTGAATTTGGATAGCTCCAAATGCTGTTTGGCTGAAGTGCTGAGCACTTCTGATGATGAATCTGGTTCCCATCGGGCTACATGTGTTATGTAGTACCTGTCACACTGATCTGAGGGGTAAAAACCAAGTCTTAGGGCACAGCTGGCTGAGCTGAGTTAGGGAAAAAAATCATTGGAAAAAGGGCATCAGCATGTGCTCCTTTCAGACTGCTTGAAGCAGTATTTAAAATGAGGTGAGCAGCAGCACTTCAATTCTGCTGGTATTGTAGGAGCCCTCTAAGCCAGGACAGGCAATCATTGACAGAGCTTCAGCCTGAGAGAAGCAGTTCTCAGCAGTGGTGAGGGGAGGCCTTGGCTGTTCTCATTTACAGAGCTCACAAAGCATTTCTGTGTCATGGCTGAGCTGCTAAAGGATTAACCTCCAGGTCAGGGTCAGGTAGGGCTGCTTGTGCCAAGCTCTGGCCTCCCAGTACCCAGGAATCAGAGGAGAACTTACCTCATTTTTCTCACATAGGTGGAGTGCAACCTGCAGACGAGGGAGGAAACTCTCCTGTGCAGGGATTGATACACTGCAGCCATAACCAACACCTACAGCTGGTGCCTCTGCCTAAAAAAAAAGAGGCATAAAACGTAAGGCAGCAGCCCTGTGAGGTTAAGTTTGATTTAAATGATGCAATAACCAGGTAAATCTCCCTCTCACAGAGTCTCCAGGATCTGCTTCCTAAAATGATCACTTCAGTCACGTGTCAAACTCCATTTCAGGCCAGTTCTAAGACTACTTAAAGATACCTCAGTTTGTTTCCATCTCTGAGTGTGCACGGGTCTTACAGAACTTGGTGTAAGACTAGATTAGACCTCCCTGTCCTGAATCCCTGTGTCCCTGAGGAAAAGGGCAGAGAAGGTGGCTGCTCCTTTGCTGGTTTCCTACACAGTTGTAATGGCCTCCATCCAAACACACATCCTATTGCAGCACACAGTGGATCTCTGGGAAAGGCACTGATGCCAGGAGAGAGCGAGAGACAAAATATCAGCTGTGGAAGAGAATTCCCTAAGTTAGACAGAGGACAGCAGTTGCAGCTGAGTGGGATCATCTCCAGCTACGAATGGTTTTTGTGCCAAAGAATCCCACCACATTTTCAGCTCAGAAAGTCTTGGCTTCAGGATGTCAGGAAACAGACAGAGACAAGAGACAAAAATGAACTGTGGTGCACAATCCCTGATGATCTCTGCGAACGTTCCACAATCCCTGATGATCTCTGAGAAGTTCTACAATCCCTGATGATCTCTGAGAACGTTCCAGAATCCTTGATGACCTCAGAGAACATTCCACTTTGCTGCCACAGAACAGGAAGCCTTTACAGAGGAAGTTACATTTGCTTTGTTACAGGCACAGGAGAAGGTGCCAAGAGGAGTCTCAGAGTTCTTCCTTCAGCAAAGGTCAGTGATGGCAGCCTGAGAGGGGCCTCAGCAGAGCCCCTGTTTGCATGTGGAGACTTTGCCTTGTGGCTCTGGACATCTCTGTCCCAGACACCCCTTTCCCACTGGGATCATCCCTTGGGGAAGCTGCTGAAAGCAGCAGGAGCTCAGTGCAGACACAAGTGAGGACAGAGACTGCCACAGTGTGTGTGTCAGAGAGGGTTCTGTGGTGTGACACTGGTGTGTCTGTCACTGCAGTGCCACACACAGTGTGTGTGTGTGAGTTCTGTGGTGTGACACTGGTGTGTCTGTCACTGCAGTGCCACACACAGTGTGTGTGTGTGAGTTCTGTGGTGTGACACTGGTGTGTCTGTCACTGCAGTGCCACACACAGTGTGTGTGTGTGAGTTCTGTGGTGTGACACTGGTGTGTCTGTCACTGCAGTGCCACACACAGTGTGTGTGTGTGAGTTCTGTGGTGTGACACTGGTGTGTCTGTCACTGCAGTGCCACACACAGTGTGTGTGTGTGAGTTCTGTGGTGTGACACTGGTGTGTCTGTCACTGCAGTGCCACACACAGTGTGTGTGTGTGAGTTCTGTGGTGTGACACTGGTGTGTCTGTCACTGCAGTGCCACACACAGTGTGTGTGTGTGAGTTCTGTGGTGTGACACTGGTGTGTCTGTCACTGCAGTGCCACACACAGTGTGTGTGTGTGAGTTCTGTGGTGTGACACTGGTGTGTCTGTCACTGCAGTGCCACACACAGTGTGTGTGTGTGAGTTCTGTGGTGTGACACTGGTGTGTCTGTCACTGCAGTGCCACACACAGTGTGTGTGTCAGGGTTCTGTGGTGTGACATTGGTGTGTCTGTCTCTCCTCCACCCCCCCATCCCACAGCCTGGCGTGTGGCATTCCCTTTGCTCTGGAATGAGCAGCAGCACTGTCACCGGGGCGGGGACAGAGGGAAGAGTTTATTCCCAGCCCTCAGCGAGCGCCGTGTGCGGGTGTTTAACCCCTTCCTCCCCGGCACCGCCGCGCTCTGGCTGGGGGCGCTGAGATCCCGGAGACAGCGAGGATTCCGTGCGGGGCCAGAGGCCGTCCCCAGCCTTTGTGACTCCACCTCCGGGGCTGCCCTTCCCCTGGGTTTCCCCACTTACCGCAGTGTGCGGGAGCAGGGCTGTCCCCGGCTGTGGATCCCGGCGGAGGATCCCGGTGACCTCCGGCAGCAGTGACTCCGCAGGCTGCGAGCCGCCCTGCGCTCCCCGGGAGCGCTGGGAATTGGAGTTCTGCACAGCCTGCTGGCCGCAGCTCCGGCTTCCGATTCACTCCTGGGCTTTGCTCCTGCTCCTTATTTCTCTTTTTCCCTCTTCTTCCCCTCCCCTCAGCTTCTCTGGGTTTTGTATCCACAACACAGGAGCGTACATCCTCGAACGGGAAAAAATGCCAAAAGCTGGATGTATCCCAAGGCTGTGCTCCAGCACCGAATACCCACAGCTGGATTTGTCAGTGAATAGCTCTGATCGGAGAGCACGTCGGAATAATGGCAAATTACTTTCATTCCTTTGCAGGAGAACAGATTCCTCTCGAGTATTGGAAACATTTTTCTGTGTTGGAGCCTACCTGACTATATTTAGTACAAAGAGAATTTTATAAACGCACAAAAAGTAAATGTTTTCAGGGCAGCCTGTTGCTTTTTGGTCGTGAATTGAGCCGTTCTAATTGAGAACCCACGTCATGTAATTTGAGAGCACAGCTTGTAAAAATAATAAACAGAATATCCAGGGAAATAGTACTCCCGTTACCAGAGTTACTTACAAGTCTAGGTTTAATTATGCTTGACTGCTATTTTTATGCTTCCTGAAACAGAGCAAGCCCAGTCTTATTAATCCACCGGGCTAATTGGATTAATGGACAAAACACATCTTCCCTTAATAAGATAAAGGATTGAAATATAATCTCTAAGGGAAGTATCCACCCTGCTGTTAAAACAAACTGAACAGATTTATTGACCCTAACTGCCCCCAGATACGGATCTTGCAAGAAGAGCTGGCTTTCCTTTAGAGGGAAGCAGCTGGAGGAGCTACGTGGGACATGGAATCCTGGGACAGCCTCTCCAGCTGGTTCAGCCCAAAGCAGGCAGGTGTTTGTCAGTGCAGCCTGTCCCAGGAAGGGTTAAAAGTCCCAGCACCAGCGGCAGGGCAGTGCAGGGACTCCTCTGAAGGCAGGGCAGTGCTCTGGCCTCTTGTGTTTTGGTGCAGCTGAAACCCACCTGGATTGGATTAGCCCAGTCCTGTCCACCTGGCACCTGTGCCACTGGAAGATGGGCAGAGAAAATGAGATTACTCTGCACTTCTGCTGCTGGCCTGAGCAGGGGGAAGCCAAGGAATCTGTGAGAGATTCCCTGTGCCTTCTCCCAGGGGTCACATGTTAATTGCCCTGTTAGATATTTCTGCAGCATGTAAGCAAGGGGCATGATTTTGAAACAGAGGCTTGCTTGTCACTTACTTACCCATTCAATTCAAGGAACAAATACCAACTGTTGGTTTGGCACTTGAGTTGTTTTTTGTGGGTATTTTTGGGGCTCCGAGTGGAGCCAGTTGCATCTGTAAACTGTTTATATCAGTCCCTTGGAGACATCGTACCCTGTGCTGGGAGCAATCCTGGGAGTGAAATGAGGGCCTGGACACAAAAATGCATCTCTGACAGCTTCCTGTAGCTTACCAACTTGAGCTTTGGCAGGGCCCCAGAGGAAGTGAATCCCAGAAACTCTCCTGATGCAGTTAAGAGCAAACCAAAAGGGCAGGCAAAGAGGACACAGGCAGTAGGAACATCATCTCTTACATGGACAAGATTAAGGTAAATCTTTGGTCCTGTGTTCCTATATATATATCTGGGTTTGTAAAATACTCATATTGGGGTTAAGAGTTGGTAAAAGACTTTTCCAAGCCATTAAAGCGCCTGGAAATACCTAATTCCAGGATAATAATGGTTACACTACTAATCTTGCTTTCTATTTCTGTTTTGTGTCTCTCCAGTTGTCCCCAATAAGCTGAAATGAGCATTAGAATTGCTAACATCTGGCCCTTGTAAAACAACTGTTAATTGCCTTAAATACATGAAACCAGCAAATTCACATCAAAAACTTGTGGTCAAGCCACAAGGAACTTCTTGGAAAGGAAAAAGAAAAAAAGTCCTTTTTTAGGATGAGCTTAGGAAAAGAGGAGCCACTTCTTTGAAGGAAAGCTAATGAGTAGCCTTCCCCCCTGTCATTAAATTTTAGATGCAAACTGCCCAAATCTGGGTTTTCTCTGAATTTAAAATCGTGTATATTATGTTTATGATGGACATTTTAAACAGCTGAGCCTTTTGAGCTAACGTGGATTGATACAAATATGACTCACCTGTGCCTTAAAACACTGCACACAGGTCACTGCCTCCAGAAAGGTGCTCGAGGTCTGGAAAAGGTTCCAAGAGGCCAAGGAGAACGACCATGGACTCACACTGCAAGGAACTAGGTGGGCTCTGGCTTCAGCCTGTGTGAGGGATGGGCACCGGATCTCATCCCACGCAGGAACCTCATTAATCAAATCTAACGAGCTGGAGCCTTCAGCCCCTTGCTGATGGACTCAGTGTACCCCACTGCCCTCCTCACTTCCTAGAAACACCTGGAGAGTGCAAAAGAGGATGAGAAAGCAGCAGATCTCACTTGAAAAATTCTGACTCTGCCTCTACAGCATGTGAGGTTTTGCCAAATCTCTAGAAGCTGCTGTTAAATCTCTGGCTAGATGTTAGGGACTCTTTGGATAATGGGGCTTTAACTGGATGCCTCAGCTAGAAGCTTGGATATCATTCCAGTGTTTCCTGCTAGTTGTAGGAGTTGTATTTCTGTTGGAAGGCGACCAAAATGAGAGGAAAGGAAGGCTTATTTTTTGACGGATAGTTCCACTAAAAACTGGCCTTCTTCCTGCTCTGGCGCAGCAGCACTGTTAGTGCTGGCCATGCCGTCAGCTGTGGGGACACATCTGTGTCCACAGCTGGACAAGAAAGGACTAAATTCACCTCACGCCCTTGTTTGTTTCTCCTGTGAGACACGCTGCGTCTCAGCACCCCCACAAAATGGGACAAAGCCCCCGAGATTTTTTCTTTTGACGGGTGGGAGCTGAGATGGCAGGCTGGGTACAGGGAGAAATCCCAGTTGTGCATCCCGCTGCAGCCTCCAGTTCCCTCTCCTGAACGAGGTGCTTTTAAGGCAGCTCAGTCACCCTGCTAAAGAATGTGTGTATTAATCGGGGGTTTTGCCCGTTATGCCTTTGCCAGCTCTGTTGTTGTAAAAGATTTCTAAAAGTGACCACAAACGCCTGCCTTTAAAGAGGGAGATGGGAGGCTCGCTATGCTAGTGAGGAGGTGATCGTCTACTTGAAACCCTCATCTAAAAAGAAGGGAAAAAAAGGCTTAGGCAATGTCCCGGATTCCAACTTAATCGCTGGAACTAACAAAGAACCGGTTTATTTAAGAAATCCTACAAAGCGACGAGGTGGGCAGCATCGATCTCTCGGAGCAAGATCACCCAAGCAGCTTTGTAATGAGCCCGAGAGCCTTGAGAGCGGAGCGCACCGGCTCTCCCAGCTCGGGCTCCATGGTCTCAGAGGTCTTTTCCAGCCTAATTGATTCTGTGATGCTGAGCCCAGCTGTCCTGGCAGCGAGCTGCGGGGCAGGGCAGGGTTGCAGCGGGGTGTCCCGGCCTTTCAGCCCCTTTCTGGTAACTTTTACTCCAAAAACACCGCTTCGGCTCGATGCTCTCCACAGTCCCTGCTGCCCCCGGGGCTGTTCCCAGCTTGCAAGCCGGTGTCGGTCCCGGTGTCGGTGCCACGTGCGCGGTGTCCCCGGCCCGGAGGGACCCACGTGGAGCCGCGGCGGTGGCGCATGCGCGGTGCGGCGGCCGCCGCTG
>WEIU01014022.1:312557-430568 GCA_013389925.1 Aegithalos caudatus | reverse complement strand
TGAGCGGAGTGCGGGGCTTGCACCGTGGGCAACGGGGTTTGTCGTGGTCTCCCTCTCCGCTGCTTTGGGCTGCGCTCAGCCAGCTGCTTTCCGTGGAATTTTGCATCCACCTTTGTAGTAAGCGATACCGTTCAGTAGATATTTTGATAGGATCCAGCCTGCCTAGCAGGAGAAACTCCGACCTGGATCCTTGATCGTGCTGGCGAATATAATAAAAATGTCACGTGTGCTTGGAGTAAATCTTCCCGTTTACCTGAAAAGCTGGCTGCTCCTAGAGGGAAGATCTCCTTCGGAATGGATTGCCCAGCATTCAGTTTCATTTTTATTTTTTTTCCTCCTGCCTTGAGTAGAAGAGGAGAACGCAGAGTGCTGAAGCGTTCACCTACATCCAAGTAAAGGTTCAGCGCTCGAGGCTTTAGTGAATGAAAGGAGCCATTTATTGACTTGGTTACTACGAGTAAATAAATGCGGCTCCGCACAGCGCCGGGGGCTGTTGGCTCGGGATGCAGACCGTGCTCTCTCTGCCAGGGGCGGAAGGTAAAGGTAATGAGTTCCCGGCTTGTCTGGGCAGCAGAGGCCTCCCTTTGGGGACCGGGATGTCCTCTGTCCTGCTCCGCACCCGCTGCTGCTCTCGGACCCTTGCTGGGTACGTTCTGATGCCTTGGAGCAAAGTGATTTGACCCGGAGTACTCCACACTGCTTCTGAAGTATGTGCTGACACAGCCAGTACTGATTAACTTTCTTTCTCTTTGTTTTCCTCCCCGAGCCAGCTCTCTGACCTGTGCAGATTTAATGAATGGCTTTAAAATCCAGCGATAAAAGCTGTGGGCTTTGGGGGGCTTGCACATCGTTTGCAAAGTGCCCGGTGCAATTTGACAAACTGCAGTGACAGGTGGCGAGTTACACTTTGGAAGGAGTGAGGATAAACAGAGGTTTATAGCAGGAAAACTATGCCTTCGTGCTGAGGTTGATATAGATAAGGAAATCTTTTTTCCTTTAGAAGGATATACTCCTTGGGAAAACCCAGCAGATCACTGACATTGTCCTGCTTACTTTATAATCACTCTTAATATCTGAAAACGTTCTGTATCTTTCTGTAGCTGCTCAGCTAATCCTTGAGCAGAAGGATAGCCTCCTGCCTGTGGTGTCTAATAAGATAATTGCTAGATTCCATCCCTTGTGTTCTTGGTCTGGGAAGTTAAAACAAGTGGGATCAGAGGGCTGTGTCCATTCAGTCTTAATCTGGAGGAAATCAAGGGAAAACTCACTTCAGTTCCCTGCCTACAAATCTCTCTACATTGCTCTGTATTCAGCCATGAGCATTTTCTTCAACTTGGAAGTAAATGACAGAACACCCTACTTGACTTTGAGATTGATTCTCATCTCTTATTATGTTATTATGTTTTTCATATATATAAAAGATTATAACTTTGTCATTAAGAGACTCTTAAAGCACACCCTGTTATTTTGATAGCAGCAATTGTAGAAAAATCTTTCTTCTCTCACTGCTTGGACCTTAATTTAAAAACAGCCTTTGAACATGCTGGAGGACTTGGGAACTGGATTCTGGTGCCTCTGTCCTGTGAGACCTTTAAGCAATGATGACAGCGAAATGTTCTTGGTACTTATTTTGGGAAAGTTCTTTCCTTTTCAGTAGTGTTTTCGGTCACATTGTGTCATGAGACTGTAACTTGGGCTGTCCTTGAGACAGGAGAGGTCTAGGGCAGTGAGCAGCCATCACTTCTGGTCCCATCTTCTCCATTTCCCCTAAGCTCAACTGGTCAAGGGGTTTTATTATTATTTTTACATGCAGTGGGCTCCAGTAAGGATTGTGAGAATGGACCCATCTTTTTAATCAAAAGTTGAGGACCTTGGTGATAGAGTTTTGTCTCCTGGCCCTGCTGTGGACTTACATCCTGAGCAGGCCAGTTATTTCTTACCTTAAATAAAGAAGCTGGTTTGGAATTGAGTTGGAGCTGTTCCATGTTGAAGTACCCCCTCATTTTCCATTTTTTTCTGTTTTCTGAACCCTGGTTAAGCACCTGGGAGCTTGGAGTGGCAGTGAGGAGACTTGGCTAATGAGCATCTTCATCTTTGGTCGCTGAGTGGTGGGACCTGGATTGTGATGAGGTTGTGTCACTGCAGTTGCATCTTGCTGCTTGTAAAGCAGAGCTGGACCCTCTGGAGGTCCCCAAAAACCCCCTGCAAGTTACATCAGCTGAAAGGGTGTTTGTTTGTTTGTTGTGTGCTCAGGGAATCCTGTGCTGTGCTTGGCAGTGCCATTGCTCTGCTTGCTGCTGCGGTTCCCTTCTCTCCATGTTCTTGTTTGCTCCGTGCTGTCCCCCCGGAGGTTGCTGTGCCCTGCCATGTCTCGGGGTTGCAGAGCTCGGTGCACGTTCCCAGGGAAGCTCCAGTGTTGGAGCTGTCAGCTGCACTCCCCCTCCTCCCCAAGAAGCTCAATTGCCAGCGGGACACAGCTGAGGGGGAGGGAGAGACTGACAGGAATAACGGAGAGAGGGTTTTCCTCTTGTTTTGCTTCGTGTCAAGTAAACGGGAAGAAATTAAAGCCTACTTCTTTGGCAGCCTGTGAGTCCGGGAGATTGCCAGCGTCCCGTATGGACTGAGCTGTGTTTTCTTTGATTTGGGAACCTGTGGCTGATCCCGCTGCAGTGGTTGGAAAGCTCTGCTCCTTCTGAAATTCTGCCAAGAATGGGAGACTCAGTTCCTCTGGGCAGCCTCCTCTGGTGCCTAAGAGTTCTAAGTGTGAGAAACTTTGTGTTTGTACCTCCTCTGAATTGCCCTTACCGCGGTCTGTGGCTGTTGCCAGTCCTCCTGCTCTGTGTGCCTGTGGAGATAAGGAGGTGGGAATAGTGTTGGAGCAGGCTGCAAAGGCAGCTGGAGAAGAGGAAAAACAAGATGGAACACTGTCACTGAGGGCAGTAGGTGGAGAGGAAACGTTTTCTCCACCTTTTTGGTGATCTTGTTTATTGGTTTTTCTTTGTGCTTTTAGAAAGTTTCATCTTGACTAATAGCAAGAAAGGAAACTTTCTGAAGCTTCTTTTGTGTTTCACTGAGTGCAGTAAGCAAATAGCTCTGTGCATTGCCAGTACTGATAAAACTGGCAAATATTTATGGTGTGGTAAAGCTGTTTGTGTTTTGTCACCGATTTGCAGATGTATTGGCTGAAGTGCTGAATGGGCAGGAGCGCTTGGCTTTCTGCAGGGTGAAATAGGAGCCGAGTGGTGAGAATGGAGGTGGGCATCAGGGGGTTTATCAGGTGTGTTTGGAACACTGGGATGGAGTTTGTTGGCTGCCTGTGGGGAAGAAGAGGTGAGGAAGGCTGCAGTGGACAGCAGGGTTGCTTTAGAGCACTGGTGAGGGGAAAAGGGCGCACTTCAGGCTTCCCTCTCAGTTCTCACACAGGCAGAAAGAAAGCGAGCTGTGGTGTGCCAGAATGCATCAGCCCTTCAGTTGTGGTCAGGCACATTTGGGGTGGTTTGCACGGGCTGGAGGTTGTGTCGCTGTCCCGGGCTCGTGTGAGTTTCCTGCTGGTGCCTGTGGAACTGTGCTGGTCCTGTCCAGCAGACAGTCCCCAGAGCAAATCCCAGCCCCTGCCTCTCCCTCTGCAGGGCTGGAGGTGCAGAGGAGGGGGGGAGCTGCCTCCTGACCCTCAGATGCAGTATGAGGAGAGATCCTGTGCTCTGGACTCAGGGATACGTTCCCTGTGAATTCCACCACCGGTGGCTGGGATGGCTTTTATTTGGGTGGAACTTTTGAACTTCCCTGACTGTGTTTGTACATTTGCTCTGTGAATACCACACCTGGGTCTATGTTCTTTAAAGTTAGGCTGCTTTTTTCCCTAAGTAGGCCAAACTACCTTGTAGCTGAGCTTGTTGCTTTTTTTTTTTTTCTTTTTTTTTTCTTCATTAGTTGGACTGTTGGAAGAGTCTAACCAATTTCTGTTAGTCCACACACTGGAGTTCATTTTTTTTTCTGAGCAGTATGTGAGAGTTTAAGCTTTTGTTTGAGGGGGAAAAAAGCAAACCTTGTGAATTCCACGACAGCATAATTACTCCTAAAGTATGCAGGAGCCAGGCAATGCTGGGCTGCTAAAGGGATCAGGATGCTGAAAGGCTGAGAGCTTGGCAGCTGGCCCTGCAGAAAGCACTGCCTGTGAGCCTGCCACAGGCTTACCCAGGGACAGAGCAGCCTTTTGTGTCAGGTGTGGAGCTTGGCTCCGTGGTGGCAGCAGCAGCAGCGTGCACAGAACTCCCTCTGGGCTGCCCATGCAGGGTTTGCATTCAGACCTGTTCCATGGCATCTTTCTGACTGAAAAAAGGGAAAGTTGGGGTGGTTTTTTTTTCCCCACTGAGTGGATGAACTTGATAATGACTATTTTAAATCGATGGGAGTCTTTTTCAGTGCTTTTTGCAAAGCAGCTCTACCTGCAGCATGACTTAGATGCCCAAAAGGAGAGTGCTGGTGGATACCTCATCCCTGAGCTATTCTCTTTTCTCTTGCCACACGAGGCAGGTATAAAAGTCAGCAGGAGGGACTCAAGCAGCACTGGCAGCCCCAAGAGACTGTGCTGCCTTTCCTGAAGGTGGATTGAGTTCTCTGGTGAGCAGGGGTTTTTCACCTGTTTTGTGTTTCTCTCACAGGTGTGTGGTGAGGTGAGAGCTGTTGAGCAATGGCATTTAAGAAGGTTTGGTGTGCCCTAGCCCTGGGATTTCTGCTGCCTTTCTCTTGTGCCCACACGGACTTCTTCACTTCCATTGGTGAGGCCTGCTTTGGTGCTTTTGGTGCTTTGGAGTTTCTTGACAGCCCTCAAAGCTCTTTCTGTAAGGATGTGTTAATCATCCCAGGCCCTGACTGGTACAGAACTAAACCCACTTCCTAGTTCTTACCACATTATTAGCTTTTCTTTGGGGAGAAACGGGCTTTAAGTCAGTCCAGGGGTAGTGTAATGACCCAGGCTAGGCTTTGTAGTCGCTGTTTGTTCTTGTGGGTGTAAACAGAATTTTGGTGCTGCCCACGTGTAGAAGCACAGAGTGGTGCAGTATGTCTGGACTCAGCCTTGGTTCTGCTGGTCTCAGGGTGGGCACTGCCCCCTCTGTGCTGAGCCCCTTCAGCTGCCTGCCTGCAGGAGGTGAAGCAATTATTAATTACTGCCAGGGACTCCTTGAAGTCGTGGATATCATCTTAAAAGTAAAGCCCTGGATTAGTGTTGTGTATCAAACACGAAGGCTTTGTGTATGTCTGTAACTTTCTCTTTATTTGCTCTGCATTATGTATGCTTGGATGAAAGATTACTCTGTGGCAAACTATTTCCTTTTCCAAATGAATCCTAAATTAGTTCTAATAATAAATATGCAGCATTGCATTAATTTCCATGGCAACGAGCTTGGTCCGGCAGGAGATTTTCTCCTTCAAAAATAAAAATTAAAAAAATGAAAGGCCTTACTCAGATATTCCTTCAGGGTTCTTTAAGTAAATGCAGAAATACTTTTGGGGAAGGGAGAAAGTAGGAGAGAGGAAAAATGCCTTTAATTCTCAGGGTTTTCTCCTTGACTCACCAAACTCATTTTTTTCTAGGTCATATGACAGACTTAATTAATACAGAAAAAGATCTGGTCGTGTCACTCAAAGATTACATCAAGGCAGAGGAAAGCAAGCTGGAGCAGATCAAAAAGTAAGCAGTTGCTGTCATAATGCTAATGGTCAATCATTTGAGTCCACCCTTGTGCAAAAAAGTGCTTCCTTAAGGCTGATTAAATTTGTGGAATTTTTGCTCTGGGGCAAAGCTTAAAGCAGCAGGTTTTGCTGGGTGTTTGTTGTAAATTGTTCTCTTTGAGCACGGCTTGGTGTATAAATAAGAACAGACCTGACCACATGAGGAGCACAGTCCAATATGTCAGATTTTATCACAGCTAGAAATAAACATATTTTATCACTGAACAGGATGCTTCCCTTGCTTTCAGAAGTATGTATAAATCTGTCTCAAGAGTGTTGAAACAGTTCTAGATGGAGGACTGGTTTTTATTTTAGCTTTTGTGTATTGCTTCCTGGTGTTCCACCATCCAGGAAGAAAGATCCTTCTTTGTCACATAAAGTACAGACTTTGGAATTGCTGCCAGGTTTGGAATGTTACAAGTATATTCTTTACAGCTACAAATTGAGGTGGGAGCGTGCCAGGTGGGCGTGCAAAAGTGCATAAACACAGCTTGTTGCAGGAGTGTTGCAGCTCTGGTTTTATTCCATCAATAATAAAACCTCAACCTGTGAGGTCAGGAGAGTTGAGATAACCATCACAGAGCTGTAATAAAATGCCAGCGTTGTTTGTTGGCACCTGGAGGGTATTGGGAGCTGGTCCTGCAGTGGGAAATGCAGGGAGGGTTTGACCCTGAAGGCACAGTTTGGTTTCTTCAGGCTCTGAGCTGGAGCCCCTCTGGTTTGGAGGGAGCCCCTCACTGGTGTGGCTGCTGGAAAAACCCACCCAGGGACTGTCAGAGTGCAGGAGAACACTCAGGGACAGTGTGGGAAGAGCAAAAGCAGCCAGGGGCACCTCCAGCAGCTGGGAACACTCCCTGCCTCAGGTAAAGCCTGCAGGTCTCCTTCAGGCAAACCAGATCCTGCAACAAGAACTCAGCTCATGGGCAGAGTTCCCTCCAGGCTACAGATTCTGCATTTGCTTTCTTGTTGGAGTTTGGGATTCTCTGTGGGGTGTGGCTCTTCCACATCAATTTACCCTGATTGCAGGGCGTTGCTGCAGGTCTGCATGTTGTAGATCTGCTCTTTTTCTTTTTTTCTTCTCTTCTTTTTTTCTTTTTTTCTCCTCCCCTCCTCCTCCTCTTCTTCTCTCCTTCTCTTCTTGTTTTGGGGCACGTTGGGGTTGTGAGTGACCTGTGGTACTTAGAGAAGTTTGAGTTGGAGCTGCAGCCCCAGAAACTGGCTCTGGGCTCCTCATTTGGGGGTGTGAGAACTGCATGTTTCTTCATCCAAGCTTTCAGCATGGAAAGGAGCTTTGTGGTGAGAGGCAAGGGGCATCTCACAGATACGTGTGTGTCTAAACCTCAAATAATTAGAGATGAGCATCAAACTGCCTTTTTGTAAGCTTTAGGGGGGGGGAAAGGGCTTTTGAAAGATTGAAAATGTGGGCAAAGCTTTGTTTCTGATTAGTCCTGCATGACAGCTGATGATGGAAGTGCTGGCACCATCCTTTTGGAGCTTGTAGGAAGGAGTTCCTTCAGCAGGGTTCCAACAAGGACTGCGAGAGCAGCACAAGATTTGGGCTGCAGCTGAGGAAGAAGATTTAATAAAAGAAAAGGAAGTAGCCCTTTTTTGTTCCTTTTAGAAGAGCTCTAAATATAGATAATGCAAGAGCTTGCAATTCTGGTTGGCTTTTTTATTAGTGAAGACATTTGAGTAGCTTGCAATCAGTTCTCTAGCACCCCAGCAGCCTTCTGCAGGACTTTAATGAATATATTTTCATTATAGATGGGCAGAGAAGTTGGATCAGCTGACAGCTACTGCCACAAAAGACCCAGAGGGGTTTTTGGGCCATCCTGTGAATGCATTCAAGCTGATGAAACGGCTCAACACGGAGTGGGGTGAGCTGGAGAGCCTGGTCCTCAAGGACATGTCAGATGGTGAGTGTGTGTGCCTGCAGCAAAAACAGCATCACAGGCTCACTGCAGTTTCCTGGCTGTGGCCTTCACATGCCAGGGCTTGGATCAGACTTGCAAATCTGCTCTGGAGACTGAGCATTTGTGGAACTAACCTGAATTAGTGTACAAGCACTTAATTGCTGCCTCTTTTCTTCAGCAAGCTTGGAAGCTCTTCAGCAAGGAGCAGGACATGAAATAGGTGACAGTGAAAGACACTCAGCAGAAGGAAGTCAGGATGGTTATATTTGACCTGTGAGACCTCTCAACAGCTAATTAATGCCAGGTGCAGGTTTGTAGTAAGGGATTGTGAGAGAGCAGAGCTTTCACAGAGACCCAGGGTTAGTCTCTGATAAGGATTCAGCACACTTAGCTTCCCTGTTGCTGTGAGAAGGACTGGATATGGCAATGGAAAAGGCTCTGCTCCAGTGTCTTAAACCCTTCTGAATGAGGGAGGTAAAAACCAAAAGGTTTATTTTTGATTTTTCCTTTGCTTTCTTTAAAAAAAAACCCAAACCAAATGTGAACTGTGCAGGCTGTGCTGTGAGTTCAGTTCAGGCTTGTGTGAAGGTGGATTTTGGCTTTCCCTGGAGCTGGGAGTTGTCACAATTCCCAGGCCAGAGGTGACCACGTGTCTCCCTGTCTTTTCCCAGGCTTTATCTCCAACATGACAATCCAGAGGCAGTTCTTCCCAAATGATGAGGATCAGACTGGAGCAGCCAAGGCCCTCCTGCGCCTCCAGGACACCTACAACCTGGACACAGACACCCTCTCCAGAGGGAACCTGCCAGGTGAGAGCCTTCCAGGGCTGCCATGTGCATTTCCTAAATGTCCTGGTTACAGATTGTTGGCTCTGCTCCACCCCGTTTAACTGCTCAGCCTGAAGGTAACATTAGGAAGGGGTTTGAGCTTGCTAAAATTAATGAAAAAAGTGGGGGTTTTGGTTGAAATCTGCATCTTTCTTCTAGTTATAGTAAGATAATCTAGTGTTAATTGTTTATAATAAAAATCAATAGCAATAAAATCTTCCTGGGTGGGGTTTTTTCCTTGTGTTGCACTGGCAGATGCCTGGTTTTATTGCACAACTTTTAATGCATTTTAACAAGTTCCTGTGAGCTTAAACTTCAGGGATTGTGTAAACTGAAGAGCAAAAGATGGTGCATACACAGACTTGAGCCTGTGTGGCATTGCCTGAGTTGATCTTTTAATAGGTTGCCCTGTACAGGAGAAGACACAGCTTCTTTTTTTTTTTTTGTCAGAAAACTTTCTCTGCTGAGTTTTCCTTGTTTCCTCTGTTCAAAAATAGTCCTGTGCCAGCTGGCAAAAAATCAGCTCTGTACAATCCATCTGTGTTTTTGCAAGTGCTCATTGTGGTCAGATGCCTAATAAAATTAAGGGTAATTGGCTTTGTGTGTTATGATGTATAACCTTGCTTTTGGGCTTGGTTCAAGACCTGCTCAAGGACCTACAGATTCCTTCCAAAGCAATGAGCAGCTTCTTGCTGTTTTCTGCAAACAGCACAGCAATACAAAGTGAAGTTTTGCTGCTGTTGAAGCAGTGAGCTGTCCAGAGCTGCGTGCAGTGAAGTGTAATGGCAGAACCTGGGAGTTCTGGAGGATAAAAGAGCTTGGACTCTGGAGAGCTCCAGAGGGGAACTTCCCACGTGGTCACTTGTTTGTGCCCCTTTTCTGCATTCCCAGGGAATTTCTTTTGGTCCAGAGTCTCAGCTCCTGCCAAATCTTTGCAGTGGCCTGCCATCTGCCAGTCTGTCCTCTGAGAGTTTGCAGAGTCAGGCTCAGGAAAAGCTGCAGTTGCTGCCCATCCCAGGAGGGGCACAAGGTGTTCTGTGAGGGAGCAGGAATGAGCAGCAGAACAGCTGCCCTCTTTGAGCTGCTGCTATAACCTCAGAATGGATTAAGATGTAACCAGGGATGTAATTTTAGCTGTAAAACTGGCAGCTCCTGCTTCCCTTTTACAAGATTAAATTTGGTTTTTCGTAGGGCCTGTATTTCCACAGGCAAAAACAGGAATCTGTAATTTGCCTGCTGGTGCTTTAATCTTTCAGAGGTCACTTAAAATGTTTCTAAAAATGACTGACTTGAAAAAAATCCCAAGCAGCTGGGAATTTACTCCCCGATGTTTTCCTTTTCCTCCCCCACCAAGTTGTCACTAACAAGTCATGGTTCAGTAACATTTTGAAAGTGATAATGTGACGTCCCTGAAAACAGAGTTTGAAACTTCAAATTTGGCTTATTTTTGCTCTTGCTGGAAGTGGTTGGGGTTTTGAGGAAGGAAGGTTCGTTTAATTTGATTTTTCACTAGCGGTGGAGACATTTAGCTGTTTGCTGGTATTCTGGCAATGGAAATGCATCTGAGTGCTCGTGTGCCAAGGATTTCCAGGCTTTAGAGACTTCAGCAAACAGCTACTGCAGAAGGGAGCTGTGGGAGAGCAGAAATAAAACCCTGCTGTGAGGAATGAGAAATCACTCGAACGTTTCTCAGAGGGTAAAACTCTGCTTTGTTCTGGATGCCCAGGGGTGAAGCACAAATCCTTCCTAACGGCTGAGGATTGCTTTGAGCTGGGGAAGATTGCCTACACGGAGGCTGACTACTACCACACGGAGCTGTGGATGGAGCAGGCCCTGAAGCAGCTGGATGAGGGAGAGGTGTCCTCTGCAGACAAAGTGTACATCCTGGACTACCTGAGCTACGCCGTGTACCAGCAGGGAGACCTGGGCAAGGCCATGGCGCTCACCAGGCGCCTCCTGGAGCTGGGTATGGCCACAGGGACACGCCTCTGCCTGCCTCTGTCCTGGGGACTGCAGCCTTGCCTGGAATAGGACTTGTAGATGCCTTTGGAAAGTGTGTTTTTACATTTTCGGGGGTGGGGATTCGCTCCTTTGTACTGAAGGGTTTTCTGCCTCCTGACACTGCTGGCTTCTGTCCCTTTACCTGACTGAAATCTCTCCCTGCATTTTGCTTTCCTGGGTTGAGATTGCTTCCCCTTAGGTAGAGTCAAAACCAGAATTAATGAAATTGGAGCTAAATTTGTGGTACTGAAATCTCTGCAGATGATTTAAATACAAATGCAGCACACTGGTGATAAAAGACTTTTGTAAAAAAAAAGAAATACAGAATACAGGACAGTGAGATAAGAGTCTGTTTCAGGAAAAACAAAAACATTTATTCTTCTGTAAATACTCCACTGACTGACTGTGTCGAGATGCTCCAGGAAGCTCAGTTCTAACCCTAACAGCAAAATCTACTGAGAGCCTCTTACTAAAGAACTGAGGCTAATTCTGTGAGTTAAAAAGCTTTGTCACCAGGAATCTTAAATCTTTCTGGGTTTACAGTCAGTCGTGCAGTGCCAGCTCTCTCCCTGTCCCATTCCTTGTCTCTCCCTCTCCAGTGAGATGGGCTGGAACAGCCCAACCCTTTTCCTCAGTGCTGGGACCCCCGTGTGCAGCGAGGGTTGGAGAGGCAGTGGTGTGCATCTGTTTCCTTTTGCTTTCTGTAAATAACCACTTCTGGATGATTCCTCAGGGGCTGGAAACCTGCCAGTGATCCCCGTCTGTTCCTCTGTCCATAGATCCTGAACATCAAAGAGCAAACGGGAACATGAAATACTTTGAGTACATCATGGCTAAAGAAAAAGAAGCAAACAAGTCCAGCACGGATTCAGAAGAGCAGCAGGAGAAGGAAACTGAGGTTAAGAAAAAGGATTACCTGCCTGAGAGAAGGAAGTACGAAATGCTGTGCCGTGGGGAGGGGCTCAAAATGGTAAAGTGGAGTAGACTGTTCTCAAACGTTTGAAACCAAACAATGTCAGGAATTTGTGTGTGGTGTGCAAGCAAGGAAGCTGTTAGAGCAGCTGGATGAGTGTGCAGAGCTGAGGATCATGTGTTGGATGTGTTCCCCGTTTGGGCCTGTTCAGTAGACAGAAAGTCCCAAACCCCCAGGCACTGCTGGCTGTCCTGGACGTGCTCCATCAGTGTAATTAATTGGATCAGGATGCTGGAAGTGCCGAGTTACAGACTCAATCAGTCGGGGTGGTTTTTTTTAGCAATAAAATGATCTTAGTAGGGTTGTGTAAAGTTAATGCTTGTTGAAGTATTGCACAGCAGCATTAATGTGCAGACAGCACTGACTCCTCAGACCGGAGTCATCTCTTTAACCTGTCACATAACGAGGTGGGGAGAGGGAATTGTCTGCGTGTCCAGGACGTGCTCTGACCTTGGAGACACCAAAGTCCCGTGGGAGTTCTCTGACTCCCCTTGCTCTGCCTCCCCTGCAGACTCCCCGGAGACAGAAGAGGCTCTTCTGCCGCTACTACGACGGGAACAGGAACCCCAGGTACATCCTGGGCCCCGTCAAGCAGGAGGACGAGTGGGACAAGCCTCGGATCGTTCGCTTCCTGGACATCATCTCCGACGAGGAGATCGAGACCGTGAAGGAGCTGGCAAAGCCCAGGGTAAATGCCTTCCCTTGGCCTTCCAAAGGCTTCCTTGCCTTTGGAATCCTAAATTCCATGGTGTGAGTGTGTGGCTGTCTCCTCTGGAGCACAGGGCTCAGGGCGTGAGTGTCAAGTGCACTCACACCTTGCTTGCCTCACCTTGCAGCTCTTGGTGACGCCCCTAGAAGGAGATTGGGAAAAGCTGAGAATTCTCTGTGGTGACTAGAGCCAGGTCCCAGCAGTGCAGGATGGTCAGGCTCTTCCAGCAGACACAGTTTCAGCTGGTCCAGATGAGGAGAAGAAGGTTCTCCAACAGAAAACAAACATAAAGCAGCGAGGGTGTACTGGAGTATTCCTGACTTGTGTTTGGTTTTCTGCTGCTTGTTTTTTTTTCCTTTTTAAGTCTGGAAGGGAAAGGCAGCCATTCCTCTGGTCCTGGAATGCCACCTTGTTGTATAGACAAGAAAGGGATGGTTGTATTCTCCATTTTGGTATAAGACTGGCTTCTGTCTCCCTGGCTTGGGAGCTGCCTGCAGATGAGAGCTTTAAGAGAGGGGAGAACAGAGCTGCTGGGTTTTGCCTTCTTATTGACAGTGGTGGCTCATCAACCCTGTTTCAGACAGTGGATACAAAGGTTCTTGTTTCTCAGTGAGGAATAACCCAGGGCAGCTCCACTGTCTGAGAAAACAGGATTGTCCAAGGCAAACAGCAAACTGATGGAGTTGCCTTCTGTATCCGGTTGGTGCAACTCTGCATCTACAACTGCACATTGAAGATGTAGTTAGTTAATTTATTTTTCCACTAATTCTAAAATAAGATTTAAATTCATAGAAGTGTATTTTTCCTGTTTTTTTCCTTTGCTTCTGGCCTAAATGGTTTTTTGTCCAGAATGAGCTGAGCAGATGGAGATGAGGGGAATCAGAACATCCAGAGCAGGAGATGCTGTTGGCTGGGCCTGCTGCAGGGTAGAGCCGTGGTTGTACACGGGCAGCCAGGGTGGTGAGGCTGTCCTTGGCCTCCCAGGGAGCTTGAAGGGGATCCTAAAGCTCCCTGAAGCCTGAGGTGTTGGACATTGGGAAGAATTTCTTCACTGAAGAGTTTGTCAGGCATTTGCAGGGGCTTCCCAGAGAGGTGGCAGAGTCACTATCCCTGGAGGTGTCCAGGGAATGACAGGACGTGGCACTCGGTGCTCTGAGCTGGATGGGGATTGATCAGAGGTGGAACTTGATTACTTTGGAGGTGTTCTCCAGCCTCTGTGATTCTCTTCTGAGGTAACACTCTGAACTGTAAGCAGGAAGAGTAAGCTCTTCCTTCCACGTACCTGTGAGGCATCTCCTCCTGCTGCCCTGCCAGGCAGCTTTGCTGCAGGGCTGAAAATATCAGCCCCCATTGCTGGTCTGGAGGTGTTGGAGCTCCTTTGCTCCAGCATGTGATGCATTCCACACCTGTGGAATGTGACCAGACCACTACTTTACAGAGTAGAAAGCAGTAAATAAATGTGTGACTAAGCTCTGAACTTGCTAAGGTCGCTGTTTTCCTGTCAAACTCTCAGCTTCCGGCAAAGACTTGGAGACCTTTAACACAGGAGCATCTGTATGCAGTTACTGCTCCCATATTCCCTGTGGCTGAGGCCTTGCACGGCTCAGCAGCAAAAGGATTGTGTTCTTGGAGACCTAAAGGTCATCTCCTCCTTCCTGCTGCTCGAGATGCTGCCATCCTCTGGGAAGAGACAGTGCTGACTGCTCCGTGCCCAGCCTTCTGCTGTGCTGGCAGGATGGAGCCTCATTATTCAGCTTTAGAGTCTCACTGGAATTGTAGTTTGTGCCTTGTTTTTTAATGTGTCTGCATGGGAGGAGAGGAGAGGCAGCAGACTGGGAGCTCCCAGGATCTTTTCTTGTCAGTAGAGAGAGAGGCCTTGGCTTGTTCAGTTTATTTTAACAGTAGAGAACTGCTGCTCGTGGTTTGGGAGTCGGCATGACGTTGTGCCTGTTGCAGAATTTGGGCTCTGCATCTCAGCCTTTCCAGTTGTGAGTGGTGGAGAGTGCCTGGTGGTACATGAGCTAAGCTAAAGGTTGGCTCTCTCCCGTGAGGTTCTGAGTTGGAACATTAACACAGATGGGAAGGTGTGAAGTAAATGGAGCACAGCAGAGGGAAAGGAAAGCCTTGAGCCAGGAGTTCCCACTCCGTGTAAAAGTGACCATGGGTGAAGCAGAAGTCGGTGAGAGCTCAGAGGAGCTCAGTGCTGCTGTTGGTACAGGAAGGACTGAAGAGGAATGGTTTATTCACCTTTGGCATAATTATGGTGCTGCCTGGACTCAATTTACCTGTCCAGCTCCTCATCCAGGGGCGGGACGGTGTAACAAAGCACCACGTGTCCCAAGCCACGCCGCTGTGCTGCTCCCAGAGCATTTCACTACAAAGGGGACCCAGGCTGCTGTGCTTTGCTTTGTTCAGACACCCGTTCTCGCTACAGACACGCAAACAGGACTTGAGGAAAGCCCTAAAGAAAAGCCCAGACAAGGAACCTTTATTTCAGTGAAGGCAGAGGCCCCCCCGGCTCCCCTGCCCGGGCCAGGCGGAGCGGCGCGGCGCGGCCGGGGCGGTGCTGGCCGGGGCTGCCCCACGCCCAGGCTTCTGAATGGTCGGATTGCTGGGATGCAGATTGTGCTTGTAATGCAACTTCTGATGGTTCGCTTCACAGCTGAGGCGAGCCACCATTTCAAACCCCATAACGGGAGCCTTGGAGACGGCACATTACAGAATTAGCAAAAGGTAAGAGAGCTCCGTGCCAGAGGTTGGGCCTGTCATGAGTGTGTGCGTCCTGCTCGCTCTGAGGAGGCCAGAGCTGGGCTGAAGAGACGCCTTGTAGTCTGCCTTGTGATTCCGTGCAGATCTGTAACAGGCTGGTACTGCTGAGTTTCTCAGTCTTTTCCTTCAGCTGGAAGTTCTGGGGGCGTGTTTTGATTTGTTCTTTCCTTTTTGGTCGCCTTCTCAAGTCTGGTTTTTCCAAGCAAGTCGCTGCAGTCAGTGTGAGAAATACAAGATGCCACAAAACCTTCAGTAAAATCTGGGGTGTTTTTTTTGTTTTTAATCTGTCCCCTTGCTGTTCTCCTGACCAGGAATTGTCCTCCCTTTCTCTGGAAAATGTAGCAGACCTCAAAGTGCCTTAATGGGCGTAAGAAACGCTTCAGGTCCTTGCCGTGCACACAGACAGACGCGCATCTCCTTGTCCAGGATAATCCCACACTCCCAGCTGGGCTGCTTTACCTCCTGCCTGACACAAACCTGGCAGAACACAGGCTCGCTTCCACTGGGCTCCTGGTTCTTCTCAGCTTGTCCATTGAGTACTACAAGTGCTGAATTTAGCCAGTGCTTTCCAAAATTGGCTGGATCTGAAAGAAACCACCTGCCCCTGCCCGCCCTCCCCTGGTTTTAGCCATGGTAATTAAAGATTGGCTGCACAGGCCATCAGCACTGAGCCAAAATTCTGGGAGGAGTTAAAACTTCTGGGTGAGGAGGAATTGTCTGGGAAACTCAGCATCATAAATTACTTGTAGAAAGTCTTGATTTTAAACAACAACAACAAAAACAACCAAAAAAAAAGAGGAAAAAATAATAAAGGGAGGAAAAAAAGTGAAAGGACAATCTAACCAAATTATTCCAACCAATTTGTTGTGATTTGGACACGGCAGCTGCAGCTTGTGTTGCCCTTCCAACCATTGCTAATATGCGAGCATCGCATCCGGACCAATCGGAACCCTTTCAAACACCTGGGGCTTGGCCAAAACGCAGCCTGCGAGGTGGGTAAGCCTTGTCCTTTCTCTTTTTGTAGCTGAGCCGGGCTACTGTTCATGACCCTGAGACTGGGAAACTGACCACAGCACATTACAGAGTCTCTAAGAGGTAAGGGGAAGGGATTCCTTGTCCAAGGAAGTGTGTCCTGGGGCTGTGCTGCTTCGGCGCTAACGTGGGCGAGGATTTTGTGTGACTCCCCTCACTCCTGAGCCTTTCTTTCCAAGAGAGCGGGCAAAGCGAGCTGAGCTGTCACCTAACATGGCACAGGGTCTGCTGAAGCACAGCTGGGTTGTCAGTGGTGGCATTCCAAGGTGGAAGTGCCCTCTCAGGCTGAGCATGGCTTGTGTGCTGTGACTAACGCACTAAACGTGGGGCTCTGCTTGGCACCCCGTGCAAAAGGCACCTCCCTGGCTCCTCTGCTCCTCACCCCCAGTGTCCACTCCTGATCAGAGCTAGGAGCTCCTGGCATTCCTGGGAGCACTGCCCATTAAAGCTAGGTGATGATTTTAAGGGATTTCCGTGTTGGAATGGTGGAACGTAGTTGGTGCTCAAATGGGAACCCAGGGTTCTTGAGCTGCTTTGAACAAAGCCCTGAACTTGGAATGGCCTGGAGCTGAAGGGCTTTTATTTAGCTGTGAATTTCTCCAGAAAGGTAAAAGTGCTTCCAAATATGGGATCACAGGAAGGTGATTGATTCAGGAATGGTGATAACTCTCAGGAAAACTGGAAAACCACTGGAGCCGAGGTCCTTAAGGCCACTCTGGTGGGAAGTTGAAAACTTTATTTTTTTTTTTGATACCTCAGACCTCTGCAGTGCGTTGGGTCTGTGTGCCCACTGGCACACGCAGGCAGTGGGAATCCTCTGGAAATTGTCTGGGAAGCTCTTACACATTTGCTCCTTAGAACTGCCCCCACAAAGGGACTTTAGAAACATTCACCTTCTTGTTGGACATGTGTTACATTGAATTTTTATTTTTTGTTTTCAATGTTCAAGTCTGTCCATGTCTTGCCCATCTCGGTTATTTGTCACTGCTTATTTGGAAGGCTTAATTTATTCACTTGTGGGGTTTGTCCTCTGTGCCAGACAGCTCTGGGGTATTTACTGAGGAAACTCCTTCATCCATTTCAACATCCCCTCCTGTCAAACTTGATGTGCTGATGATGGGAATTGGAGAAGGTGACCAGATTACTGATGGAAATTGGGATACATAATTGGTCCCATTTAAATAGATGAGGCTTGGTGAAAGAACTTTTTATTTCAAGTTGTGATTTTTTTCATTAGTAGGAAGTGTTATTCCCTGAGGTAGTGCAGATGCCACAGTCAGAAAAAAATAGTACAAGGCGCCACCCAACATTAAAGGCCAATTAAAGAAAAAACAGGATAGAGCCTGGGGAATGGGGTCCTTAAACTCTTAATGAGGTTTGGTGCTCAAAAATGTGTCAGTGTGGGACTTCCTTCCAACGTACCCAAGGAACTCTCGGAATTAAATCACATTTTACTGAGCTAAGTTCTTTAATTCAGTACCTCACTGGAAAATGGAATTAAAATTGCAGAGACACATCCAGGAAGCTGGGGAAGGCCATTTTTTGAGGGTAGGAATAGCCTTGAATGGTGGAGGGGGACTGCCCTTCTCCTGCTTCCCTTGCCTTTGCTTCCCTCCGTGTGCAGACTTGCAGGATGGGTATGGACTTTCCAAGAGAACCTGACACCTAAATCTGAAGTAGGAGGCAGCAGCCACCCCCATCAGCCGGATTTAGAGGGCCTGTGCTGTTCCTGCTGCTCTCCTGCACTGCCAGAAACATCTTTCCCTTGGAGCTGCTTGAGCTGGTTCAGATTCCAGATGAATCATTGCTCCTGAAAACCAAAAAAATGCTCACTTCATTTCTTTAATAGATGACTGCTTTCCCCTTCCAAACATTCCTTCCCAGCACATGCCCTCCTCAGTTACAGCATTCCTGTCTCTGAGAGAGCTACTGTTCCTCGGTGGGACGTGGCAGCTCTGTGAGGGGGCACCTTGCCAGCACCAGGGAGCTGTGTGTGCAGCACCAGGATAAACCCACCCACTCTCACACTGCTTTTGCAGATAAAAACTGCCTTCTCCCGCTTCTCTCTCCTCCCAGCAGGCAGCCACAGCTTGCAGCATGTCATGGTAAAAGTTTCCACTTCAGAAATACCAGGCTGGGCTTTTACTCGCTCCCTGTTGTGTCTCTGCTGGTCCTTTTCTGCACACCAAGTGTGGCTTTGGAACACAGTGCCAGTATTTTGTGGCCAGTGACTTACAGGAGTAGTGTTGGGATGTAATGTCTTCTCCTAGACTGACCAGTGCAGCTGAGGAGATGAGATTTTGGGCTCTTGTGTGTTCAGAGGCTCCAGAGAATTGTCTGGTTTTTCTTTAGTGTGCTGCTTAGTCTTTAAATTATTTCTGTGTAGAAGCATCATGCCACTAAAGATCTCTTAAGTGCCTCATACAGAACTGTAAGAGGGAGGAATATGGGACATTTTGTGGCTGCCCCATCCCTGGCAGTGTCCAGGGCCAGTTGGAGAAGGCTTGGAGCAGCCTGGTCTGGTGGAAGGTGTCCCTGCCCATGGCAGGGGATGGAATGGGTTGAGTTTTAAGGTCTCTCCCAACCGAGCCATTTCTTGATTCCACGAGTCAGTATGATTATTCCTGACTCTTTGTAATGCACATAAAAGTTGTTAAAAGCCCCCCCAGTGTGAATTCAGCACTCTAATGGAAGCATTAAGTTTTTTACAGCAGTCGAGGGATGGATTTTTACAAAGCCAAGTGGGTCAGCAAAAACACCAAACTTGTGTGGTCGGGAACTGAGGATGGTTATTAAGGAAACACCAAATCCTTCTGTAACTAAACCAGTGGCATCTTAAACTGCCCTGCCTGTGGCTTCCCAGGAATTGTCCCTTTTTTGTTAGGGCCCATCCTGGACTCCAAGGTGGCAGCTGGTCAGAAATAGGATAGACTGCAATGAACCTGCATGTATGTAAATATCAAAAGAAAACAAACTGCTGAGCTTGTTTAAGGTTGTTTGTGCTGCATCTCCTGCACCACTGGTCAGGGGAGTCTTTCTCTGTTTTTCATAGCCAAGGGCAGGAAAAAAGCCAACTTTGTGTTAGGAAATTGTTTTGAATGAGGCAGAGACTTCTATCAGCAAGGGACCAAGCTGGGACAGCAGCAGAGGGAATGTGGGACAGCTGGAATATTCTGTGGCCAGGCAAAGCCATGGATGCAGCTTCCATGACAGCTCCAGGGTTAAATCCCCCATAACTCTGCAGCACTCCAGGCCTCCCTGTGGTTTTGCTCAGCACCCAGCAGACAGGCTGGCATTTGGAATATGGTTTCAATTCCCTGTTCCTCCACCTTCCATAGGCTTTCTTTGTACATTGAGGCAGTTAATTTTTGTTTTTAAATACATACAGTACTCCCCTTCTTGAAAGGCTGCAGTATTCTCCCTGGTGAAGCATTCATTGCCACTCTAAATAACCAACAGAGCAAGAATGCTTGGGTTTTTCTTTCTTTGGGTTTTTTTTCCTTTATTAGCAGACTGGAGAGAGGCAGAGAGAGCCTACACTGAAGCTGCTGCCTGTGTTGGGACTCTTCTTGTGCCTTAAATGTGAGGTTAGGGCTGCTTGTAAGCATTACCTGGTCACCATGGCTGTGTAGCATGGCTGCTTTGGGGGATTTTCACTTGGTAAATGCTTCATTTCCACGTCTTAGCATTCTTCTGCCACCTGCAATCAAAGCAGGTTGTGTTGTAACACCTCCTTGTACTAACAAGTGTTCAGCAGTGGATGGGTCTGGGGATGTGTTTGTGCATGTCTGTCTTGAGCAGTCTGGTTTCTTTTATCTCACAGTTCATTTGTCATTTAAAAAAATGCTCGTAGAGATTCTGTAACCTGTGTCAGTCCCTTGTATCATGTGTCATGCTACTGTTCCTCCCAGGAAAAGTATTTGGGGATTTATATGGTTTTTTAAAAATACAAATCAAAGAAAAACTTAATTTAGTATAGATGTGAAGTTTGATTTGAGTAAAAATACATGGATGCTGCTGATTACAGTTTCCAGCTGGGCTCTGGGCACAGGGATTTCTGTCCAGCAGGAAGCACTGCTGAGCCCAAAAGCTGAGTCAGCTGAGAGAAAAAAAAAAAAAAAAAAAGGGAAGAAATAGCTGTCTCCATTTTCCTGCCAAAAAAAAAAAAAAAAGAGAGGGAAAACGAGCCCCAAATCATCAATATTATCACCCATATCAGTGCAGTGGGCTGCCAGGGTAAAATGAAGGTGCAGTGGTTGGTATGGGATGAGTAAAGCAGAAACAGGCATCAGGTGAGCAGATGTGGAAAAACTCTAATGCACAGTAGGAGGCAAACGTTTTGAAAGATCCCTTTGGAACTGAGGCTGACCTTCCACATTAAAAAAATAACAGGAAAAGGGGTTAATTTGGATTCCCCCCCTTAAAAATAAATGTGTACCTGAAGCATGTGCTAAATACCAGATTTATAACAGGCTGTTTGTTCTGATAGCAGTTGTTCAATTGAATGCATTATTTATTTTCAGAGTGATTTTTAGTAGCACTGCAGGGCTAAATGATGAGAAAGGGCATACACAGACAAATACAGTAACTCACCCGTTCCTGTCCCAAATCTTGCCTCAAAGTGCATCAGCCCAGGGGGTGAAGGAGCTGTGGGAGTGGGCTCAGAGCAAAACTGTGTGTGCCTGGTTTAGAAAACAGCTTGAAGCTGTTTGTAACACTTCCTTCAGCCCAGGGTGGGAGTCGAGGCCCTTGGTTACAGAGCTGCTGGAATTGGTCTTTCTAGGAAACCTTCATTAAATTCAGGGCTTTGTAACACCCTGAAAATACTTCTGGTCAGGCTGCCAAATCCTTGAGAAGGCCTAAGAGGGCATCTCCCGTTCCAAGCGTGGCCAGGTGTGTCTGCAGGGCTCCCGGTGCTGTCCCTGTCACTAACTGTGCCCCCACAGCGCGTGGCTCTCGGGGTACGAGAGCCCGGTGGTGTCCCGCATCAACACCAGGATCCAGGACCTGACTGGGCTGGATGTCTCCACAGCAGAGGAGCTGCAGGTAAGGGCCAGCACGGCTTTGCTGCTGGGTGCCAGTCACCAGCTCACACCTCACCTCCGTGGGTGGGTGGCTTGTGCCTGCTCAGGTGGGGCGGCCACAAAAACTCGTTTATTTACAGAGGGGGGGAAGAGTTGTCTTTGCAGAGCGTCTGTTCCGTGGGAAATGGCTTTTGGGGCTGAAAAGAAAGTGATAACTGAAACTCTGGATGTGTCATTCCGTTTTACTTAGACAAATGAACTGAATTTCGTGGAGTCAGGGTCAGACTTTGCTGCTGTTGGAGGCAGTTTAAAGTTTAGCTTGACTGATACTCAGGGAAGGCCACCAGTGTGTCTGGCGTCCCCGGGATGTGGGAAACGCTGGCTGGGTGTGTAACTTGAGTACATTGTAATTCAGAAATGCTTTTGTTCATTTGCTTGAGGCCTTTAAATGAGCAGCTGCTTCCCTGACTGTGAGTAGAGCTTGAGTACCTAGAAAGCAGGACGCACACAAAATCCCTCTGAAACCTGCTGTGCTCCTTGCCACTCTGTCAAGGTTCCTGGTGATAAAATGGCCAAGGATCTGGTGAAAAATTGAGGTTATTTTTTTATAACCAGTTGGCAAGAAGGACAGGGAACCCTCTTTAGTGACACAGTCAGATTCAGGTCAAAAAGTGATTTAAATCTGATGATGTAAAAACACAGTGACAGTATTTTGAGGAGAGGCTGAATAATCTCCTGTAGAAGAACAATGCTTTTCTGCCCTGGGAAGCTCCAGATTGCTTACCTGGAGCATGCAGCATCCTGCACTGCCAGTCATGGATGTGTTCCTGCTGCTGACAGAGGCTTGACATTTCCCGGGGCTCGGTGTTTAAACTTCATCTCTGCAGAGGTTGTAGCTGACAGTCAAACTCTTGCCTGGATAAAGACGGATTCACTAGATCCTGTGCTTCTCCTCCCACTGTAGGTAGCCAACTACGGCGTAGGAGGCCAGTATGAGCCTCATTTTGATTTTGGAAGGGTAAGTCCTGTTTTGTCTTCACCTCTTTCTTCTTCACAAGCGCTGTGTTTCTCTTTTTCAGGTGGCAAATTATGGAGTGGGAGGACAGTATGAGCCCCACTTTGACTTTGCACGGGCAAGTAAAGAGCTGGAGGAGAGCTAGACCTGGTGAAGCCTGGGCCTCTGGGCTGGGGCAAACTCTGTTCTTCAATGAGTATTAAATTCTGTAGCTCTTCCACTTTCCTAATCCATGTCCGTGGAGAAAGCCCTCTAAACCACCAGCTGAGCCTGTGGGGGTTGCTACCTGTGAGCTGAGTGCCAGCAGACTCCTGACAACTGGGAAAAGTCTTACCTCACTGTCCTTGATTTTTAAATTGGATTTAAATTCGCCACCTGTTTTAGTCCAGCTTAAATTGCAGACTGCTGAAACTCAGTTAGTTATTTACTGGGAATAATTCCATGTGGTTTAACCCCTTCAGATTAACCTTAACCCTGCCAATCCCAGCCAACAACTCTGAACAGGGATCTCTGCTCTGTAAGCACCTGCTCCAAGGCATTGCAACTGATTAACAGGTTTTGTTTGGAACACTGGGGTTGTTTCCTGGAGTAACAAGTGCTGGCATTTCAGTGCACACAAACTGTGGTCACAGGGGATGGGTTTAAAAAGAGACATGTGGTGGAAGTTGGTACCAAAACACATCAAAAGGGGCTTCGTGCTTTTAAGTCAAGTGCTGAACACCTCTGAGCTGCCTGGTTTGTCACTGAGGCTTCCTCACTGCTTCCCAGTTGGAATCTGAAGTGGAGCATGGCAGGGAGGTGTTCCAGCTGACCCTGGGACCCAGAGCTGCCCTGGCTGCTGCCAAGGACAAGGGGGATGAGTGTAATTAAATGATTCAGTTTGCTGGGAGGAGGATTTATAGACTCAGCCTCAGACAGCACAGTTGTTCTTACCCATTAGACATCTGGGCTTAATGCCCTCCCTCTCCTACAGAATTTCAAAGTGCCTGGTGTATTTAAATTAATAAATTTCACTCCTATTGCATTCCTCCCCTCCTTCCAAATGGAGGGGTTGGATTAATTCTGCATGAGTCTGTTGTGTGCTGCTGGCTCAGCAGCTGCGTGTCATTGGCTGCTCTCAGCAACCAAGAGGAAATGCTGATGGAATCTGCCTGCTTTTGTTCACAGAAAGATGAGCCAGATGCTTTTAAGGAATTGGGAACGGGCAACAGAATTGCTACTTGGTTGTTTTATGTAAGTGATACTTTTGTGCCATCCCTCACTGCGTATTCTATACCGTGGAATGATTTAATTCTGCTTTTTTTCATTCTTTTTACTGAAGGGACTTGCAAGTGAAGCAGCCACTAACTTTGGGAGGGGATCTTCTTACCCAGACTTTGCAGTTCTTCCATGTGTCTTAAGGAGGATTCCCCCCCAAATTTGAGCTTTAACTTAAATTATTTGCCTGCTTGTTTATTTTTGTATCTGCATCAGTTATTTACAGCGTGTTCACTGCCTTAATGCTCAAGTGGGAGGGACAAGGCTGGGACTGCACTGGGAACAGAGGGGGTTTGGCCTTCGTAAGGGATTGACATCAGAATTAAACTGCAGCCTGACCTCACCTGTCCTTCCCCACCTGTTCAGATGAGTGATGTGTCAGCAGGGGGAGCCACGGTCTTCCCTGAAGTGGGAGCCAGCGTTTGGCCAAGAAAGGTGAGCAGGACAGATCCAGCAGATAAAACCACTCCTCCCCACCTACCCAAACAGCTTTAAAATGAACCTTTAAAATAATTGTAAGCACCTCTGCTGTCGTGACAGTGCTGTGGTTTTCCTTAAGTGCAGCAACTGGAGCTGTGCTGGTGATTCCAGGGGCTCCCATATTCCATGTGGATGCAAATGCAAAAGACTTAAATACTCAGAAACACATCTTGGAAATACTCAAATCTGTGGGTTGATTTAGTCCTGAGGCAGCTGTAGGAAATTTTCCTGTCAGTTTTTTTCCTTCAAGCAAGATTTGCCTTTGCTGGCCTGCTGCTCAGCTTTAGTAAATAATCTTGGCTTTCTTGAACGGGTCAGGAGTTGAATGAAACTGGCTTAGGATTAAGAAAAAAAAAGAGCCTAGTATACAGACAAACAGTAAGTCAAAGGAGACTTATTCCTAAGGAAATAAATGATAGAATATGGAAAAGACCTTTCAGTTTAAAAAAACCTTTCAGTTTAAAAAAACCTTTCAGTTTAAAAAAACCTTTCAGTTTAAAAAAACCTTTCAGTTTAAAAAAATCTGAAAGCAATGCACCTGTGCCTCTGCCTTATCCTTGTGTGAGTGTGTGTGAGTGTGTGCTGCACAGGGCTGAGTGTCCCCTGCCATCCCCAGGGAACAGCTGTGTTCTGGTACAACCTCTTCCCGAGCGGAGAAGGCGATTACAGCACGAGGCACGCGGCCTGCCCGGTGCTAGTGGGGAATAAATGGGGTGAGTACCTGCTCTGGCCCCACCCTGGCCTCTGCTGGGGGGTGCCTTGGCTTTTGTGTTCCTTTACACTTCAGAAATCATGCCTTCGGTAAAGATTTAATTTACTTTATCTGCCTCATATCTCTCTATATGTTAAATATATTCTGTGTAGTAGCGTATTTATTTAGGTGTATAAAGGAAATGAATACTGTATCGACTTCAGGAGTTTTTGTAGCTTTTCAACCATGGGAGGTTTTCCAAACCTTTCCAAACTGGAAGGTTTTGTTGGTTGGTTATTTTATTACACCATCCTCACGCATTTTTGCGTGACAGCGGGGTTGGAACTAGAGAGTCTTTTGAGGCCCTTTCCAACCCAAACCATTCCGTGATTAAAACCCTGTAGAAAGCGAAGCAAATTCTGTGCTTCCCTAGAGCCTGTTTAGCTTCAGTAGGCGCTGAGCCGTGCAGTGACCCAGCACCTTTGTGTCTTTGCAGTCTCCAATAAGTGGCTCCACGAGCGGGGGCAGGAGTTCCGCCGGCCGTGCACGTTATCGGAGCGGGAATGAGCAGCTGGGCTCCGTGTCCTCGGGGTGTGGGGCACCCACACACCCCCAGTTTACAAGTGACAAACAAACACTCCACTGCAGGTTCACCGCCGCTGCGCCGGCTGTGGACAGGACAAACGTGCTTTTAGTTCCCTCCAAATCCCCCTGAGGTTATCAGCAGGAAATACCCAGGCTGACGAGTGTTACTGGAAAAAAAAAAGGACAAAATACAGATGAGGGCCACAACTTACAGCGGTGTTGTGTGTGGTGTTCCTGTCACCATCATCCCTCGGAGCAGCGTGGGCAGCCAGGGGTTGTCTGGAGTCCTCCTCACCCCTGCCAGGCTTAGGGCAGGATGAATGCCTGGGAGGGCTCCCTTCTAAGGAATGCTGAATTAAACCCATTTCCATTCCTCAATCCCCAGACACTCGACTCCTTGCTTTCCTAGAGTGCCTCACCACTGCAGGCACGCCTTTTTTTTTTTTCCTCTGGAAAACAGGTTATTAGCATGTTTTAGCCTGGTTTTCCACTTCCACAAAAGCCCCACTTTTTAAACTTGTCTTCCTTCTCAGCCTGTGTGGAGAATTTGGCTCTTGATCTTGACCACATGAGCCAGCAGTTCCACAGGCAGAGTCAGGATGCTTGCACGGTGTCAGAGCAGCCTGGGAACACCCACAGCCCATCTTCCCTCCTCTTCTGCAATGTTTGTCCACATGAACAAATGCTGCTTTTGTTCTGTCCTGGCAGCCAGCTCTTCCCTCTGCTCCTGGGGCAGCGGGGACGGGGATCTTCCCATCTTCATTAATCAAAATTGTCGTGCCTTAGGACACTGGAATTTCAAATTGGTTCTGAGACTTCAGGTGCTGAGGTAACACAGAGTCCTCACAGAATGCTCCCCGCCCTCATCCTCCTCCCAGCTCTCGAGGTTTCAGGAGAAACTTGGCCTATTTATAATCCTGAACCTTCTTTAGATGCAGGCTCACTTCCCTTTCCCTTCCACAGCAGGATTTTTAGCGAAATACCCAAATATCTCACTGGCATGAGGACAAAAATCAAAGGAAGCTGCACCTGCCTCTACCTAAACAGTCCAATTTTCTGGATGATGATTTTACTGATTTAGGGGTCAAGCCTGAAGTCTTCACCAAGGGAAAAATTCCAATTTTGGTTAATTGGATTTTCTGCCTCAATCAAGTCTTGACAATTGAGCCAAAACGTACAAAACCTATTGTTAAATGTGCTAGAAATACCTCTGGATTACTGGGAATGCAGTTCAAGGTACTATAGTTGGAGGAACTGCATACTTTCAGAAGACACTTTACAAGGTCTTTGCTGGAAAATAATTGTTAAATTTCTACTGAGCCTGGCAGCAGTGGGACCCACAGAACTGCCCCTCCTTAGCCCTGCACCTTCCTGAACTTTGCCTGGCTTTGGCAGCTGGAAAACCAGGTCCATCCATTGTGTGAGAACATAAAGTCTGCGCACTCCCACCCCGCATCTGTACTGCTCCTTTACCAAGAGCAGGGGCTGATCTAAATAAATTCACCCCAGAACTGCATTGGCAGAGCTGATCTTTGAGCACTAAATTGTAATAATTTAAAAAACCCCAAAGCCATAAGATTTGTGCCTGAGTTTTCTCACTTTGTCATCCATCTCTCTTCCTATCCATCGTTTTCTCTTTTCTCTTTCCCGTCTCTTAGTTTGTTAAGCTCCAAAAAGGGAACCTTGGCTCCCATCACGTCTCTTCCAGTAAAAGGGTACAATGAACAGTGTGGTGATGGGAAACCTGCCTTTGGGGCATCCAGAAATGCTCAAAGGGAAGCCAGTCCTACCTAGTAAAGGAGCACAAAACAAAACACCTTTATTGCCATCAGGAACAGGTGTGGAAAATGCCTGCATTTGTTCTCGCTGTCCCATCTCTGTTCAACAATCACCAAAGCATGAAAAAATGCCAGAGTCGGGGAATTTTGCTCAGCAGTTCCCTCCCTCACCTCAATACCAGTGAGTACTTCCAGTGTTAAACAGCATCAGTCTCAGGCATTGCTTGGGGAGTACAAATGTTCTGGTGCACAACTTTTTAAAGCAGTGAACCACTCACAGATAATTCTTCAAGAAAGAATTTCCTACTCTTGACAGAAGAGAATTTTACTTGGTTAAAGGAAAAAAAAACCTCTCAGATCTTGAGTCTGCTGAGGCACATCAGCAATGTTTCAGATCATGACAACAGGGTTGATTTTTAAACTGCAGGCAATCCCTATTTCCCTCCGCTGCAGTGGTGTCCATGCATCCAACGCTGACTGTGTAAGGGATTACACTGGTGGTGCTGCTTCTGCCTTATCCCATCATTCTCAGAGGGCTTTTGGATCCCCGTGGCTCCTGTGTGAAACTAGTTTTGTATTAAACATGATTGAAAACTGTCTGGGCTCACAGTGACTGACAACTGAAAAACTGCCTTACTGTTACATTTTTTTTTGTAATAAAATTTTTAATGTTAAAAAAAAAAAAGTGAACAGGCTTAAAATAAAAGCCACTGCCATTAGCAGTGAGAAATCTTCCACATCCAACTCTCCTCGTATGTGGCTGCTGTAAATCTGATCACACAGAGTTTTTATCCCCATTTGTGGAAACCAAGCTTCCTCTGTTTCCCTTCATCTCACAGGGCAGGTGCAGGAGCTGCCCCCACTCCCAATTCCTGTTCAGTACTAAAGGACTGTGAGAGGGGAGGGCAGATAATTCTGGGCTGAAAGCAGGGTCAGCTGCTGAGGGTCCCTTTTCCAGGGGTGACAGATCTGTTTTGTGAAGCCAGAAGGTCAAACAACCACTGATCCTGGAATGGTTCTAGGGAGCGGAAGAAAGCACCCAAGACTCCAACAGCACAATAAACTCACACGTGGGAAGGTCAGGCTGGCCTGTTCCATGACCAAAACCTCTGGGGTTTGTACACCAGAGCCACGCCTGGGCTTCCCCCTGCAGAGCAGTGGAGTTTGTGTTTAATTCCTGCCACCAAGAACCTGCAGAAAGCACAGCAAAGGCTGGTGAGAGGCCCTGGTCCTTTGGAAGGGAGCTGTGCACTGCCTGTGGAGCACCTGGCTTGCAGGTAGGGAGCTGCCCCTGATGTGATCACACACGGGGCAGCTCTGGCACAGGAAATGAGCCTGAAGTGCACCAGCACTGTTGTATTTTGGAAAGGAGATGGATGGGGTTCCATCCCCAGCCACCCACCCTGTGCTGCTGAGCTGCTGCCCTGCCCCTGCCAAGGTGGGCCTTGGAGGAAGGGAAGGGTTCTGGATCAGCCCTGTCCCAGCCCAACCAGTGACCTCCCTTGTCCCAGCCCGACCAGTGACCTCCCACCATCCTGCCTGGGTCCCTGGGGCTCTCCTGGCACAGCTGCTCCTGCACGGGGGTCACCACCGTGGGAGGAGCCCAGCACGGGTAGGGAGCACAGCAGCTGCAGCTGAACAGCAGGGTAAGGTCAGGGATAGGGAAAGAGGCCTGTGAATGTCACAGGGCAGGATACGATGAAGAGAAAAGAAAGGGTGTGACAGGATCATACAGTCCCACAATGGTTTGGGTTGGAAGGGCAGGGACACCTTCCACTATCCCAGACCTCATCCAACCTGGCCTTGGACACTTCCAGGGATCCGGGGCAGCCACAGCTTCTCTGGGCAACCTATGCCAGAGCTTCCCCAACCCTCACAATATAAAATTTCTTCCCAGTATCCCATCTAACCCTGCCCTCTGGCAGTGGGAAGCCATTCCCTGTGTCCTGTCCCTTGTTCCTTGTCTCCAGTCCCTCTCCAGCTCTCCTGGAGCCCCTTTAGGCACTGAAAGGGGCTCTGAGGTCTCCACAGCTTTCTCTTCTAAGCTGAACAATCCCAGCCTTCCCAGCAGAGCTGCTCCATCCCTCTGCTCATCCTGGAGCCCCCCTGGGCTCTCTCCAGCTGCTCCAGGTCCCTCCTGTGCTGGCCCCAGGGCTGGGGGAGCTCTGCAGGTGGGGCCTCCCCTGGGCCCAGGGGCAGAGCCCTGCCCTCCAGCTGGGGGAAGGCAGCACAGGGATCCGGGAGAGGCTGGAGCTGCCCACGCAGAGCTCGGCCCCCTGACGGAGGGGATCTTTAACCACCCCCGCGCCCCTCCCCGGCTGCCGGACTCTGACCCGGCTCCGAGGGACTCGGTATTCCAGCGAGTGTTCCAGTCCTTCCCGCAATCAGTGACTCAGCCGGCTCTCCTGTGGAGCAGCCGCGGATTCCCCGCTAACCCCAACCCCAGCTGCCCCTTCCCCCTGCTAAACACCGAGCAGCGACTCCCTGCGCCAGCCAAAACCGATGGAAAAGGAGCTCGGTCCCTCAATCCCGCCTCCTCCCCAGCAGAGTGCCACGGGAAGGATCCCGGCACAGCCACGGCTACGGAGTGTGCTTGGAAGGAGGAATGCACCACAGGAGCTGCAGCCTGGCTCCTGATGCGGAGCCAAGGGAGTTTTTCCAGCTCCATCTGGGATGGGGCTCATTCCCACAGGCGTGGGGGACACAGGAGCACGCGCGCCCGGCGACAGAGGAGGACAGGACGGGTGGAGTCACCTCTCCCTCCCATGCAGGAAGGCTGCCAGCAGCCTGACCGTGTCCCTGGGAATGTGTGACTCACCACGGCCCGGGGCTGCTCTATATTTAAGCATTACGGAGGCAGAAATGAATGCACGCAGTCAGGAGCTGCCTATCCCGAGGTCAGCACCAGGTTCAGAAACCAGTCGTCAAAGTTCACCACCGTGGCAAAAAGCATCTGCACCCCTTAAATCTTCAGAGAGAGAAAAGCTGGCTCAGGGCAGGGGTTTTTGTAACTGCAGTGGGTCAAAGTGAGGCCACAGAACCTGCAGGCTCCCACTCTGCACATCCACAGTTGGGAAGTGGCTCTGCTGCAGCTGCTGAGCCACTCCCCGAGGGAAATCTGGAGGTCACTTTTACCCAATCCTACATTTTTCCTGGTCTTCAGATCTTGAAGTCTGGGTGCAAGCAAGCTATTTGCAGCTGGACTGCAAAGCTCTCAAGAGACTGGCCCGGAGAGGGAAGGAAGGAAGCAGAAGGAAGGAAGGAAGGAAGGAGAGTGGCTCATGCCTGGGGCAGGGCAAAGGGGCTGCCACGTTTTGGAAAAGCAGTAAAAAACTGCTTTTTATTCACAAACCTTTGCTTTGGGACCAGTGACAAACTAACAGGAAAGTCTGACTCCTCTTTACCCAGGCTCTGCTCTCTCCCTCCCCGCCCTGTTCAGCTTTCCTAATTCCAATTGATTTTGCAAACAGCCTGGGCTCCAGAGCCAGGCTGCATGTCCTGCTCATTGCCACATTCACTGTGGTTTGCCTCCTCTGCAGTCCTGCCAGCATTCTTCCCCTCTCTCTTTGCCTTCAGCAGCACATGGATCAGTCACCAGAGACCAAGGAATGACAAAGAAAGCTGTGTTCTGGAATTGCCTCCAGAACAACTCTAAAAGGCTCTACATTAAAGAAAGGACACCATGCACAGACACCCAGAGGCTCTGACAAATTCCCAAGCTATTCCCAAAGAGCTGGTTTGCTCTTTTTTACATTAATTTCTGCCAGGCTGTTGGCTAAGGCTGGGAGCAGTGGGACTGCAAACTGGAACGTCACTCAGGGCAGGGATTGAACCAGCAGAGACACCAAAGGCTCCACTCACTGCACGACACAGCATGGGACTCTTGAATCCAGGTTGCCCTGCACTGGAGCTCCCTGACAACAAATTCCAGGGACCATTCCAACCACAACTGACAGAGCAGTCCCCAGCATGGTCTGAATAGCAGCTTTCCAGTGCCCCTGGAGGGAAATCCTCACCTGCCCAGCACCCCCTCTGCTGTGTGCCTGGGGTGACACAGATGTCACAAAAGGCTTCCTCGAGGCAGGGATTTCCCCTAACTCAGCCCTGGCAGCCTCAGGGCAGATAGAACAAGCAGGCAGCAGCTGCTGCACACCATTCCACAGGAGAGGGATTAGCCAGCTTGTTTGCTCCCAGCCCCACTTCTCTGACTTACCCCTCTAAGACACCACGACTTGGCTGTGGTTCCTCCTCCTTATCCCGTGTCTGGGGCTCATCACCCAGGGCCGTGTGCAGACACAGGCAGTGAGTGCCATGGAGCTCTGGCCCTTGAGAAGCAGCGACCCAGAGGGGCTGAATCTCCTGCAAAACAATAAAATGCCAGAATTTGCATTTGTGTTTGGCATAGATTTGAAATGCCTGCAGCCCAGCTCTTCCTGAGAGGCAGTGCTGTGCTGGGGCACATCTGAAAAGCTTTCTAAGAGCAGCCAGAATCTTCCCACACCATTTCCCTTCTCTGTTTTTTTGTGAGCCGTTTGCTTTGTCTTTTGCTGTTTGTGTTCATTTGGTTGCTTTCTTTTTAATGAGAAACTTTGAACCCTCCACCAGCTGAGCAGGCCCCTGGATCCTGGCAGGCCTGTCCCACTCCAGAGCCAGGACCTGCCCCACAACCCATTCCCTGGCTCAGGTTTCAGTGCCAGCTTTTCCTCCTGGGTCACCTGTGCCACACGTTTAATTTACATTACAAAGGAGCTGTAACAAGGAGCCCTATAACATCAGCCTTCAGTACACATCAAAGGCAAGTAATCACCTACCACACTGATCCTGGAACTGGAGGTGATGCCAAGGAATTGTCCTGAATGCAGTGTTTGTAACCCCAAACTACTCCAAGCTGCTGGACCAAGCCCTCCGAGGCTCTGTGGGCCCATGGGATTTGCTAGGAGCAATACAGCCAGGCTGTATTCAGCAACTAGGCTGGCTGAAGGTCTCATCCCATCCCTTCACGTGCCCAGGACGCCTAGGGAAAAGGCAAGGGGTGCCTCTCAGCCTGCCTGAGCAGCAGAAATTTTGGACAGAGAGATGCTCTTCACGTCCCAGCAGGCTGGGGAGGGAGGGAGGTGGCCCATGCAGTGCCCTGGGGGGGAGAGGTCCCTCCTGGGGAGCTGCAGCCCTGGAGCCACGGGGGGCGAGCCCGTCCCAGCGGGATTGTGCAAACTCCCAGCTCCGGGAGCTGAACTCGCCCCGTATCTCGGCGCTGCACTTTGCACCCCGGCTGAGGTGACCTCCCGCCGGCTCCCTGGGCAGCGTTTAAAGTCCAGGCCCAGGGGCGCCGCTGCCTCCCGCCCTCAGCAGCTCCTGCCCGGCGCCGCCGCCNTGGGGCACCGGCACGGCAGCATGCGGCTGCTGCTGCGGGCAGCGCTCCTGTGCCTGAGCCTGCGCCCGGGCCACTGCAGCCAGGAGGCAGCGCCCGACAGCGCCGGCCACCAGCAATCCCGGGCGGCGTCATCCTACTCCGGCTGGGGCATCGAGACCATCCGGGATGGCTTTGAAACCGTGAACGGCTACTTCGACTCCTTCTTGGAACTGCTCGGGGGAAAAAATGGAGTCTGTCAGTACCGATGTCGGTATGGTAAGTGAACCTCAGTGCCGCGGGCTCCTCTCTCCTGGCGCTTTCCCCTCTTCCCCTCTCCTTCCCTCCTACCCAGGAGGTGCCCCCGGCTGTGCTCGACAGTCACAACTTCTCTGCCACCACAAGGACACCGCCTTCCCCCTTCCCCAAGGACAGCCTGCTGTCGAAGGCACCCAGGACTGTGGGAACTTAAAAAAGCAGAGGATTTTCACAGCGTTGCAATAAGCTTACATAGACAGGGGGCTGAAACGGAGTTGAATTTTAGGCCTTGAAGTATTTGGAGCATAGAAAGTTTCTGAGCTGCAAAAAATATAAAACAAGCAACTATCGTATGCTGTAAGGTGTACGTGTAGTGTTTAGTGACTGGCTTAAGTAGATGCTTGTAAGCTTTTAGCATTAGCCTATTGGGTAAAAAAAAAAAAAAAAACCAACAAAAAAAACCCAAACAAACAAAAAAAAACCTTTTAAAAGGCCTTGTAACAAAGAGACTTTGGCTTCTGTTGTTATGGCGTGAGTTTTACCACATTTCGTGTCTCTGCCTTCAGTGGGGCTGATAATGAAATAAAAACCTCGTGGAACGCCTCTCGGTGGCCCTGTCCCGTTATGGGTGGTGAGATCCAACACTGTGCTGAGTGGCAGGGACAGCAGGACAGGGTGCAGGCTTCCCTGGAAGGGCACACGGCAGCCTGGGAGGGGACAGGGAGGGCAGGCTCAGCCCGCAGCCCCAATCTCAGCAACCTTGGGAGTGTCCTTATCCAGCAGCTGTGAGCGGCCAGTGCCGGGGCTGGAGGAGCACAGAGAACCGGGGCAATCCACACCTCACCGGGAGGAGCCTCCCGTGCTCCTGATTGCTTTAGGCCTCAGAGTGATTGACAAAAATGGAACAATTGGTTCGTCCTGGGGGCAGGATGAAGGGGTGACATCTCCGGGAGGGCAGGGACGGGGTGCACAGAGCTGCAGGTCTATGGGGTGACAGGGGCACACTGGCCATCACCAGGGGACCTGTGGGAACAACCCTACCTAGGAACCAGCCAGGAGTTTTCCCACAGACTCTGTCCTCTCCTCAGCCTCCTACAACTGTCCCACAGCAACACCTTGTCCTGTCACCTCAGCCTGCCCATCCACAACTGCCTGTCAGCCCCCTTCCCCACAGCTTCACCCCACACCCCTAGTGACCACCAGGGAAAGATGCTGGATTCCAACCCCTCTCCTCCCTGGTGCATTGTTTTGAACAGACAGACTCCATGCTTTGGGGAGACCCCACTGACTCTGTCTCTGTAGGGATCCCACAGACCTCCTGCTCTTCCCAAGCCAGCAGCCAGAGCACTGGGACAGGGAGATCTGCAGGGCTGGGACCTCAGCTCCCTGCCAGGGGCAGAGGGGCCAAAAGGAGGTTAAAATCAGTCTGAAAGTTGCAGTGTTTTTCATTTTGTTTCATAAATAACATCACAGAATCATAGAGCAGGCTGAGTTGGAAGGGACCCATCAAGATCATTGAGTCCAACTCCTGGCCCTGTGCAGGACACCTCAAGAGTCATACCCTGTGCCTAAAAATGTCCAAACACTCCTGGAGCTCTGGTAGCCATGGGACTACTTCTCTGATGAGCCTGGAAGTGCTTTCAGTGCTCAACCACCCTCTGGGTGAAAAACCTTTTCCTGATACCCATCTAATGTGTATGTATCTGTCCTCCCTCTCCTGCCAGCACTGCTCCCCAGGCCCTACACTGAGAACAACCAGGGAACAGCAAGCCAGGAAGGGTTTGGGATGGAGGGAGCCAGGTACCTCAGCCCACCACCACAGCCCCACAGTGGCCCTGGTCCCTCAGGCCTCTCTCAGCAGCTCAGGAGGGCCACGAGTGTCCCCAGTGCCTGGAGGAGGTGTCCCCCCAGACCCCAGCACACAGGATGAGCCCATCAGGCAGCCTGTCCCATGCTCACGGGGTGGCAGCCCCAGGCCCTGTGTGGGACAGCCTCCTAAAGGCCCACACCATGCTCCAAATTCAGAGCAGAAAGGGACTTGCCCTCCTGAATGCAGAGACCCCTGACAGTGCAAAAAACATGGCTGGGACTGCAGTGTGCCTGAGGCCATGCTGATATTCAGAGCTGGTTTCAGGCAGCCTCAGGACTCACCAAATCATGCAGAAGTTACTGCTTTTGGATGTATCCAGAGGGCTCTCCCAGTCTGTCCTTGTGACATCTCCAGAGAGCAGCACAAATCCCTGCTCACACGCCAGGAGTACCCTGCATCTTTCTGGAGCAGTGTTTTACCTAGAAAGGAAAACAAGCACATGGTTAGCCCAGTTCTCATCCTCTGCTGAGCAGCTCATTGATCACTGCCTGAAGGAGGAAACTACTGAAATGCTGCCCACGTGGCTCCAGGGGTCTTGCTGGACCCCTGCAGGACCGTTTGTCCTTGCTAATCTCTGGCACAAACAGTGCAAACTGCGAGTGGAGAGGATGCTGGGAGGCTCCCAAACCAGTGAGATCCAGTCCTTGCTCAGAAGGTTGGACACAAACCATCTTTGTGCTGAATCAGGGCCCGATTGCTTTTTTTCCCAGGCACAAAGCAAAAATTATTCCTTCTACTTACTTTCATTTCAGCCAAGAGATAGCAGTAATAGCTTATTTTGCCATGATAAAGGTCAGGACTCACCTGTGACTGCCACATCCATCTTCAGCTGAGCACATGGCACTTGGTTGTTCCAGCTGCTGTAAGACTCTGCTGATTTTTTCAGCAGCTACTGAGGTCTGAAAACAACAGACTTGATGGATTGCTCCCTTAAATCAGGACATTAGGGTTACACCAGCATTTACTGGCAAATATCCTCCTGCTTACAAAGTCTCACTGGGCATCTCAGGAGAAACAAACAGTCTGAGCTGAGAGTGAAGCCCTAGCAGCTTCCTCCTGGCCAGGCAAGACTTCCCTGCTTTGCTCAGCATTTGTTCCTGAAGGGTTTAAGATGAGGGGGCAGATCCAGGCTGTGGGAAAAGAGCCTTCAAAGCCAGGCTCTCCAACAGGGCATACAAGGCTGGGCATGTGCAGGCACCTCTGCTCAAAGTCTGCCTGCCTGGAGCACACAGACAACAGCAGACCACCCAAAACTGCAAGGAGCCCTGAGACCATCCATTCACCCAAAAATACACTGGCCTGCCCCTGCCAGTGTCCCAGCACTGCAGTGCCTGGGACCTCCTGCATCGCCAGCAGCTGCTCCAGCCAGGTGGCTGCTCTCCAGCCTGTTGGAACAGCCACAACAGCCTGGGGGTATTAAAATACATCAGGGAAACTCAACCTCAGTTCTAGGGCTGTGCCAACAAGGCAGTGGCCTGAAATCTCTCTTCTTGCCTGTAAGGATGGGCAAGCAATAAATGATAACAGGAGCACTGAGTCGATGCTTGTAGAGGCAGGAACGTCTGATACTCCTGTTTTGCTTTTGATTTCCTGTTAACTAGAAAACAAGATGTGGGAGAGAGGTTAATTGCGGTGTCATGGACTTGACCTAGCTGAGAAAGAGTACAAAGGGGCACTTTACAAGTTTTAAAGCTCTGTTTGCAGAGAGGAGGGGACAGGTTTCCTGCAAGAGCTTATCCTGAAGGCAGTTTGATGTTTTGTGGATCAGCATAATCCTTATGTGAGGTTTTTTTTCCCCAGGACAGCTTTCTGAGACATTATAATAGATCTGACTTTGGCATAACTGAAGATCTGGAAACACAGCTATCTTTGGCTGGGACCTGGATAATGGAGGTAGAACCGGATAACTGGATGATCTTAAAGGTCCCATCCAACCCAAGCCATTCTATGATTCTATGATCTCCACATCCCAAACGAGTCTCTCTCCTACTCAAACTTGCCATATCCCATTAACTGGCAGTGTGTTGCAGGAACAAAATTTACAATCAACATTACAAGCAAGTCACTCAAATTTTACTCCGTCCTGCAAAACCCACAGCGGATTTTGAACTTTCCTCTGCCTCCTGGATCAGTTCAGGAACATTTGAATTCTGAGTCCTGGTTCCCACTACCTTCCAAAAAAAACCAACAAGGCTCTTTTGGAAAGGGAAAATGGCCTGTTGGCATCTTGCAGCTGGACAGGATTTCAGTCTGTTATTTATTTGTAGCAAATCTGTTATTTAAGCAAAACAGCTCTGGCAAAATTTGATTGAGAGGTGCTGGGAACACTCCTACATAAGTCTCTCTGAGGCTTTTGGCTGTAAGGCCTTCCCAAGGGCACAGCAGATTTATGGTTGAATTAACCACTGGCATTTTAGGTACCTCAACAGAAAAATTGGGAAAAAGTCTTAAATAATTCCCAGTGCTGACAAGAAGAAAGAAGTGGAAATGGAATTTAAAAGAACACACCACCCCTGCCTTGAAGGGCTGAATTAGATCCATTTTATGTCTGTATAAATTCTCTAGCCATGCTCAGGGAAGCAGAAACTTAACCCTTGATGTGATGGACTTCAGAAGGCTCAGCTCACATGTGTTTCCATTGGAGTATTCACACAGTTTGTGTTTTCCCAGAGCAGGGACAGGACCTAGGGAATGTCTGGAGCTGCGTTAGGTTGGATATCAGGAAAAGGTTCTTCCCCCGGGGGGTGGTCAGGCACTGAACAGGCTCCCCTACAAAAATCAGATTAAAATGCTGCTGAAGTTACTGCTAAAACTGGCTGCTGGCTGGACTCTTCCTACATTGGGTAAACAATTATTCACAGAGGGAGTTCTTGCTCCTTTGTGCATATTAAGAAGCAGACTGAGGAAGGTGCAGGGATTAAAGGAATAGAAATGATTTGCAAAACATGGCAGCGCATCGCCACGGGCAGAAAATGCACCGAGACCTGCTCAGAGCAAGATCAGACATGCAAGGTCTGGCACAGTCTGGGGGAGATCCATAGCACACCAACAGTCCAAGAATGAAAGGTGGAAAGGACCCCCCTTGCTAAGCTGGCAGCGTAAGCAGTAGTGTTTAGGGATGCAGACCTGTCACTCCCTGCTTTCTGGACCTAGTCTCTGGAAGATCAGCTTTGCTAACATTTGTCCTGTCCTTTCTTTCCCAGGGAAGGCTCCCATGCCACGGCCTCACTACAAACCCCAGGAACCCAACGGCTGTGGCTCCCATTTTCTGGGGCTCAAGGTACCCGAAAGTGTATGTACTGTCCCACCCACCATTCCCAAAGGATGCAGCTCTCTCAGCACACTGCCAGCTCCTCATTCTGGGCGAGGAAAAGGCTGTGCTGGGCACCTCGGTGACAATAACCTATGTGCACACAGCAGCACCCGAGTGCATCCTCTACACCTCCCCCTTCACCTCTTCCCACACTTTTTGCCTCTGCCAAGCACTGAATTGAACCCACAGGCTTTAATATTGCACCCGCTCGTTATCTTAAAGGCCATTAATGAAATCATATTGGAATCACCAGGAAAAGCTTTCCCAGGAGGCTCTCAGAGCAGAGATTCCTATTTAGCTCATGCATTATTGCTGCCCGTGGAGTCTGCAGCAATTAGGCAGATTCCTACTCTGACAACCCCTCTCTTTGCATCCATTTTTCATGTTGGGCTTAATTCCTGAAACTTTTATTTCACTGCAAACCTTGTGGGCATTTCGGTGGTGCCTTCTCTGTACCCAGGCAATCATGAGTGCAACGAAGGAACAATTCATCTCCTAAATTTTACATGAGGAAGGGGGAAAAGAGGAATAATTTATAACAAGCTAACAAGTCTAGTCTCTCCAGGAGACAGGCCTTCTGCCCCATCACCCCCAGGGTTATTGGCTAAGCTTACAGAGAGCAGAACTCCCCTGACCACACTGTGTTTGTCTTCAGCCTCAAGCACATCTCTGAGAAATAAGGCACTAAAATACTTATGGCATGTTTATTAGGCCAAAAAGCCTGCTTGTCAGGTTGTGGGAAAAGAAGAAATAGAAAAGGAGCCTTTGCCACTGCTGGCAAGGACATGGAGCTCTCTAATGAGGTCTGACAAATGAAAACCAGAAAATGATCATGGAGGGGCTGTTTCCCACTTCTCAACCAGACATTAATTCCCTGGGAGATGAGAAGAGAATGTGATGTGGCCTGCACTGAACCTGCACCACTGACACACAGAGCTGCTCTGTGTCCTTTAGATGTGAGGGAGCAGCACACATCCCCTCCTGCTGCCCTGGCTATCAGAAATATATATATCAGAACAAATATATCAGAGCCAGCTGGGCCCTGCAGCACCTCACCCCGATACAGCTGTGTGAGCCTGAGGCCAGGACGCAGCCAAGGGACAATTCTTCTCTCTTTCCCCAGCTAGACTTGGGCATCCCTGCCATGACCAAGTGCTGTAACCAGCTGGACATTTGTTACGACACCTGTGGGGCCAACAAATACCGCTGCGACGCCAAGTTCCGCTGGTGCCTGCACTCCATCTGCTCCGACCTCAAGCGCAGCCTGGGCTTTGTCTCCAAGGTGCAAGGTAGGCTTCCTACCTCACATTCCCTGTGCAGCCTGGCAGGGAGGGGAGGCTGGGGGCACGGAGCCCCTTCCTTGCCAAAAAGCAGCAAAACTCTGCAGCAGGGAGCAGCATCGCTGTCCTGCACTTGTCACAGGTGGGTGAGAACAGAGATCTCCCCCTTCTGGCACACAGTTCTGTCCCAAGGCTGCAGACCTACTGCTACTTGCATTTAGAAAACATTACAATGTGTGAAAAAAACCCACAAACAACCCTGGAAACAATTCCTTCAAAACTTGGATGCACCGCCAGGCAGCTCAAACACCTTCACGGAATACCAAAAAGCCTTCCAGGGCCAGTGAGGCACATGCTGAAAGCTGTACATGGGCAGGGACCAGCAAAACTGAGGGAGCCAAGGACAGGGCTCTCAGGGATCTGGTCACAGATAAGAGATGATGATGGCACCAGGCTGGGTGGTGGCTGAGCCACTGCAGGCAGCTCTGGATGGCTCAGAAGTGCTAACAAAGCTCTAGCGATGTGCCAGCAGCTCAAGTGCCACCCTGCTTTTGCCTAGTTTAAAAAGCCTCAGCCTGCAAGTCTGAGAAGAGCTTTCTTGGTAACCTCTGCTGATGCCCTGCTCTAAGGTATTCTTAAATACACATTTGTTTTCCAAAGGGGCAGCCTGACCAGGACACACGGGAAGTCTGCACCAGTACTAGTGCAGGTGGCTTCCTACCTGGTCACAAATAAATGCATGGAAAGAATGCCCAGGCCAACGAGAGAAATCAAAGACATGGACTGAGACATAAGTGCTACAGGCTGAGCACAGCCAATCTTTCATGGTCACCCTTATCAGCAGGTCCTCATGCAGCCAACTTTTTCCTATCTCTTCAGATTTTCCCGCCACTTTTTCGTATGGCTCCTTCTTGCTCTCTGCCTGCAGCACCAAAGCAAACCTAGATCCTAGGGAGTTCAGGTAGAGCAGAGCCCACACTCCTGGGCTAAGCCAAGCCACCTCTGCCAGGCAGGAGTAGATTCCTCCAGCATCTCTGTCCTGGCTGCTGTAGGAGGCACAGGTAACACCAGTGAACCAGTGAACCTCTGAGCCTTGGGCTCTACAGATCCTGTCCCCAGGGCTGCTGTGAGCAGCTCCTGTCACAGTCCTCCTCCACAGCCATCCCAGCTCTTACCTGGCACCCAAAGCCTTGGTTTCCCCACTGACTCACCACAGCCTATCCAGTTCCTGCCAACTGAGCAGCCTCCTAAGGGAACAGGAGCTCTGAGGTGTTTGGAGAGGCTGCAATAGGAGAAAACAGTCCCAAAGGCAAGGCTTTCCCAACTTCATTATGCATTCAACAATCAGTGTTAGTGCCAGTAAATAAACCCTAAAGACCTAATATTAACCTATTTATTTACTGACAAGCACTTTCAGGGTTTTGGGATGAGGAGGGGCTCGTAGTCAGGCAGTCAGCTGCTCCAGCTGCTGTAGGATTTTCATGCTGGCTGGCAGCTGGCATCATAACTCCTAAAAAAGTCCAGGAAGGTTGGTTAATAGTGGCTATAGGCAAAACTGAGAGGAGAAGGAATAATGTGGAGGCCTCCTGGGAAATCAGTTTGGTAAACAGTGCTGCTTTCAGAGCCCCAGATGATCCATCAACCAGTAAGGCCTGAAAAAGGCAAGAAAGGAGGAGTTTTGGGGGAGAGAAATTAGTGCCACCCTGGGGAGGAAAGAGATGGGAACCTCGGCATTTATAAAAATGCAGTTCCCAGAGAGAAAAGACAACAGCCCACGCTTCCAATTGCAAACCCCACGGAGCTCAGTGCAGGGGCTGGAGCGCTCCAGATTGCCTGTCCTTACCTGCCCATCCTGTCCTTATCCACAGCCTGCGAATCCATGGCAGACACGGTGTTCAACGCCGTCTGGACCCTGGGCTGCCGGCCCTTCATGAACAGCCAGAGAAGCGCCTGCATTTGCAGCGAGGAAGAGCGGGATGAGCTGTGAGGAAGAGCAGGATAAACTGTGAGGAAGAGGGGGATGATCTGGGAGGAAGAGCGGGATGAACTGTGAAGAAGAGCGGGATGGAGCTGGGAGGAAGAGCGGGATGGAGCTGGGAGGAAGAGCGGGATGAACTGTGAAGAAGAGCGGGATAGAGCTGGGAGGAAGAGCGGGATGGAGCTGGGAGGAAGAGCGGGATGAGCTGGGAGGAAGAGCAGGATAAACTGTGAGGAAGAGCGGGATAGAGCTGTGAGGAAGAGCGGGATGCACTGGGAGGAAGAGCGGCTGCCTGGTGCCCGCGCCCCTGTCCATCCCAGTGACTCCTGCCCGCCGCCGGGCCCCGGGCAGAGCGGGCAGCCCGCGGCAGAGGCGGCCGTGCCTGCTGTGTGTGTGCCGCAGGTGCAGCTCAACAGCCCTACTGCCCCTCTCCCAGTCCAGCAGCCGGCAGGAGCCCGTGCCAGCTCTCTCCACCCACCGAGCAGGAGAGGCAAGCAGCATGCGGCGTTGGTTATAAACACGGGACTTACCTTAAATACACGCCCTTACCTCCCCCCAGCCTGTAATTCTCTAATTTGCAGTGCAAGGCGTGAGGTTTCTGCGAGCCTCCTGGAACTCCCGGTCCCATGGATATGCTATTTACATTTTTGCACCACTGGTGACAGACTGAAGAGGGGTAATTTGCTTTCAGTACTTTGCTCACACCCGTCCCTGACACTTTCCATCCTGTCATTACAATCCCCGACATCCCTGCATATTTAAATACTTGGTATTTAAATCCTAAACTGATTTAAGACATCTGGAAATTTCTTAGGCATGAGTTAAGGAGAAGGGCTTGAGCTGTCTGTGGTACACAATTCATATTCGGGACCAAAGCCCACCATTTATCAGATGTGAAATCACAGCCCGCTCCTCCGGTCTCAGGAGAGGAAGCCGCTTTTCTTTGCCAGTGTCATCCACATCCAAATCCATCTCTTGCATGAGGGAAACAGGAGGCTCACAGTGGCCTTGGATGAGATATTCCAGATTCTGGAGGCTTAGCTGTCAGGTGACAGGACTTACGTGCTTCCTCTGTGGGGCTGCTATCAGCATCCTCAGACACCATTCCTTCTAAAATGTGGTTAATGCTCCCATCTGTTATGAGGAGCTTTTGTTGCATGCAAAACCAGAATTTTAAGTGGTGCATGGCATTTTGCCTCCATAGAACATTGGCAGGCAGCTTTCAGCTGGGTTTCTCGTTGGAAGGAAGTCGCTATTGGGTGTGCTCGTGCCGTGCCATGTAAATATTTCAGCAGCTCCTGCAAACATATTTATGGTTATGTTTTTCCATCTGCCACAGAGAAGTTAAGGCTGCAAAAGGGTGATTTAACAAGAGTGGAAAGAGTCTGTCTTGGTTGCTTTTCTTCCAGCTTAAATAGGTTTAAAATGTATGCATGGAGCTATAAATTATTTAAGCCCTGTATTCCTGTTCCTGCCAGTCATCTCTGCCTTACAGTGAACAGCAACGAGACGTTCAGCTGGCCCCAAGTGGGCCAGAACAAGATCCCGCTGGTATCCAGATCAGGAAAATGGAAGTGACTGTGTGGGGTGTTCTGGGATGTTTCCCATCACAGAGGACTTCAGCACTGATCAGATGTAGTGACAGCTTTTCCTAGCTGGGCTAATGCCACTGGAGAGGGAACTCTGCATTGCCGAGATTCACCGCTCTGTCAGAGCATGAGGCTGGACAGACAACCTTGGGTTTGCCACCTAAGGAACACATACTTTTGGCTAGGGATGGGAAGGAAACATTCCTCATTCCAGACACTTCCCAAACTTTGTATTTTGTTGGTGAAATGGTGCCTGTGGCCAGTTTAAATGTGAATACACTCTTATGATTAAATGACAAAAAAGAAATTAAAATAGCTGTATTGTCTACGTTCAGTAGCTGACTGGATGACAAGTGTCTTTATTTTATAGTTCAAGTGGTATCAGATTAAGCACCTGCTGGCAGGTGCTGACACACACTGGAGAAATCAAAGAGTCTGAACAAAATCTCTGCACCCAGACACTGATGGAGACGTCACTAACATAAATCATTTCTCCCTGCTTTCAGACCACCATTCATCCCAAACCCTAGAGACTGCTGCAAGCAGCGCAGCTACTGAGTAAATTCATTTTTCACTGAGGTAATCTGAAAAACCCCAGCAGAAGCAGCTCTACAGGGACACATTTGAACCTTCAAGTGGTGGTGGTGACTCTGGCAAAGCACCAGCTAATCCTGTGTAGGAGCAAACCAGAGCATGAACTCCAGTAAAACTGCATCCAAACTAAAAATTGCTTCCCCTCCATCCCACTCCTGATAGCCAGTCATGTACAACCATGGAAGCAGCTGATCACAGGATTCTCCAGGTTGCTGCACAAACTTTGGGTTATCTTCAGTTCCACCCTGCTCTGGACACAGACACCACTTTGCTCACGACGTGGCTTCCTCTTGACTTTGAGCATTGGCAGGATTGTTTTCAGCTGCAGGGTGGAAAAGCTGCTTCACGTGGATTTGTCAGGAAGAACCAAATAATGTGCACAATAACTGAAATAAGCCAGGAGAGGAACTTCTCCCTCCATCACTCCCCCCCACATCCCTTCTACATGAACAAACAAGAGCAGTTGATTCTCCAGAAGGCACCAGATAATTAATTTCATTTCCCAGCTCTCATTTTATCAAAGTAAATATATTTAGTGGAGGCTGCTTGAACAAAGAAGTGACAGTGGCGAACTGCCCCTCTGGTCCCAATGCAGATGTGAGTCAGCAGAACAGCAATCCTAGGAAAAGCCTTTTTTCTTTCTTTTTCTTTCACATATGGTTAGACAACACACGAGAAGTGTCTTTCCATTTATACCTGCTTACCATCATAGAAGTAGTTTTGTTTAACACACACACATGTATTTCCAAGATTGGAAAAGCAGCCATGAACACTATTTAGAAAAATTATTAAACTCTCAGCCATTAAATGTTCATTCTTCATGGGAATCTCACTTGCCAGAACAAATAAATCTGTGAAACAGGTTGAAATGTTGGAGGTGATTTGTGACTTCCTTCTAAATGGTCCCTTCAAATGGGTTCCCCTTCCATTTGAAAGCAGCAGCAGCAAATTTTGGCTTTTGCAGCAATTTGGCTGCTCCAAGCAAAGCAGAACACGGCTGATGAAGGTTGGGGGGCTTCCAATAGGCCTCCAACAGGCAGGATAGAGCTGCAACTGAGAAGCTTCTGGTAGAAAACCTTGGGAAAGCGCTGCAGTGCCACTGCCACCAGTGAACATGGATCCCTCCCTTCATCCTGCACCCTGCCTGTCCCACCTTGTCCTTCACAGGAGGCTGTGCTTCCTCCCTTCCATCCCACGCCCCTAATCCTATGCCACACACAGCTCAGAGTGGCCTGGGCTGATCACATCCATTATATTTTCTTCAGAAGGAGCTTGACAGCCCAGAAAAGATTCTTGACAACCACAACCACGATGCCACCACCATCACCAGTAATTGTGTCCCCTGCCACAGCCACTCAGACAACGCTGTCGTGTCACCAGGCTCACTGGGGACAGCCCTGTCCTGAGAACTGCCCACATCACCAGTGACTGCTATAAATAATTAACGTGCATTCCCCTAATCCTTTGCTGGAACCACGGCCTCTCTAGCCAGGACAATGCATCACAGCTTCCAAACAAACACTTGGCAGCAGCACCTGTGGGAGGGGGTGTTTATAGATGTTTAATGGGGTTTCTCTTACAATCAAGGTGCTACAGCACTTAGAAAAGGCAGTTTTGGTGGTGGGAGAAGAGGGAGTAGAATAATGATACACTAAATACAGGAGGAAACACTATTAAACTTCATGCAATTATCAAAAGCCACTAAAAAAATGAAATCTCATTAAATACTTTTTGCTATTTAAAATCACATTTAAATGTGCCTGTGATAGATCCGAGCTTTAGCTGCCTGTAATGACAATTGCATCGCTCCAAGGAACTTACACGCGATGAGATATATTTTATACATGTTTTTATTAACAGTCACCCAAAAGCCTCAGCATCACTCACAGAGCTGCACAGCAAACACACTCAGCTACGATACTATTTGTACTGTCTGATGCAAGAAGGGCTCGGATAACATTTGTTTAGTCAAGGACAAACAGTCCTGGGGCCTGTAGGTGGATGTGGGGAAAGGCAGAGTTGGGTAACGCTTCCGGCCTGCAAAGAAACAGGGTCCCTTCAGCCGAAGGGCTGTTGGGGAGAGATGCAGATAAAGCCAAACTGTTCTGCAGTCCGGGCCACACTCCAAGGGCTGCCTTGTGGGCCCAAAATACTTCACAAATAATCACCACCGAGTTAAGGAAATGAGTCCTGAGTTCAAGCAGGGCTTTAACAAATACCTTTCGTTTCTCAAAAAACCACAACAGGAGACAGTGAAGAGGAAGGCCAGGGATGCTGTTGCAGAGGGCGGGCGTGTCAGTCATCCAAGTCGATTCTGATGGGGCCTCCTGTCAGGATGTGGTTTTCCACGTGAGGTTCCCGGTGCCGCTCCTCGGCCGCCCTGCGCGCGCGTCTCCGGCAGCCCTGGGCGCAGCGCGAGGTCTCGTCCAGCGCCCCGCACACCAGGATGCGGCAGTGCAGGAACACCTCCTGCCGTGGGACACAGCAGCACGGTCAGTGCACGGCCCTGGGCAGCGCTGCCACTGCTGCCAGAGCCACGGCGTTCCCGCGTGCGGCACGCCGCGCGTGTCCGGCATCGCCTCCCGCAGCCACAACGGCCGCTCCTCGTCTGCCCTCTGCAGAGAGCCTGGCTGAGACCTCAGAGCCATGAGTGGGAGATGGGGAGTAGGAAGGCGTGAAATGATCCTCCAAATGAAGGGAGGAAAATGGTAGGAATCAGCTTGGAAGAGCTCGCAGAGGTGTCAAGAATGCGTGGAGCCTCGCGAGGATCGATGGAGACGTGCAGGAGAATTTCAAGTGAGCTGGGAAAACAAAGCCAGGAAACCGAGGGGAAAAAGGAGGGAACGCAGGGTGATGAGAGGCTAAGTTGAGGGAAGAGGGAGAATGCAAAGAGCAAGGAGACAGCTGCCTTTTCTCCTTGCACAGCCAAGGCAGCGAGAGGATTGCTGCTCCCTGCCCTGTAAATGACAAGGAGAGCAAGCAAGATCCCTGCAAGTAGCAGTCACAAAGACTTGGAGAGGTTTGAAGCAGAATCCATTGTGCAGGATGGAAAGATGCAGGTTGGAGGCAGCAGGGGTAATCAGAAAGCCAAGGAAATCTTCTGAAGTTTAGATCTCATCTGTTTTAACCCTGCTGGGGCTCTCCAGCAGCTGGAGCAGCAGCTTTATACCTTTTGGAGCAGGCAGTGTTGGCTGAGCATAACAATGACTGGAAGATCCAATTTCCTCCAACACAGAAAGGAAAGCTATTTGCTTTAGGAAAATGGCATTATCCTTCCACTGTCCTCCCACTACAGAGCTTCTGCCCCAGGGAAACAGCCTGGTTTCACCCTGAATTAAACAGTGTGGTGGCCTTCTGTCTGGAGTCCTGGCATCTGTACTCACAAGATCTAGAGAAGACAGAAGGTTGGAGAGATCCCAAACTAAAAACTGTGTTGTTTTAAAGATGGGCACTGTGGAATGTGCCTGGTGACTGAGAACACTTCTCTCTGCCAGCAAACAAGGGTCCACCAAGACCACCCTGGAAGCATCAACCATTTTAGCCTGCTGTGGCAGTGATGTTCCAAAACTGTCCTTTCTGTTTTAATTTTAGTTGTTTTTATCAATCTCTCCTGAGGTACCCGTGTCAGGCTCCTGTAAGGTGCAACTACTGGAACAGGCACAGCAGCACCTGCCTTGGACCAACCATTCCACACCCTTTTCCAACTTGGTGCTGAGGCTCCTCAGTCGTATCAGAGCTGATGAAATATCTAAGAGTTGAGTTTTGAGCTTACCTTGTTGTCTTTGCCCACAAACTTGAACACAGGAACCTGGAAATGCTTGGCAAGATGGTCCTTTGACGTGTACTGCTTCACGGAATCATCAGAAACGCAGCTGAGGAGAGCAGAGGGATAAGGCTTTAATGGGTTTCCCAGAAATGGAAAAAGAAAGAGAAGAGACATTCCAGCCTGCTTAACCAGAGAAAGAAAAGGAGGGATTGGTTCTCTCAGGCTCAGCTAGCATCTCTGCTGCTTCCTCTTTGGCCACAGGAGGAAAGTCGGGAATGACGGGGAAGAACAGCAGCGTTGCTAATAGCATCTCCAGACAAGGAACAGCTCAGCACAGCAGAGCGCTGGCAGGACGTGGCCCAGTCCCCTCAGAGAGGGAGCTGCAGGCAAGGCTGTCCTCACTTCACCTTCCTGTGCAACAGCCTGCAGTGTTATACACTACACAATGTGCCAGGCACTTACTGCACACACACAGATATGCGCAGAAATTATGCCTTAAATGAAGCAGCCTGCACCCACACTACTAAAACACGACAGATTATGAAAACAACAAAAATCCAGATTCACTTTGCTTTATATCATTTATGTTTTTCTTCCTGCTGGATTTGGTCAAACTGCTCATATTCACTACACCAAAAATTTATCATTTCAGTTTTTCCACCGCTAGCAATACATGACTGTACGAAAGGCTGCAGAACTGCAAGAAAATAAGCTGCTTTTCTAACAAGTTACATTCCAGGTACAGTGCATTTATAAACCATTACAGCCTATTTAGAGTTTGACAGACAAAAAGTTATAGTGGCTCAATCGTTACTTCTGATTATTGCAAAGCCTTGGGCATCCTGAGAGGCCCTGATGCTGCTGTGAAACTGCACTGCAATGCGGCTTGTCCTTTCTAGCAAGTTAATTCCAAAAATGCGGACTTTGAAAGATATTTTTTAAAAAACCAACAAAGTGGTGAAAGAGACAAGAGTACTGGTGTAGCTCAAAGTCCTGCTCTTGCAACAAGCCTCAGCTCCCATCTTTACAGAAGAAATGTGCATGGCATTGTCAGCAGTGCTGATGTTTGACATGTTCAGTTGTAAAAGAGCAGTTCTGCCTTCACTGGAACATTTGGGAATCTCTGTGTTGGTAAAATTCATTTTTAAACAAGGCATCTGGTCATAAGGAGTGACAGCTAAATGTCACCCCTTTTCATGGGTGAGTGGCCAAGCTCTAGGGCCATGAAGCCAACTAATAGGCATGTTCTCATCTGTGAGTGTATGAACTGTGATGATTATTGGACACTGGCTCAAATTGACTCCTAAATCCCACGTTCTCCAAAGGTTCTCCACACTGGTGGAAGGAAACCTAACGGTTTGGGGCTAGGGAGAGAGAAAGTGGAAGAACACCACAAAGGAATCAGAGACACAAAGACAAAACCAGCTCAGAAATCTCATGAGTCACAAGGGCAAGTCCTTTTGCATTTGTGGGGCCAGTCCATATCCCACTCTCCTAGGAAACCCCCAGAGACCCTGCTGAGCACTTAGGAGAGGTGAGAAGAGACAGGTATGGAGGGAAAAGGGGTGAGCCCTGTCAGGATATGGGGCAAATCACCCTATCCCTGGGCATAATATGCTTAGGTTTGGGGAGCAGAATATGTGCTGCCATGGCAGCACTGACCCTCTTACTCAGGGCTGCAAGGTTAAAAGGAAGGCTTGGACAATGAAATATCCAGCTCAGCCTAACAACCCTGGCAGCCTGAGGCATAGCAAGATGAGCTTTGCAATGGAACTACCTTAACCACCTCAGGCTGTGCTGAACAACAGCTCCTGACCTCACCAGTGACATGACCTCGCTCCAGATGCCCCAGAGAGCTTCAACGTTTATCAGCTGTGCCATCGGTCAATGCCTTTGCTTCATTTGGTTTTCAGAAGGCAGGGAATTAACAGAGAAGAGAGCAGTAGAGGGAACTGTCACATTCTTCAGTCCAAGGTATATCCCCTCCCATTTAAACAGTGTTTCCCTTTGGAATATGCAGTTAACTCTTGCAAGTCTACCTAAACTGATACAAAAATCCCATCTTTATTACCATGGGCTTTGGGGCTGGATTTCTAGAAGGAAACTGAGTTATCACAGAAGTATTTCATGCAGGGACAACTTAGCAGTGCATTCAGCTAATTTAATTTTGAATCACTGGGGCCTGCAGTGACGGCTGCAGAGTGGAGCACTTCTCCCTCCAGTGAAGTTTTAATGCCCTCTGCAGGTACCAAGGGACTGCTGGTGCCATAAATCCTCCAGCCAGTGCTGGGGTGAATTCAAGAGATGACATTTCCTGCCTTCTCCTTTCTCTATCCAGCTCAGGTTTTGGCTGCTTTTTTGAATCCCATCATTTTCACTCATGAGCAGAAATGAATGAATGTTTGGGGCCTTGACTCTGTGAAAGGTCCATGGGAACAGCTAAACCAGGGAGTTGACCAGGGAGTTGATAAAATCAGTTTTTCCAATACAGATCTGCTCATAAAGTCCAGAAATGTTGGGCACAGAAGGACTGCAGCCTAGGATGGAGGGAGAGCAGGGTAATGCTGTATGCTCTGTCAGAAGGAAATGAAAGCAGTATTTTGGGGTACTTTACACTGCAGGACTCTTTTGCTACAAGACAACTACACAGGACCTGTCATCAGCAGCTGTAACAGTGGATGATTTGTCTGAGGACATGATTGTTGTCATCATTAAATGGTCTGGGAGGCAACATACAGGTTTTACACAAGCACAGTCCCTTGACTATCAGGCTACAACTCTTGGGTATGTTTTAGATATTCATTTGGCTGGATTTCCCTCCCTAGAGAACAGCAGACTGCCTCACAACTGTGACATTTCCTCAGAGCTGTCTGGTTAAGCAGCTGGATGCAAACACTCCACAGCAGTGCTGTAGCAGGGCAGATTCATTTCAGCACCCAAAGAAGTGTCAGGAAAGAGGGATCATCTCAGGAGCCACAGCTGAGCAAGGCTCCCCAAACCTCCGATGCAAAAACCACTACAACAGTGAATCCCCAGATCTGCACAAAATTATCTTTAGCATATCCTGGAATGATCACTAACCCCAAACACCTCAAAAAATTAGAGCCAAACTGAGAGACCCTAAGTTTACTGCACTGACAGGCATCAGGGAGAGCAAAACAAGGGATTCTCCTGCAGCTCCTACCAGGACTGGCAACGGGCTCTTCTGGCTCGCACTGCCAGTAAGGCCACAAGGAGAAAATTAAGAAAGTTGCTGCAGTAGCTGCCTGGCAGCAGCACATGGCCATGGGGGTTCTGCACATTGGCTTGGCACTCTGTAGCTGGCAGAGAGAGGATATCAGGAAAGAGAATCTTTTCTACAGGAGCCAACTCAATTATCCACAAGGCTAGCGACAGGGAAATACATCCTGTAAAGGCTGCACTGGGAGAAACCTATTTCATTGCCTCCCACTGTTTCTCCCAATTACTTTTGATGAGACAGGTGGTTTCAGCCTGATGGCTGCTGGTGATTGCTATAAGCACAGCAGACAGGCTGCTGTGGAGAAGGGAGAGTGTTTCCCGCATCACACAGACAACTCAGACCCACCACCAACTCCCATTAAATTGCCAGCAAGCCAGGGCATAGTGAGCTCACCCATCTTGAATCAGGTAGTACTTCAGGATCTCATCGATTTTTGAGGTGGGAGTGGCAAAGCAGCTCTCCACCAGCGTCTCCAGCCCACTGACGTGCACCAAGGGCTCAATCCCAAAGTACAGGGAGTCCCGAAGCTTGAGGGTGGGAAGAGCACCCCTGTAGGGCTCATCGAAGTCTTTGTCCTTGAAGATCTCCAGAGTGAAGGGGAAGATGCCCTGGTTGCGGCTCATGATTTCCAAGGGGGAGTTCCTGAGGTTGGGCACGTAGCCCTCGGAGATGGTGTAGCGGCGCGGGAACTCGCACGTCACCGGGATCAGCAGCTTGCTGGTGCGGACAATGATGTCCCCGTTGCTCCCCGGGGTCTGCTTGGGCAAGCCAGTCACCAGGTTGGTGGCAATGATTTTATCATTTATCACCTGCAGCCAAGAAAGGGGAGATGGTTGAGGAAGACCTCTCTGGGCTGGCACTGAGAGCAGCCACCGAAGGGCGCGCTTGTGAATTTACACCCCACCGCCGGAACGACGCTGCTCATCCTCACGGACCAACCAAGGACCTTGGTCTGCCGTGTTGGCTGCACCACACCTCTGCTACCCCCTGGGTCCTGGCCAGTTTCGCCAGTTTAACCTTTGAGACATTAGCAGGAGCCCTGTCTCAGCAGGAGGATGGAGAGTAAAGGCACTTGTCCCTTCTACCCTCGTGACGCAGGAGGCGAGCAGCAAGCAGCACCCATGCTGTCAGACACACACCGCTCCAGGGGGCTGGAACAAACTCTCGGCCTTTGGAATGCCAGCCCAGCTCCTCTGAGGGCAGCTGCGTGGCAACGCAGGAAACGCCTCCGAGGGTACAGCTAAATCAGCTTTATTTCCCAGGTCAGCCACAGCCAAGTCCCCAAACCCCAGAGACTGGCAAGAGGTATACATACATCTACAACAGTACCACAGGACTTCAGGGAGAAATGGATGTTGACGTGAGTGCCGTTGGACACGCCTTTGCAGGAAGTGTTGATGAGGGAAAGGTCCAGGCCTCCAACCAGGTCCTTGGGGATGTTCACCTCGATAGAGCTGGACTTGCACAGCACTGGAACTGCAAGAGAAATCCCCACAATCACAGTTTGCACTACAAACCTACCGGTGAGCTGGGGAAGGGTAATACAAGTTATAACTGGGGGAAAAATGGGGAATGGTAGAGAGCATTTATGATTCTAATCCTGCCACAGTAACCTAACTACCCATCTTGCATTCCCACCTACACAACACAACCAGAGCTGCCACTGCCCCAAATTCTCCAGCCACAGCAATGCCTCAGAACACAATGAAGTCAAGCACTGCACTTGCAGCACAAACTTAGCTGTGCTTTCCAGCTCCACTTAATGCTCAGCACAGACTGGGTTGATATTATCTCTTGCACTGAGATGTCCTGGGAAGAGCTTTTCCAGATATGGGTATCAAATTCACAACACCCCAGGCAAAGCCATTTTTTAAGACTCTTAATCAGATTTTACATCAAACCCAGAACACGCTGAAACAAGGCAGAGTAATTCCATATAGATACCAAGCTAAAATAGAAGCACCTCAAAATGCCATAATAATATTTTTGTAAGCAATAAACTCAGCTCTGACAAACAAACCTAATTAGCTTACTCATTCCACCTCCTTCTAACCTTTAAATTTTAATACAGGCCTCCATGTGAATTTTTTTAAATTAAAATTTCATTACATAAGAAGCAGGAGAAAACACAGCTTGGACAAAACAAAAAGGAAGGAAGAGAGAATAATCTTCAATAAAAAAGTAGTTGCTATATATATATTCCTTGAGATTATTCAGTTCAGTTAGAGACAGGACAAACATACTCGTGGCATATATTCTGGTTTCAACCAGGCAAACAAACCTTTTGCAGGATTTACATTTATTGTATTTTAAAATTCTATGACAAAACTTTCTTGCAAATGTACTCGTTTCCTGAGATTTTTGCCAAAATTAATTGCAGTCCCAGTCCTTGACATTCCTATGACCTGCCTTCCCTTAATTTCAATCATTAGTTACTATAACTTAGGATTCTGGATATTTGATATGAGGCACACTGCTAAAACAGGCATTTCACCCCCCCCTTTAATAATTTCCCTGTCCCAGCTCAGGTATTTGCAATAGCCTCTGACTACCTTCAGGGAGGATTTTTGATTAAGAATTTATCATTTCAAAGTGATACGTAAAACGTATGCAGAGTGCCCAAAGCCATGTGTTCCCATAATGACATTGCTGGGTTAGAACAGAAGCTTAAGGAACTAAAAACTACCTTAACCTTCCCTCCACTGGCAGCAGAAGGCAAGTGGGAATAACTGCACAGCTCAGGTGCAGACAAAAGGACTTGGAGAACACAGCATAATGCACACAGAGAGGAACATCCTTTGGAGAACTGATTGGCTCCATCTGGATTTAAAGACTTGCTGTTCTAGTGCTCCTTGATAAATAAGAAAATGTACTGCTTTTATTAAGGTGACATGCTGGGCAAGAGATCTGGATCCCAAATGCAGTTCTCTGAAGTTCAGGTCTGATTTGGTTCAGGTTCTCTCTGTTTCTACATGTCTTTGACTGGCACAAAGTGGGAGAAAGAAAGCACTCCATTTTCCCTGTGCTCCGGAGCTGCAGGAGCTGTGTGCCCTCCACCACCTGGACATAGAAACAAGTGAAGGAAACCTCTTGACTCAAGCCAATTCGTGGCTATTTGGAAAAACACCCAGTGTGTGCCAGTCAAACCTTTTAGTTCTTCACCCTCATGCTTCTCAGAGCACCTGTGAGAACTGGGCAAGTCTCCTTATTTCCACTTTAAACTCTGCTTTGCACAGAGTTTTGCTGTTTTGCCTCAGAGCCCCTGACCCTGGGAGGAAGCTTCAGTGGTGAGCCCAGCGCTCATTTCTCTGTCTGCTGCTGCTACTGGCACCACATTCCAGCCTCTGGCTCCTTCCTTGCCCTTGGTTACCTTCCTGCACAGACTGCTCAGCAGAACAGGCTCTCTGGTGCTGGGGAGCCCTAACCCACTGCTACAAACATAAATCCTACTTACCTGCACAAAAATTCGGGCAGGGGATGGGGGGAAGAGCATTTCATGCCTACTCTTCAGGGAGAGGTGGGGTACTAGGGTGGGCTGCAGAATTCTGGGATGATCTGCAAAATTCCAAGTATTTTTCTGGCTGGTATTTTTATGGAAAAATTGCAGCCTGTAGACTGTGATTTCTGTGGAAGATTATTAATGTTTGTTCTGAATGTGGAGACAGTGCAGAGGAGGGTAGAGAGGCTGCAGATCCAATTGCTTCAGGCTACTGTGCCTGCCCTGCACTGTTAATTGAACCAATATAAACCTGATTAGGTGTCATAAAAAATGGTGTGGTACAGTTCCATATCTGCTCAGAATTGCAGGCCACAGCATGGGGACATAAATTCATGAATGCAAAAGAACAGGCAATTTCACTTTATGAGCTGCTGTATCCTGAGCCCCAGCCTGGCCCCCAGCGGTGCTGCTGCTCTCATTAGCAGCCTCACAAGCATCAGAAACCCTGGCTGGGAAAACCCTGCTGGGTTTGCCTCAGGGGCCCAGGACTGAAAAACATTGCTCTGTTCTGGCCTGTATCCATCAACCAGACCTTCCATCAGTGAGTGTGATCACAGCTCTTGGAAACTCCCACCTCTGCCTCCCCACCAGCACTGCTGGATCCCAAGTGGGCAGTGCTCCCCTGTGGGAGCCCTGCATTTCTAAAAAGCTTAAAAAGCAGAAATTCCATCAAGTAGAACCATTCTAATTCCCTCCCGGAGGCATACCTACCCTTTTGGCCACCATGAAGCCCAGTCTGTCCCTCTGACTGATATCTGGGCACCCTGTGGCACATCAGACTGCGGGAGGTTCTCTGAGCACACCAGGCAGCACCAGACTGCTGGTAGCCTGGATGTATTTGCAAAAGAAATCTTTGCAGAAAACAGGGAGCTTGTTTATTCCATGTGCATGCCATAGGCACAAGTGACTCAGCATGAAGGCCTCCCTGTGGAAAATTCAGATGGAAGGTTCTCCAAGGATAACGCTGCCCTGGCCTCTACGCAGCAGAAGCAACAGTCAATTTTTAGATGCTATCCCGGGCACTTTTCCAAGGGGCAGCAGGAGCACCTAATATCAAAGCTAGTGCCCTGCTTCAAGGCTAAGAAATGCTTACTGGAATTGGCATACTTGGAAAAAAACATGCTTCTCTCTTTAACCCTGTTCTTGGAAGGGATTGGACCGCTTTAGCTGAGATTTTGAAGTTTGAAGCATGAAGAATGTCAGTTCTAACAGCAGAAATTTGAGAGAGGTGTGCACAGAGCAGTATAATGGGAGATGTTAAGCAGTATTAATTGTAAGAGAACACTGCCCTAAAATTAATGTGATGCAAGATGTGCTCAAGCTGAGCCCTGTGGCTATTCTCCTGCCTGGACAGAAGAGACACCTTCAGGCTCTCACTTCTAGATGGTCTGCCACTAATAACAAAGCTCCATTCACCCAACTGGAAAGGACAGACTAAGGGAAGAGAGTGAAAACAAGAAGAAAAGTTCCTTCAGACATTTCCTCGGGGGACAGAGGCTGCCAGGGAGGTTTTGTTGACCTACCTTGGCAAGTATGGTTGTCTTCTGACAGAACAAGACCCCTGGGACATTCACACTGATAGGTGTCCTCCACTTCAATGCAGGTATGGCTGCAGCCTCCGTTGTTATTGTGACAGCCTTCAATTTCTGGGAAAGAAAGGAGAATCAGCCCTTCCTGCAGGCCTCAACAGACCCCTGACCAACCAACAGGCTGAACAATGCAGCTCAAAGGCAACAGCTTGTTTCCCAGAGAATGAGGTGGAGACCCCTTTTTTAATTCTACACTTTTACTCATGTAGAGCATCATGATTTTTTTTTTCTTTCAAATAACCTTAACTGCTGGATTTTTTTAAACCTTTGGGATGAATATGCTAGATGAGTATATTTTTATATTATGATTTGCTTATCTTATGTTCTGTTATTTTACTTTTCTCAGTAAAATAACAGAACATAAGCAAATCATAAATATGAAATATTTCTCCCTGAGCTTGCAATCAGAAATCACTGTGTGGTTTTTCACTGAAATGTAAAGAAAAGAATGGAAATCCCCCACTCAGTCCTATACAATGCATGGAAAATAACAGCCTGAACACCCCATATGAGTCAAAGCAATGGTTGAAGCATCATAATGTAAACTTTGAGATACTTTACTCAGCCTCACCAGCTCACGTCATCAAGCTAAATCTCTTCCATTTATTCTTTTTAGCAACAAGCTGTGAGGTGGCTCACACCTCACATCCCATTCTCTACCGGCTCGCAAAGCTGAGGGCACATCTTCAGAAATAAAACTCACTAACAAGATTGTAAAAATCCCCAACAGCAGTGTTAAACTCGTGAAAGGCGCCATCCTTCTTACAGAAGGGAAATTAAATGATATATCAAAGGCCCTAAAAGCCAGCATGGGGAATGGCAGAAACAAACGAGTTTCCAAACAGACTATTCCAGCCCTGTCAGAAGAGCGCAGCACCCAGGAATAAAAATTGCACAGCTCATTTATGTGATGCCCCAGCAGCTCAGAGCTGGATGTGGCAGAGACAAAGCCCACAGACCATTTTTGGCCCCACACAAGTTGACAAGTACTTAAGGAGCACTCTGCACAGCAGCATTTCCCAGGAAAGTGTCACTGCCTGGATGAGTGATGCACCAGCAGAGCTCAGAGATCAGATTTAGCTCTTTTGGGTAGCTGAAAAGTGAGGCACATCTGTAGTTGTTTTTCTTGTCAGAGGCCCCACAGCGTCTGTGAACACCACACAGCAGCTTTGCTGTGAGGGGGCTCAGTGCTTTTCCACGGCTCACCACAGCAAACATCAGGCACGCATCAGTTTGTGCTGGGTTTGCCTATTTCTGCTCAGGGATGTTTGTACATTGTTAGTGACAACACATCAGGCCCACAATTTGGTCTTTAAGCCACCAGTCTAAATTTATCAAGGGTTTCCAACCTGGCTGTGCCAGCACTGTGAGGGAACTGTGGCAGCTGCACGGAGCAGCAGAGCCCACAGACGCCAAAGAGCAGAACGCCGCCCTAATCCCAAATTTAACTCCTGTCTGCAGACTGGCAGACCCTCCCTCAATCCCTGTCCTGGGAGGCTAAAGTGATCCTCGTGCTCTAATCTAATCCATGACATTACCCCATACCTCATGTGAGCTGCCAAAACCCAGTCTGCTAAATCTGCCCCCATAAAACTCTATCACACAAAACTCCAGAGCCAAATCCCAACAACTCCAGCAACAAGTTCTGCCTGGACAGCCAGTCTTCCAGATCCACTGCTGCCTTTCCCCCATGGAGATAAACACGAGCAAATCCTAAGAGAAATGGACGAGGCAGGGAGAACAACAAGGAGATTTCTCTCTGCTTGCTCAGAAGGATATTTTAGTATCAACCTCTCTGGCAAGCACAGAGGTGGTATCAGTGACATTTAATCCTAGGTGCAAGGAGCCAAGAGAGAGGCAATGCTGCAAGGGAATGATTTACAGAGTTTCCAGCAGCCTGTAGTGGCTGATGCCTCACCTTCACAGGTTTTCCCATCGCTTCCCAGCGTGCGCCCGACCCCGCACTCGCAGCGGAAGGAATTCTTCAGGTTAACACAGAACTCGCTGCAGCCTCCGTTGTTCTGCTCACACTCATTTTCATCTGAAAAAAACAAGCTCTGGAATGTAAGGAATAACCCCACTAAAAGTAGGAACACTTCACAGTAGCTTGTCAATCTCTTGGGAAAGCTCTGAAAACTCCTCCTCTTTTTTAAATGCTAAAGTTGCTCTGTATCTGTCTGCCCCCTTTTTTTTTTTTTTTTTTTTTGAAATGTACTTTATTCTCTGAGATTCTAATTCCTCACCCTGATTTAATCTCTGCATGCAAAAAGCAAATCAAACACAGAGGAAGTGACAGACATTGCTCTTGCTGAGCCACAAAATGAATGATTTCTCTTAGGCAGGCCAGGATGCTGAAGTCATCAATCAAGGTTCACATGGGGATTCATCAAAACAGCTCAGAAACTGGCATTTATTAGGTGTCAGAAACTTAAAACAAGAAGAAAGAAAAGAACCATTTTAACAGGCAGGTCAGAGATGAGTTCTCTCAGGTACCTGTGGTGCCACACACACACAGTTCCCACAGCTGGCAGCTGGTGGTGGTGTCTCCTTCCACAAGCAAGGTGAATTGTATATTTTTAGCCAAAGACTTGGCCAGTGCCCTGCTTTGGGAGGCAGGAAGCACGTCCAGGAGACTCACACAGACACTCTGCTTTTCACACACGTGACAGGCTCCACGCTTTCCCTTCTAAAAATAAAACTTAAAGCTGCTTAAAAACAGAAGGTAGAGAGGGAAAGGGCCACTGACAAAGGCAAGGAGATGTTGTTAGAAGGGCCTGGAGCTTGTCCTGGTCCAGAGCCGGGCCCAGAAATTCCCATGACTGGTCCTTCCAAGTTCTACAGCACACACAGATCTCTTCCCCACCAGTCACAAGCACCACTCCTGGGATGCAGGCTGGTTGCCTTGAGACTGGTTTGGGACAGTGCTGAGCTGATTTGAATCACAGCTCAGCAGAACATGGATCCAGGCACAGAAGAAGTCAAAGACAACGCACCGAGTTGGTGGATGCGTGACAGGAAGCCTAAGACCTTATTTAACCCCTAAATGGAAAGGTCCCTCAGGGTCAGCCATTCTGCTCTGGGATTTATAGCAGCTCATGTACTGGGGAGAAGCACAGGGAGGTGCACAGAGCTGCTCAGCATTCACACAGTGGTCTGGGTTGGAGGGACCTGATCTTCTTCCATCCCCTGCCATTATCCCAGGTTGCTTCTAACCCACTCCAGTCTGGCCTTGGACACTTTCAGGGATGGGGCAAGCCACAGCTTCTCTGCTGCATTACTGCAGCAGCTTCAGCCCCCCTCTTCAGGGAACTGGGAAAGGAGGCACATTCTCTATTTAGGAAAGACAAACAGGGATTTATTTGGTTTCTCCATAAGGAGGGCACAGTTGCTCTCAGAGAAGTGATTTCACAATTACTCAGTACAACAGAAAGTTATTAAAAAGATCACAGAGCCACACAAGAGAGGCTGCAGGTAGGTGAACTAGTGTGATCATTCCAGCTGAGGTGCTGTGCCATCTGGGAATCTCGAGGAGAAGCAGCAGTGCAGAAATCCTGCTCGTGGGGGGATGAAAGCAGCTGCAGCACACACAGGCTCAGGACTCCTGTGTGCCTCCCTGCTGCAGGAAATTCTTTCCACTGAGCCTGCCACGGATTCACTGAGTGCTAATGCTTGTCAAGGGCACTTCTGTGACTGGAAGGCTTGCACAGAAGCAGCCAATAAATGCTTTTAATTATCTGAGAGCTCAGTCAGCCACTTGGCCACAGACAAGTGGAGCTGCTTAAGCAAAAACCTTCCCCCAGAATCACTGTGAGCAAGTGTAACCCCTGCAGCAGGACCAGGCTGCTCCTTCCACACACTGGAATGTCTGTGAGCCCTGCCCTGGTGCTCACAGACACGAGGTGTGTGAAGAAAGAAACCACCCACGCCTGCTTTGTCAGGCGTAGTCCCCATGGAACAGACTGGGCTGCCACACAGCCTCCTGGATCAACTCTGCTTCCAGCTTTACCACCAAATCAAGTGACAGATGAGATTCCTCCTTCCCCAAACACCCCTTTTCTCCCTCCTCCCCCTTACCTCTTCCTACCCATCCTTGTGGCTCTGCAGGTCCCCAGCAGCCATCCCTTCCTAGCCCCTTGATTTGTCCCATCATTTTCCTGACCTCTCAGTGCAGGTGCTCTCCCAAAGCACCGCACACACAACCACAGCCACTGCCTCCTCAGAGCTTCATGGGGATTCCCTCACAAATCTCCAAAGCCCACATTCCCCACTCTGCTCTCACCTCCCTCCTGGCCATGCTGGTCTCTGCCACCATGTGCCAGCTCCTTGTCACGCTGCCTAAAACCCCTGCAGCTGTGGTGGGACTTACTGTTCTTTGTAAGCCTCGAAGCTCCAGGCCCTGGACAATGTCCCAAAAGGGCAGGAAGTATGGTGGAGTACAGTGTGCAGCCCTAGAGCAGCCAGCAAAACTCGTTTTGGAGGAAAAACATTCAACAGAGAATGTGAGAGGAAATCTCCAATGCCAGACTGCACGGCACTTCCAGAGTACCACGGTGATACCCCAGCATCCCACATGACCTTGCAAAGACACTCTGCTACTGCCTCCAGCAGCTGAACCATGCAGAAAGCAAATCCAGCCTCACAAACATGGAGCTCCAGGGGCACCAGAATGGATGCAGTCACGGGATGCCATACCTTGGAACCATTTACAGAATCATGGTCCTGGTTCTAGATAGCAGAGAGGAACACTCCTCTCAGGATATGTCATTTTTTATAGTGCTTTGTAAGGCAAGGGATTGAGACGTGAGCAATGAAACCAAGGGAAGGGAAGCAGCAGCAACTGGCACAGCTGACTTCCACCCTTACCCAGGCATGTCTGGCCATCCGGTCCTAGGGTCGTACCCGGGGCACACGTGCAGTCACCGCTGTCCAGGCAGGAGCCCTGGCAATCCACCACATCACAGATGTCATAAAAATCTAGGGCATGACAAGAACAGTGTCAGCACAAAGCACTGAGCATGCAAGGAAAGTACAGGATTTGTCCCGCCCTGTGTGCAGCCCCTCAGCTACAGACCTGGCCCACGCTGGGAAAGCTGACCTGCTGAAGCTGCAGAGAAACCAATCAAGCTTAATTACTGCGAGTCAGAGATGCAAATTTTGACTTTGGTAGCATGCCAAGACAAACCACAGGGCCCACAGGGAGCATTAAATCACCGAGGCCAGGTCAGCTGTGGAAAAATCCCAACAGCAGAACAAAGCAGGTGAAACTGCCTCGCTGATCCTACATGGATAGGCCGCCACCTGGAAAAGCCAGGAGCCAGGCAGCCTCCCAGGGACCATGGGTGTGGGTTTTCTTATCTTCTTTTCCTCTGTTAGAGCCAGGATTAATGCTCAGGAGATGCAGCTTTGTGTTCAGACCCAGTTGTTTATTCTTACCCACAGTACAGTCTCACAAGTTATGAGTTCTAATGAAGCAAAAAGTGGCTGTGTGTCTAACTCTTTCCTAGCTCTTTTAAGCATAAATTATCCAATAACAAGATGACAACTATATTATTTTTACTTTTAACCCAATAACCAGACACCTGTGGTCCACAATGCAGACTTTTCACCCAAATACAAGACATCACCCAAACCCATGAAGGTGAAAGAAGAAGTNGCCTGCTGACTGGAGTCAAGCATCTTTATTTCGTGTCTTACTGCAGCACCATCTTGCCTTACCTATATCACTATATACTAAAACCTTAAATCCCAACTTTTGCACCCTGTGATATTGCACACTTCCATTCAAACTACACACCTGTCGCTGTTGTACACGGAATGAAGAGCTTGACTCCAGGTAGAAGAAAGATCAGAAAGGCTTTATTTACAGTTTTGCACAGCCCTTTTATAACATGCAGTGCTAAGGAACCATATTACTGGTCAGTAAAGACAACACTTCATTGGTTAAATAATAGAAACAACACCTGTGAGAGGGTTGTTACGAGAACCTAGATGTGTTAGGAAGAGAGAAGACTCTACATTCACTGCCCTTGAGAGGAATGAGTTCTCTCAAGGGAAGGAGAAATCAGCCACTAACAGGCTGACAACTCCACAGCCTCAGAAAATCAGGCCCATGTCCAGCCACGATGCCAGCGCTATCACTCAGTTTCGGAAGCCTGTTCGGCAGCCTCAGGCCGCGTCAGCGCCCGTGAGCACAGGAAGGCCGGAGCTCCGCGCGCAGGGCTCCCACGCGGCCGGGGGAGGTCAGGGAGGGCACTCACGGCCGCAGTAGGCGTGGAAGCAGACGCTGGGCTTGCCGAGGCGGTACACGTAGTAACCTCCCGGGCAGGCCTTGACCTGGATGGTGGCGTTCCAGAGGCAGCAGTTCCCGCTGAAGCTGGCGCAGGCCTGGCGCCGCACCACGCCGTCGGCAGGGCGCGGGTGGCTGCCGTTCATCCAGATGGGAGCGTGGGTGCCGCAGTGGTTCTCGGCGATGCAGAAGGTGGGCATGGCGTCGCCCGCCATGCCCGTGAAGCGGTACCACTCGCCGTCGACGCCGCTGTCGCACGCGGGCTGCCCGTGGGAGCCGTTGATGCGGTGCTCCGTGTTCCTCCAGGGCTCGTTCAGGCTGATGTAGGCAGAGCAGGGGTCCAGGGCTGGGACACAAAGAGAGAGCAGCTGGTAGATACCAAACCCAGTCGTTGGTGGATAATTACAAGAGAGGTTTTTTTCCTCGGCCCCTGACTTAACAGAATTGCTGAGATAGAGAGAGATCCCTGGGGAGAAAAGGTGACACCGGCAAACTCATTGCCTTGTGGAAAATTCTGACAGCTCGTCTTAAAGGTCTTGGAGGAACAAGTAAATTAACAACATTACGCAGCAGTCTGACTCGTTGTTCAGCTGAAAGGGGGTAAAAACAAGATACAAGCAAATCTGAGGTCCACGTAATGGTTTTGCCATAGGAAACACACGCTGGGATCTAGCCTAGGTCAGCAATCCTTTGGTCAAGTACTGAGCACCTGAAAGCCCCTCCTGAAGTCACTGGTAACTCTCCCAGCTGTGGAACACAGGACTGTATCTCAAACAGGTTGTGCAGCCTCTTTTAGAACCCATCCACAGCCAGTGCCGGCCCTCACAGCTGAGCAGCTGCCAAACCTTTTTATTCACTATCTTAAAACCCAGAGAGTGTGAAGGTCTGAACTGGGACCTTCTGCAGAGTTAAACCCTTAGCACAGCTGTGCTCCTTGCAGCCCCACAGCCCCTCCTGCACTGACCTGCACAGGATAACAGCTGTTTGTGAGTGTTTGTGGGGACAGGACACGAACACATGGACTTCCTGGCACCTCTGTTCATGCAGTGCTCAAAGAGAGTGTCCCTTTTCAGAGGCCTTTCTGAACCTTCTGCAAATAATTAAAATATGAGAGTACCATAGGGAGAAGATAAATGAAGATTTTAAGTGTTCATTAAATTTTCAGTCTCCTCCTAATTAACTCTCATTTGGCAGCTTCCTGACTGAAAGTCCAGAGGTTCCACTCTGCCTTACATTTAATACCTGATTAAGCACAACTTATCCATGACAAGCAATTCCCTATTAAGCAAAAGGAATGCTAATACTGCCCTGAGTAAGGAAAATTGATTACCATTTCCTAAAATAAGGCTAATAAAACCAATCACTCTGACAAAATGCATCTTGGACTGGAACAGCCTCAACTTTCCACAGCACATTTCTTCCGAAGTTCTAAAGTTACGCTGTCCTGTTTTGACAATAGTGTGATGGAGCTTGCCTGAGAGAGGAATACTATGCTCTTTCCATTAGAAACACAAATGATCTGGGTTCATTATTTTGATTTGTTTCACTGACTTTAAAGTGGGAGCTACAAGTCCTTCAGAGAATAGACTTCAAGTCACTCTTATTTAGCCACGTCCTCCGTAAATACCTGTCCCAGAGATGTGCTACCTTGTACAAATACCTCACATATACAACATCTTTCATGCCTTTCTCAGCCACAGATACAATTTGCTTGGTCTCAAATCCAGCATAAAAGGCAGGAGCAGCTGCCAGAGTCAGGAGTGCTGCAGAGCTGGCACAGGGAGCGTGGATTATGGGTTATGAAGGAATCTCTAGTGCCACGATTCAAAGGTATGCAGAGGAGCTGATTCACTACCACCACAAGCAGGCTCATTCTCCTGAGCAGGGAATGCAGCAGGGAATCTCTGATGGGATTCACCAGGCATTGCCTCATGAGCTCTCCTTTTCACCTGCCTCTGCTTGCCTGTCCTTAACCACAGACAGCAGCAGCACCATAAATCCCATCCTCCAAAAGATGGTTTGGCTTCTCCCAGAAGGAAAAGATAGGCCCTGATCAGAGCTTCCTCCGGGTTTCCCTCAGTGGAATTCCCTTGGTTTCCACAAGAGGATTTGGTGTGGCCTTAGGGTGAGTCACTGACTAGGATGAAAAGGTTTTCCTGTCATTAAAAGCCAAATGAGGTGAGGCGGGAATGCCCTGTCAGCTTCCCAGCTGGGAAGCACTAAAAATACCAACACTCTCATTAGCTTTCATGTAATTATGAAATATCCTTTGTAGACAGACTCTGGGAACGCTCATCCAGGGAGATTACATTGTCTCATAAACATCCAGGAGATAATTTAAAGACAAAATTTAGCGAGATAAACACGCAGTAGCTCAGAGGGAGCTGGATGAAAGCACATCAGGGGGATTGAGGTAGCATTCCCTCACATCTTTCATTCCCCTGAGAGCTTCTGGCAGGATTCAGGGGGAAGCAAAGAAGCAGAAAAAGCAGGCAGTGCTCTTTGGAACACTGCAGATCCTCACAGCCACCTTTGGACTGCCAGTGCTGCCCCACACCAGCCTCCCTGCAGACACCAAGCAGTCTTTGGCAGCACAGTTTTTTCATTTTAATTCATTAAATTGAGTTTTTAAGAAAAAACATTCCATAAAAACAGAGAAGCGACTGATCAGCCTCTCGCCTATTCTCCCCACACAAGAAGCTTGGGGGTTTCCACAAGACAAGTAACTGTCTCCAGCTCACTGTTTTTCATTTTTCTTGGCTCAGTTCTTTTCCTCCTCAATGCATCCTGCATGGCCTGAGCAATTGAGGCTGACAAGCACTAGCTAGGAAGCAAAGCTTTTCCATTTGTAAGCTCGATGCTATCGTTAGTTCTCTGGCTGACACGGCTGCAGATACAGCAGGTGACAAACCAGGCTCCAGTGAGCACTGGTGAGTGCCCCATCCTGCAGAGATTAATCCTGGGTGCATTGTGTAACTGGAGGTCTCTGCTCCAGCACAACTAAGCAATAAAGGGAGCAGAACTGCGTTATGGCACCACATTCAGTTCAGATTTGTCAAGGAAGCAGGTGAAAAGGTAGCATAATGTTTACTCATAGAGTCTGTCCTCCAAAGGGAGGGGAAAATCCCACAGTGCCTTGGCAATAGAGATTCCCTCAGTAGTAAGGGAGACTCCACACTCTGTAACAAAAGGATCTTTCCAACTGAAGGAATTTCACATCACCTTCAAAGAAAAGGGATATTTCTCCCACCTTTCCAGCCTTTCACCTAAGAACACTAAGGCTCACCGTGAACCTTAGAGATGGCAAACAGAAATAAGGCAGTGCCTCTTTACTCACCCATAGAAGACACTGGCTGGAGCTGAAGGACAAAGAGAACACAGAAAAACAAGTACTGGAACATCCCACTGAGCCAAGGAAGAGCCACCACTCAAGGGAGAGAGGCTTGAAAGTCCTTGTACAGGCTGTGGCTCTTGCAGCCTTCCTCTCAGGGGAGCTTCTGACTCCAGGCTTGCAGAAGAGCAAGTGTGATTGCTCTCCTGCTAGTTTATCAGAGGAAGGGACGTGGGCTACAGCTCCAGCCTTGACCTCCCCAGAGCAGCTCTGCCCCTTACTGACAGCAGGGATGTACTCACTGATCAATCTTGTTTTTTGGACTTGACCTGCCATTGTTTTCTGCCCCGACTGCCCCGCAGTGACACCTCCGCTATCTTATCCAGGGAAGAATTCTAACCAGGGACACCCGGACATCCCGACGGGATGGAAAAGAACAGATGGGTGCTTGTTATCTGTGCTCCTTCCACCACTCGTACTCCATGGCTCCCTCCAGGCAGAAAACACTGCCTAAGGAACCTTAACTGCAGGAAATAGTGGCCAAAGGAGCAGCACTGATCCTTCCGAGCACAGATTGCAGAGGAGTGCTCGGAGCAGAGCTACAATGGGAACATCAGTCAAGCTGAAAGACTGCTGTCCCACAGGGAAATGAGCTGTTCTAGGCTACACAGAGGCCCTTGCCACTCACACAGCCTGACCACTGCAGCCAGATTATCAAACAAGGCAAGACACTTCTCTGCAGTACTCTTACAATCTCTTGTCTTGAAAAAAACAAACCAATCCCAACGTTACAGAATTAATTTTGATGCAAAACCGAGTAATTAAGAACCTCTCCTGACTAGTTCAAACCAAACTGGGCCGAGTCGCAGGTGACAGCCACAAGCTCTGGATGCAGCACACTGAAATGTCTTCTTTACTACAGCAAACCCAGAAAGGGTTCTTCCCTCTCACCCCACCCCAAGAGCCCTCCATCAGCAATGAGTGCAGCTGAGCCTACAGGAACCACACAGTCAGGCAAGTGTGGGCACTTCCCTGTTCCCTTGGCATCCTGCATTTCTGCAGCAGGCTGGCCAAAGAAATGACACCAAGCTTCAAAACCCAGCAGGAAAGAAGTGGCTCCGTTATTTACACGTTGAATTTGCACAAGACAGGGAGTTGGGTGCTTGTCTGTCTTGCAGGGATTGTACATTACAGAAAATTCTCAATGGCCTCTCTCTGTTGGGGTGTGCCCCTGGGAGTGAAGAGCAATATGCTGCTCTACTCCACCCCAGCACAGGAGTTGTTTTCAGTGGTGAATGACTCTAGGGAATAACAAAAAAAATCCTCCCAATAAATTACTGTTACTGCTCCCATAAGGAAAAAAACCTACAGATTCTTGTGGCTCTGTTGTGCTGACAGCTGTGCACCACCAGAAAGGTTTTTCCAATAACAGGAAAGGAGAACAGATTCACTACACAAAGCTATCAGGGCAGATAACCCTCAAGAGGTGACTATGTGAATTCCCAGAAGAGAAACTAAAATTGAACAGACAATAATACAGCAAGGCACCGGAATTTCTATTTTGTCACTTTTCTTGAGAGGCTGGTTCATACTTATGATGCCAGGTAAATAAAACTGACAAGCCTGAATGGAATGCTCTGTTTGTGTCACAGGTGTGTACAGCTCTCTGAACCATCTCTTCACCAGCTGCTTTTGTTTTGTAGCTGATATATGAGCCTGTTACAACAAGGTTTTGACAGGTACATGTCAGTGACTGACAGGTGACAACACAGAGAAATGAACTGCAGCATCACAAATTAGAGCCTCAAAGGTGTTACCTACAGGCCCCTATCAAGGCCTCAGAAATGGATTAAAGCAGGAGATGCCCCAGCATTCCTAGACAATGCTATCCCCCAAATCACCAGAACACCTAGTTGAAGGAAGCAGTCTCAAGCTGGAGAATAGTCTGCTACCTCTTAACATTTCTGGGAAGAAGCACCAGAGGCAACTCTTCTATCAACACCTTCTCTTGGAAAGTTAATTTGGGTGATATTCATAGCTCCAATTCCCCCACAAACAATCTATGCCTCAGGGAGCTCTAACAGTTACTCCTGTGAGGATAAATGGAGGGAAAAGACCCAAACAAAAAACCTCCCTGCAAGGAGATGCTCTGGAAGAGACACAATTCCAGTAGAGCATTCTGTAGGACCTGCACTCTCCAGCAAATATGTTGTTCCTTACCTCAACATTTGCACCCCAAAGACTGATACACCCAACACCCCAAAAAGATTCAGGCTCAAGTTAGCATCTCTTAAAAGAGCTCACTAGTACTGTTTAGAATATATGAAGAAGGAAGGCAAAATTAAAATAGAGGGCGGGGATTTTATTTTGAAAATCCCAAAAGAGATTTTCTAAACCTGCTACAAAGCCTATGCATGATCTGCTCTTAAAAGAAGAAAAATGCTCGTTTTGCAGGTGCCAACCACCCTTCTTGTCCCTCCCAGAGATCTCTGCAGGGCTTTACCATCCTCACACAAAGGAACTCAAATTCTTCAAAGCACTGGCTGGGCTGAAAAACCTTGTACAGTTTGTAATGGATTCATAAAAAGGCTTTGGCATTTGCTGAGGTGATCTTGGCTTTGTCAGGGCCACCTCTCAGGACACACCAATTCCTGGGAGGTGTTTGAAGCACAGCTCTGGGTGCAGGAACCTGCAACCTGCCTGGAAGGAGGAGGAGGAAGAGCTAATCAGCACTTCCTGCCACAGAGAGGGAGGAGGACCTGGCACACAGGACAGGCTCCCTTGGCTGGGATTGATTGGAGGATGCACGTCCACAATGAGCCCTGACAGGCAGCTGAGACAGATTGCACTGAAGTCAAGGGCTTTGAGATAGGCCTTGTTGCTGTAAACAACTTGTTCCAGGACTCAGAGCCACTGGGAAAGGCTGTGGAGAGGGGGGAGGGAGCACAAGCTGAGTGAAGTATGGGCAAACGCAACACAAGTGCACATGGAGAACCCATTAAGATCAGGCAAGTACATCACTCCTGGTTTAGAGCAGCAGTGGTTTCCTTTCCCTTAGTGGAGCACTGTGATGCAGAACTGAGTGTTTTGAGAGTGTTTTTCCCCAGGTCCTACAAACCCAGCATATTTTCCATGCTTCTCCATTTTCAGATGGAGGAATTAGGGCATGGACAGCACACCAACAACTGCAAAACTGGTCAGGCAGAAAGAGAAGTAGGACTCATTGTTCAAGAGCCCTCAGAGCCACAACAGCACACAGCCTAAGAGCAGCTTCTCCCCTGCTTCAGGGCTTAGGTACACTGCAAGTCTAATTTTCATTACTACATTTTACTTTTCACCCCTTTCATGTCAGCAAAGAAAATAAGCCTGATGGGTTTTTCAAAAGGAAAAATTAGCGTTTCTTGGGATAGGTAGAAGAAGACTTAAGATATAAAAACCTCCTTCCTCTGTGAAAATGAAGCTAGACAATGGGGCACAGAGAAAAGAAGCTTGCTTTTATAACTCCACACAAACAAAAAAACCCAGGGGATATCAAAGAAATTGGTCCACTGGCTCAAAGACAGGGCAGCTTGGCCAGCTTCACATGACTGGCTCAGTGCCATGGTCTGACAGCCAGCAACAGCTTCAGAACATCACCCAAACCCTCCTGAAGCCAATATGGAAGCATAAGAACCTGCAGCAAGGTGATATCTTTGCTGCCTGTCAGGCAGGAAGGATTGCAGGGGGAAAGAAACAGGGTTTCTTCTTTGGTCTTTAGGAAAGAGGGGGCATGAACACCTTCCCTGGACGGGCCTCATGGGTGTGGCCTTAATGCAGCTCTCCAGGAAACTTTGAACTGTCACACATTTATCTGAAAGCTCCCTCACAGAAGATGCTGGTCAAAAGAATGACAAAATTGGTAGAAAGAGCAGCAGCTGAGCCCTGCAATGCACCCTGCTGCTTCTCCCTCACCAGGGCTGAGGAATGCAGTGGAACATTAAAATTCAGGCAGCACTGCCTGCTCTGCAAGTGCTGCCAGGGGGACAGGACCCTGTCACCTGCCTGGCTCCCAAAGGGAAAGAGCTGCTGCAAGAGAGTGTGTTGATGTTGAGATACAAGGGGGTGGAACAGGAGAGCAAACAAACCCTGCCCTTCCCTTCAGTGTCAGCATTCCAAGGCACTGAGACTGGAGTGGGAGGCTTGTGGGTTTCAGGGCACAACTGTAGGCACTTCTGTTACCCACACAGTCTCTAGAACAGCATTAAAGCATGTGCAGGAACAGTTTTGTAACAGCATCTTCTTGCTTTCAAAATAGAGAGGGTGATGCTAAGATGTCACAAAGACTCCTGTTCTCCTGGATGCCAAAATGGGCAAATTCTTATGCAACTGAGCCAAGCTATTTACCTAAGGGTGGCAGCAGCTCACCTGGGGACAGCAGCAGACTAAGGGCTGCTTGGAGGAAGGAGGCCTGTCAGCAGTGACTGCAGGTGGGTAACAACAAACAGCTTCCAGCCCTTCCCCCCAGCTTTGAAAACACAAGAGTTGGCTTTGTCAAGAACCAGCTAATCGTGGATGGTATCTTTTTTAAGCACTCCACGGGCACGATGGAAACCTGCACCAAACGTCTCATCCTAAAAACCCACAAAGCTAGGACAAAGCACACTCTGCTGATTCCCAAGGGTAATGAACAAATCACATGTCACCATGACAAATCAAACCATTCAAGGGCCCAGAAAGAAAGGAATTAAAGCCTAAGACTCCAGTTTTTCTCCAAAACAGCACTCGACTGCAGTACAGAAATACACATACACCACTGGTACCTCTTGCTGGGCATTACCTGCCCATATTAGATTCTTATCCTGTTACTATGCTGGCCAAAGAATGAAGATCCTTGCTAGACCAAGTATCTCTACCTCGCTACCTCAACTGCTCCCGAGCTCCCTGTGTCAGGCAGCCAGGCCTGGCAGCCACATCTCCATCCAGGCTTCTTCAGGAGAGCTATTACTTGCATCACCACGGCCTCGCTGAGGTAAGGTCAGTCAAGAAGACACAACCTAAACAAAAAGAAATGGAGGAAACTCAGGAGAGAGCTGCCACAACACAGGGAGTATTCTCTTCTCAGCTGGGGTAAATAACATTATTCAAGAGCACTGATTCAAAAATTGAATAGTTATTTATTGTTCCAGAAGTACATTGCTCTTTTATACATATTTCATAAATGATACAGGATTTTACACATGTTCAGGTGGTTTTTTTTTGCTCTTTTTTTTTTAAAGAAGGACTTTTCTCCATGCTCCCTCCCTCATCCCAAACACACACCAAGGATTCAGCTACAGGATTGTGTTCAGTTTTTTCCTTTTAAAACTCTTCACACAAACAGGATAAAACAGATAAAAAATAATCACACAATGTAATTAAATGGAAAGACAAAGGAAAAGTGGAAGGGAAGAAAAAAACAACCAAAACTAGAAACATGCACCCATTCGGTCCAACATGCCACTGAGTGAGAAGAGGCAGCAATCCCAGCTGTGTTTCCACATCTGCAAGGCACCTGGCATCTAGTTAATACTAATTATTTTCTTTCCTATATTTTTAAAACATGGCTCTCCAAAAAAACCATAAGCCTCTTTCCATGACACAGTGAGGAGTAGTAGTGAAACATCAAATAGAAGCAGCCAGCCTTTCTGTATATAAAGCTTAGTGTCCTTCTCCCACCTTCATCCTGTCTCCACAGCATTTCTCAGCAGGGGTGCTAAACCAGACTGACCTGCTTTGAGTGAAGAGATGTTTTATCTGCTTAAAAAGCAGCCAGCCTTGGCTAAGAGAGAGGGCAATGGGTTGACCTTCCTTCATTTCTTTTTAGCTAACAACAAGAGATGTCATTAGCCACTCCTATGAAATTCTGACCTGTGGACACAAAGTTCACTTAAAGCTACTAAATCAGGGGAGAGTGCTACAGAACCAAAGCAGTTCTGTGTCTCGCACTGTGAGACACCCAGGCTCTCAAAAAGCCTCTGGGCATGGGAAATGCTTTGAGGGTATATGAAACCTTCTATCCCATTACACAAGCACTCAAGGATCAAGTTTCATTATTCCATGTCCCAAAACTGTTCATTTAAAAGCAGGAGTCATGATTCCAGCAACAGTTTTTTGAATCCTTTAAGCCTTCCTAATTTCATAGTCCAGGTGGCTCTCAGATTTGGGGTAGGAAGAGGGGAACCTCCCTCCCTGAAGACTGAATATAAAAAACCGCTCATGCAATGCTGCCATGGATTTCTAGGAGGAGCTCAAGGGCATCGGGACGCAGACTTTATAGAGTTATTACTGAATAATCCAAAATATCGATTATCAAACGTCCAGAAGAAAACTCATTCCTTCTCTCACTTGGCTACAACCAATCTGTGCTACAAATAAGCAAAGGAGGAAGTCAGTGGAGCACAGGGGGCGGGCTGGAAGGGGAAGCTCACGGTTTTCCAGTAGAAAGCAGTCTTGTAGTTTATAAAAGAGACCAGGTCTGACCAGAAGTGTGCGTGTTAATGGCGGTGGAGTGCAAGTTCTGATCACCAGCCAGAGCTCCGGGTGGCTTGGATTCTTTGTTCCTTTTTTTTTTTTTTTTCAAGAGAGAAAGAGAGATTGGAATCAGGTAAAGGAAAATTTAAAAAGCTAAGCAGGCTGCTGGTGTCTTATCAAGAGGCAGACCCTGCAAAGCTGGAAGAAGACACCCCTACACCCCAGCATTACATTCTTTTCATGAACCTCCCCCAATCCTGTATTTGTACACAATCACCATTCTGACAGTTTTTGTGACTATTTGCCAAGCCCTTTTCAGAACTAACATTCCACAATGTCCCACCTTCAGATTTAAGAGATTTTCCCCTTTTACAGTCCTTTTGTCTCGATTAAAGGTAAAAAACCCTCCACCCCCCACACCACGTCCCAGCTTCCACCTGCAATGCTTTAATTAAAAAAGGCAAGAGCTATGAACAGGTTTTTTGCCGGGGTTCAGAGCTTCTTTGCTGATCAGTCCTTTTCAGAAATTTGCTGGATGGGCAGATGAACTTGCAGTGGGTCTCGAAGCCTCTTAAGGTCCAACTCTGCCTAAAAATAAAAGATACATTATAAAGCACAGGCTTCCAAAATAATTTCTCCCAATACCATCTCCCTTTAGAAAAAGAAAAGCTTTCCCACATTTCCATGGGATTTTTTCCCCTGTCCAGCAGGAAATTGTCCAAAGTTGCAGGCTCATATTTAGGAAAACCATTCTCAGCCGTATTTCTCTGAACCTGTCTGCATGCAGCCACTTAAAGCAATAGGATAGGGAAGATTTGGATTCCCATAAACTCACTGGAATATTTATTTCTTTTTTAAAGCCATCAAGAACCCAACATCCCAGCCAGGGATGGCTGATTCTAGAAGAAAAGCTTCAGTAAAACATGGCCATCCAATGGCATCTGTATTCAACGTGGCCTAAGAAACCCCAGAAAGCCCCGTGGGTCCCTCCTGATCCAATTTGTTCCCCAAAGCAGGGGTAGAACTCGTCTTGCCCTGGATATCTTACACTGTCACTTCCAGAGAAATGGGAATAAAGAATGAAAGAGAGCAGTAAAAGAAGAATGTGGTAACTCTCTGCTTTTTCTGCTCACACCATCCTTCTGCAATAATGCTCTGAGAAACACAAGGAAACATCTCTATCCGAGTTCTTTGCTGAACAGATCCCACAGTGTGGATAATCTGTCAGGAGCGTCTGTCTCCAGAGTCTGAAAAACCTGCCCCCACTGACTTTAACAATACAGCTCCATGTTCTGAACATTATTTTCCAAGTCTGCACTGAAGTGCTCCATCAGGAAGACCTGAACTGAATGGATGCAAGTCTCCATTCCTCACTAAATCCATCTGGTGTGTAGGAGCTGAGAAGAAAAGAAATCTTGAATTAGGCTCCTCTGAGGCATAAAAAGTCTGAAGCAACTCAAGATCTGCCAGCAGTTTCTGAAAGGCCCTTTAAGACTGATATGGGTTTCGTGTTGATTTATGCTTCCAGCAGTTCTATTCCTGGGAGTATCAAAGCCAATTCAGTGATTGCAGTGGGGCTGTGACAAGAAAATGGGCTGAAAACTTAAAATACATTCTCTCTTTCTTGAGGTGTCTCTATTAATAGTAATGAAGAGCTAGCAAGCAGTCATTTCTTTATCTTGTTTCTGGAAGAATTCTTGTTACCTGAGCAATTGCATCCTTGAGTTGATTGTATTTCTCTAGATCAAATCGTGTCTTTTTGGCTCCTTTATGGAAAAATAGTAAGTACTGTCTGTCTCTGGCATCTGGATAAACATATTCCTAAGGAGAAAAGAAGGAGAGGAAATAGGATAAAGCCACAGCGGGGAGGCAGCACAGGATGCCATAGCACAGTACGTCTCAGGGGTGTTTGGGGAACAAACAGCTTCTGACAGAAGGCACAAGCCTGGTCCAAGCTCACACAGTGGTTGGGTGACCCCTGGCAGCAGCTAACCCCCCACCCAGTCACTCACTGCTGCACAGCTGGATGGGAGAGAGAGGAGAACCCAGAGGTAGGGAGAAAAAAAAAAGAAAATGTAAGTGTAAAGTTAAAGACAGTTTAATAACTGAGGAAAAAAATCCCACAATGATATGAGAGTGATACAAAAGCAATCACTCACCACCTCCTGACAGCAGACCAATGCTCAGACTCTGAGCAACAGCTGCTTTGCAGAAACTCCCTCCCCATTTATTACAACATGTGACATGATGTGTGTGGAGTATCAGCTTGGTCAGTTCAGGGCAGCTGTCCCAGATGTGCTCCCTCACAACACCTCACCCACCCCCAGCCTATTCCCAGCGATGGGAAGCAGGGGGTTGGGATGGGGCAGACCAGGGAAGAACAAAAACCAGAGAAGGCCTTGATGCTGTACCAGCAGTGCTCAGCAATAGCAAAAGCACTGCTGTGTTACCAAGGCTGTCTTGGCCACCAATGCCAAACACTGCACCACACCAGCTGCTCTGCAGAACATTAACTCCATCCCAGCCAGACCCAGCAAAGTCAGACATTTGCTTCTCTGCTCATTTGTTACACTCCAGCAGTGAGTTACTATCACCCTCCTCCTGCCCCAGTGTGCAAATTCCTCCACGCAGAGACAAGAACTAACATTTCATACTGACAATTTTGTGAGGAAAAAAGGAGGGAGAAAAGCTATAAACATTGTCCCTGAAATAATGCAGCTGACACTGGAACACCTGCAGCAGCTGTTCTGAGGGCCTTGTGACAGTAGAGCCACTTTGAGCCCTCCCTTCCTCATAATTTAGGCAGAATTAGATCTGATGAGACAAACCACGCACAAGAAAATCCACAGAGAATCTGTCACAATTACAAGGATCCAGAGACGGATTCTTCATCTGGATGGGAGGCTAGATCTGTGAAAGGCATTTTCAACTGGATGCCTGATCCTTAGGCCCTTTAAAAAAGGCCAACATGACACGTGGAGGGGTGGGCTTCCTTCCATGGAGCTCAGAAGGTACCTTGTGCAGCCATAGCTGTCTGTACTGACCATATCTGCCAGCAGATGAATCTGTTTGGCTACAGCACTCAGCCACCAAACACAGAAAAGCATTTCTGGTACGACAACCAGCCAGGACCCCACACACAGCACCTCCCTAGACAGCACAAATTAAACAAGTGGCATCTGGATAAGGAAGGGACAAAGCAGCTTCTACCAGGCACAGCTCTGCTATTTCTGTAGGGAATAGAGCCCAGACAGTGTCTTCTACTGAAGTGTCAATATCAGCACAACAAGTCCTACCTGGCGGGTCATTACGAAATAAGCATACATTGCCATGGCACTACCATAGGTGATGAAATAGGTGACTGGTTCCATAATGTCCCAAGAATATTCCCACCAGGTGAGACGGGCCAGAATCCCAAACTGAGTGGCCATGTAGGCCAGGCCTCCCCACAACACCAAGGTTGTCCTCTTCTCTGCTTTCCTGCTCAGCTCCATCCTTACCTGCAGAAGGCAGAAACACACACCTTGCAGTCTCAGAAGTAATTATGTTAATATTGTTAAGAGATAATAATCTAAAAATAGTCCCTTACGTTAATAGTAACGTGAAGTGGTTCAAAACATGATTTAATTACACATGATGCTTATACAAACAAACCTAATCTACTTTTCCATCACTACCTTGCTGTCACCCATATTTACTCTGAGCATGCTCTGAATGCCTTAGGAAAGTATTTATTTCTCTCTGTTCAGAGATGTTCTTGTTGCATTAGCCACAGCCTTTATTTATTAACAAGCTCATTTCCAATTATTTAAAGCAAGGAAACAAAGTATTTCCACAGAAACCAGAAGCAGATGTGGGTAAACACTTGTGTTCGGTGATCTTAAAACTATGTGAAGCGTGCCAGGGGCCCAATTAAAACCTGGAAATGCATTCAGGCTGCATTTGGAAGATAAATACAACACACTGAGAAACTCCTTACTTTTTCTAGGGGTGCTAGCTGCTCCTTCAATTGCTCTAGTCTCCCAATCAGCTCCTTCTCCTTGTTCAGCTGGTGCTCCTCGATGCTCAAGGCTGTGTACAACTGCTGAACCAACGTCTTCACATCGTTCAGCGTCGTGGCATTTTCATGGCTTAAGAGCTCTAGGGAAAAACAGAGGCTGCTTTATACACCTGTGCCCACAGGGCCTCTCACATGCCCTTGGGAAACTGCTATTAGTCTGCACAGGAAACAAAAAAAAACCTATCTTTTCAACAAAGAATTCTTTGAAAGAGCTCCAGCACTCTAAGATAACGTGATTCCCTTGAAGGAAAACCAGACTTTACTACTGGATATTCCTAAAATTTGATAAGAACAAGGAAAAGAGAGATGTCCTATAGAGCTGGCCAGATGTCAACAGCTGCTTCTGATTCATATTTATATTCAAGACAAACAAACTGAACTAGCTACAATCCATCACAGCAGCTGTCAGACACAGGCAGAATTCAGACTACAGACCACCAGCAATCAGAGCTACTGGTGGTGGCAGCTGAACATTGTGGGTTAGGGACCCCAAAACAGCCTCAGCATTTTGAGTGCCAGTGCCAGGAATTGTTTCCCAATGCTCTGTGGGTGGCACTCCTTGCTGTGCTGCCTGCAAAGGAGCAAAGTTCTCCCTCACAGCATCTAGAGACCAGAACAGGGCCACGACTCAAAAACACCTTTATCCTTCGCATTCCAACTCAAAAAGGATTCCTAGAGGATACCAGTTTGTAAAGGAGTTCTGACTACTTGTACTGTCTTACAGGCCACATGGAAAAAGAAGTCTGAAATTTAAGAAAAAGATTTTGACATTAACCAAATAAAAAAGTGAATTTTTATAGCATCCTTGGACTTATACCTCAAGGTATCAAAATATGATTTTTACCAACTCAAAAAGCTATGGACAGCTTAAGTTTTAAAACCAGCAGCTCAAGGGAAAAAAGTGACTCAGCTGCCTGTGCCAAGACATACAAAGTACATTATTTCATTCTAGTTAAAGGACTCCTGTTCTCCTATGAAGAAAAATCCATGTGTTCCTACGGAGGTGACCATCAAGAAGTAGTTATTTAAAACTACAGTATTCTGGCATTTCCATTTTCAAATACACAAGGTGATCTTGTAAAAATTCAAAAACAGTAGCTGCAAAGTTTGACAGAACTAATCTCAATGCCTATTTGCAGGCACGTCCACTTCAGCACAAACTACAGAAATCTCCTTGGCAAGTGCATCTCAGGAGACAATTTCCTGTAACCTGGGTGATCCCAGAGCTCACCTATCAGCACACAGTGGGTGACAGAGCAGTGACTTCTGTGTGTGTGTGATACCCACTGGGTTAGATATCCACTCTTAGTGAAGGGCTTTCTGCTAAGGTGCTTTTCATGAGATGGGGAAACAAAAAATCAGTAGAGGTCAGTCTACCCCACATTTAGGGGAAAAAGACCATCTTACCCAGTAGTTGCACTCCCAATTCCAGAATAACACAGCAATAAAATCCCCCCACATCTGTGAGCCAAGAGCCAAACAGAACAGCGTTTCCCAAGCTGTCCCTTTTGTTTAAATCCTCAGAGGTGACTACAGACATGCAAGAACCTGGTGTTTTATGAAGGCTATGAAGCTGCCCAGGAGAAAGAGGGCAGATAAAAACACTGAGCTCCTGCCTCTCCCCCAGTAATGCTGAAGTGTCTCAAAAGCTTCTTGCAGGTTTTCACATCTTGAAAATCACACAGGTCCAAAGAATATCATTGAAATGGATTTTCTTATTGACTCAGAATAGCTTGGTTTCCCTTCCCTTCCTATCTGATTCTTCATAACACAACCTTCTAAGGGCACAGTCTCCTTTATTTCACTGTTTGGTAGCTAACAAGGTTTTGAGGTTTATCTGCAATATTCAAAGTACCACACTTAAATGGAAACAATGCTAGCTGTCATGGGAAGCAACAATTTATTCTTACAAACCAGACAATCTAAGTTTCAATCTAATTCCCATCTTGTATTGTATTACTTCAAAACAAGTTAAATTAAATTACCTTTCAGTAATTTAAAAAAAAATTTGAAAAACTTAGAAATGAAAAGGAATTCTGTTTGTTTATTCCTCTTGGGGGCCGGGGGCACTAGCTTTGAACAGAATGAAATATCTGCTTTTCATTAGTGATTATTCTGATTACTTGAATATCTCTAAATTGGGCTCCAAGGGCAGGATTAGAAACCACAGGGCTTCCTTTAGAAACAAGGCTTCATGCTCCTGAACAAGTCAATAAAGCATGTTGCAATGAAGCAGGGAACTGAATACTGAGGTGTACTCCCAGTGCTGAGCAGAAGCAGGCTGCTTTACCTCTCTTTGGGGGTCTGACATGGTAGGAGACATCATTAATGATCAGTTTGAAGTCATCCAGCAGAAGGAGGTCTATGCCTGTGGAGGAGGCCACACGTGTGCCATCTGGAAGGAAAACAGGAGGAACAAAGCATTAAACATGCTGTGGCTAAGCTGTAACACCATCCCAAATCCAGCTGTTTGGTTTCTATTCTTTCCAAAGGATGACAGGTTTTGTCAGGACAAGGAAAGGCGAACCACGACTGAGTTTTCAGTGTAAAGCAGGATACTGTTTCCTGTGTACCACCTTCCACACCCAGTTCCTTATAAATCTATTTGAACCTCTATGTAGGTTCCATAGCTTGCATCTTTCCCACTAAGTAGTAGGGAACTCACCAGAAAACATCTCCACTAGGACTGATTTCTTTGGCAGCCCCGACTACACAATATTTTTACTCTAGGAATAGCATTTCCACCTTCTGCTCTTTCAGGAAGGTGGAAGAACTCACACCACAGCCAACTTTTACTTGAAAAGCAAAGGGCCGGATGCAAACAGCTGGCAAGCAAACCAATCACTGAGTTTGCAGAGGGGAGTACCTGCTGAGTAGATCGCAACCCGATCGATTCCTCTGTCCTCTGCTCGCAGCTGTTGCAGGAACACCCCCACAGAGTCTGAGATGGGCTTCAGGGTGAACTGGCAGCGCTCGCGCCGCGATGGGAGGCTCACGGAAATCACGGGCAGCCCGTTCTGGTAAACCACCGTCACTTCTACAGGGACAACAAGAACACAGGGTTAAGCCTTAAAAGGTAACAGACCTCCACTTGGAGAAAGAGGCAAGCCTGGTTATCATCTGAATACAACAGACTCAACTTTTGGTTTTCTCAAGAGATGTGGCCAAAGAAAAATGGAGGCATAGCCGAGATTCTCATGCCAGGGACTTGGCAGTAATTTTCTGCACTTTGTAGAAGTTACTTACTCTAAACACAGTCACCTTTGTTCTAAAGGCAAGATGATATCTAAAAGCCGTAACACGGCAGCACAGTATGTTCTGGTTAGGTTTTGAGAATAAAAGCGTTGTGGACTACGGAAGACAAAACACTGCTGTTTATATCGGGATTTATAGCTCAGGAGACAGAGGCAGATTGTGTCTATTAGGAAACATCAAGGAAGGAGCCACTTTAAATGTTTTTATTCTTGTTTAGCTCTGGTTTCCTCCTCCTTGTCCTGAGGCAAGACGTGTAAGAACGCAGTCGGGACCATGAGGTTGTAGAAGAGCAGCACTCTGAGTTTAGGCTTCAAGGTCATTTCATCTAAAATTCATGGGATCAATATGCTCTGTACTTCTCCAGACAGGCATTATTACTTAGGTGTAGATAAAACAAGATTTTCAATTTCTTTGGTGCTGCCAAAAGCTTTTCTGAGGGCGTTCTTGAGGATTTCTATAATTCTAAAATTCATGGTAGTGACCTGTACGAGCTGTAAGCTGGTTATTATTTTACTGCCATAACCAGCTCCGTGTGCTTCGTGAGATCCATACGGAGAAAAGAGAAGTTAAAAGTTCATATTCCCTAAGCCCTTTACTGAATCACAGTCATAACTGTCCTCAAGTGAGATAGTTGCTAAGATATAACAGCACACCTCCAAATGATTAGCTTTTATAGGTATCTTTCTTACATAAAAACAAACAGGATTTATTTTACTGCTCAGAGCATTTGCTGTGTCTCAAGGATGGTGCTGTCACACCCGCCCACAATTCAGCTGCCTCAGTATCCCAACCTGGTGTAGCTTTGGTCAGCTCCTGTCTCCTTAAACTCACTGAACCCATGGATTGACATGCTAAGTCATTTTAAGCAGCTAACATCAAAACCAGTCAGTCAAAAAGTCCACAGAAGTAGAAATAAAGGCAAATAATGTTATTTTAACTAGCAAAGGGAACTATGAGGACAAGTCCTGGGGCAACACACCTTTCCAGAACTGGGGGATTGTGGATATTGAGAAAGTGCACTTGGTACATCCTTTCACAAAGCAAGAAAAAGTCTCTTTTCATTCTTAGCTATCACACACCCTCATGAAATGAATCAAGCATAAAAAAGCTTTTTCCCTCTTGAAAGGGATTGCTGCCTTCAAGTCCTTAAAGACTAGATGGAAGCAACCAAGTATGGACACCTAAAACAGCTAAGGCATCCTAAGAGGCCCCAGTATTTGAAAACCTATCAATGCCTACTCTCGAGACTCAGACATCTGACAGGATTTTTGTAACTTAAGTGTTTTGAAGCATAGAATTCAGAGACAACAATCAGATATTTACTGGAAAGAAATAAAGCAATGTGCTAATTTATTTGGACTGTCAGATGGAATTTAGAGCTCCTTAGCAGCAGCTGTTATGGCACCAGCTATCAGGTTTTCTTTAAATTTAAAATGCTACCTGGACCACACAGGCGGTGAGGCAGTTTTTTGCAGAGCAGAAGAGAGAACATTGACACTTTTTCCATGTACCCCCACTGGTACCACACCACAAGCAGAGCTCCAGGACTGCCACCTCTGGAGGAAGTTCCTAGCAGGAACAGCCCTGCTGTATTTTAGGAGTCCGCAGCATTAGGAGCACAAACAAAGCCTTTCACTAGGATTTCCAGCTCAGGTGAAGTAATAAAGACCAAATTATTTCCCTTCAAAAGACAGGGTCAGTAAGTCTGTCAATACAGCTGCTTTATGCTTTCCTTGCAAAAACCTTGTCTAAGTAATTTCCTAGCTTAACTCACTGGTGGGGAAAGTCCCTAAGTCCAGGTTGATCTTCTCACCACCTCTCACACAAGTAATGCTGGCCACATTTTTACTGTACTGAAGAGGGAAGAGGCAAAGAAAAGGAAATCTGAAGGACACAATAACACAAACCTAACAGACAGCAGCAGGCAGCTCCAGTAAAAGCTATTAACAAGCCCCTGTGACATAGCTGCCTCACTCTTCTCTCCCACAGCCCAGTGTGTGTCTTCTGCATCTACTTCAAAAGTTACTAAGAGGACAAAGCATTTGGCACCTCACTAATTACAGAGCTAAGGTTTCAGCTAATCTTCCCCTCGTTAAATTTTAAGCCAGGATTTAAATGCATGGGACAAGTAAAAGAAATTAATTTTATACAAGTGTGCTTTACTTACACTTGCAGTCACCTACAGCCTGGCCAGGAATGGTGCTAAATGAGACCAGGGAGGATTTGAAAAGCTTTACATGCTATGTTAAGCGTGGGGTTGTTTGAGGTATGAGTTCCATCCAAGCACCACAACATTTTGACTCAACCATACGTGCACCAGCAAGAGGTCACAGGTAATTTTTTTTAAAAGAATTCCATTTTTGCCTAAGATCAATTTGAGCAAAAAATGAGGTCAAAACAAAGTACAGTAAAAGAAAAAAGCGTGGCCAAAGTTAGCGTAGAACTTTGGCTACTGGTAAAGGCAAAGTTATCAGAAGAATTAATGAGAAAATTATTCAAGCACAGCATGAGGAGAGGTAAAATGAAATCAGGCACAGGCAGACATCTTCTCAACCTCACACCTCCTCTACACTTGGACCTGTTTGAGCCCCCAGGTTTGCATGTAAACTCTGCAGAGCAGCCAGTCACGTTCTCTCTGCACACTTGTTACCCTGGCAGGGGAAGCAGGAACCTTTCATTTATTAGCTTTCAGACCTCATTAACCAGCCTTAACAAGGAGAGGATCCACTCAATGCTCACGTCCGTCAGGACAAGTGCTCCACTCCTTGTGCGCAGCATGCAGATGTTAAACAGGCAGTGAGCTGAAAGCTGCTCCTTTCCTCTTTGTGGCACACTGAGGTTTTTAAAGTTCCACCAGTGCATCCTCTTGCTTTATGCTCTGACAACCTTATCAAAAAAGCCTCATGTCTGAGCTGTCCCAGAATCCAAATAAAGGAATGACATTGCCTTGGCTTCGCAACTTACTCACTTTTGACCATTCTGGCATGTAGCTGATATGAACTGCATTTTTGTTACATAAATGGACTTAAGGGGGCAGGTAGGGTCAGGCTGAAGGGGCCACAGTGGGTCTTCTGGTGCCACCTCCCTGCTCAAGCAGGGCCATCCCCAAGCACACGGCACAGGATTGTGTCCAGACAGTTCTGGAGTATCCTCAGTGATGGAGACTCCACAGCCTCTCTGAGCTATCTGTTCCAGTGCACAGGAGTTGTTCTTCCTGGTGTTCAGGTAGAGTTTCCTGTGCATCACTTCTACCCTTTTGCCTCGGGTCCTAGTGGTTGGTACCACTGAACAGAGCCTGGCTCCAGCCTCTGGCACCTCTCTCCAGGAAGGACAGCACCCTGAAGAGTAGGGATCATACAGACCTCACAGCTACATCAGAAAGAAGTCTGGCAAAAGGATTCGGACAGCTGCACACAATTCCATCTTTCTTTATAAAGCCCATCCAGTTTTGTAAGGACAGTTCATAGCAAAGTTACCCACGGCCTTAATTCTTCTTGACATTGTTCTCTCTGTCGCTTCCTTAGCTCCAAACTGGATCGGTGCCCAGCCAAAAAAGCCTCAACCAGGAAAGGGGGCAGGGAAGGAGATGCGAGTTAGGCAAGCCCCAGCGAGGCAGGAGCCGCGCGTACTCACCATCAGAGGGCACTACGGTACTGCAATACACCACTCTCACGCTCTGCCAAGGAGACAGCCGCTGATGCACCTGGAAAACGCAGGCACGGCAAAAAGGACAAATGGTCAGAGCCTGGCAGGAGCTGGCCCGGCGCCACCTCCCGTGCCCCCGTTCCCCAAGGCCCGCGCCAGGCACTTCCCTTCCTCCCGCCCGCCGCAGGGACAGCCAGGACCCCGGAGCAGCTGTCAGGAACAGCCTCATCCCATCCCATCCCATGTGCCGCCCCACGGGGCTTCCCCCGCGGCCAAGTGCACCTCCGCACACGGGGCTCAGAGGCCGGGACAGAGCAGCTTTCCTTAGCGTGACACGGAATTTTTAAAGCCACGCTGTCAATCGGTTTTAAGAAATCCATTTCGCTTACTGGACACAGAGTAGAAATCATATCAAAGCACGAGGCTTTAAAGGTTAAAACCAGGAAGTTTTTTGCATAACCAGGAGGAATGTTTAGGGAGTTGTGGATTAACAGGTTCATTCTCTTTGGTTGTTTTCCATGCCAACGTTACTTTTTCGTGTCCTTCCAGAGGGAAGCCAAACTCTGAGACGCGAAGTAGTAAACACGCCTATGCGCAGAAGAACGAATTGTTCCAACGTAAAAAGCAATAATTGCAATACTGAGCCATAAAAATAAAACCAACAACAGCACAACAGGAAGAAAGCACATTAATGGGTTTGTATGTTCTGCAAACTTAGCGAGAGACTCGTTTGCCCATGAAAATCTACACCCAAGCTGATTTAAAGTCCATCTGCTAGAATACATTACACTGGTTACACACTAATCCTTCCCAACACCGAAATTAGAACTCTGGCACAAAACAGCCCAACAGTAAAGCAGAGTAAGGCATAACACACCAGCTCTCACCTGTCTCTGGTGGTTTATATTTCAGTGGCTAGCCTCAGATTTTTCAACAGCTGTTGTCCCATTTGGACATTCCTATGGTCTGGGATATTTTTTTTCTTTCCTGATTGCTAGAACACAGCTGCCAAAACTACATTTTTATAAAGGTATCTTACAGGGAGGACTTGTTTAAGTAAATTTCTGATGAAGTTTGCAAACAAAAACCCAGGTTGCTGATTATTTCTCTGCCAAATTCTCCAAATCTCTGTTTCATGAGGTTGCCTTTGATGATCTACTTTAAATGGCTTTAATTGCTACTTCCCTTGTCCTCTGAGGCCTGATATCCAAACCAAGGATAGTTTTTGCTAATCTTTCTTGAAAGCAGGACCTTTGGCCCTGATGGTCACTGCATTGACAGCTCTAGAAATTCACTGTGATGTGTGCTGTATTTATACTTCATTTCTATCAGTTTTGACAAGGAAAAATCAGTCATTTTCAATTTGCCTCCTCTCAACTGCATTTTAGCTTCCCAGGGTCAAATCAGACACAGGAAAAGAAGTGGGCACCAAACAGCTGTAACTCAAGTGGGAAGTTGAATGTTTCAGCAAAGTAATGTTGTAAAAAATCAGCTGTGTGTTGGGAACCAAAGGGAAAATTTGTCTTTTTGCAAGTGAAATAAGCAAGTCTTGACTCTCTGACACCATGTGCTACTGTTGAGCAATTAGGACTGCCCTTCCCACTCAAAAACCCCCAGGTTTTAGACTCAAAACTATCTGAGAAAAACAAAGCTACAGCCCCACATACTGTACAAACCCAGCTCTGTTGTCTTGGTATTACTATTATATTATTAACAAAGTCAGAAGCTTCAAGGATCAGATGTAGTACCACATGCAAATTGATTTTCAGAAGCAATTTTTACCTAAGGAGGAGAATTTCAATCCTTCCAAAAATAGCATCAGATACAAAAACAAGCAGGCAGAATTCACTCAGTGAGACACAAACCCTCCTAAGTCAGAGCCCTACCCCAAAGACTGTTTATAGACCTGTTTTACCTGATCCCACAGCACAGTTAGAGCTGATAGGAGGTTTTTACTGCTGCACTCTCCCCTCTACACAACATAATTCATCCACTTTTCCAACACTGCACAGCAGGACTCTGCCTTTCCACCAGATGAGAAGGGCAGCCCAAAACGCACTTCTCAGAACATCCTAAAGCCCGCTAAAGCCAGCGTTATCCCACTGCAAAGCAACCCTGCAGCTGGAAGATGTTATCAGGTCGCGCATGCAAAGACTTTACCTTAAGGCTATGAGTACCTGACAGATAGAAGCTCCCTCCAAAAGCCTTCTGCCCTCATAAAACAAAACAGGGAAAAGGCAAAACAGGTTGAAAAAACCAGGGCATGTGAGGTGATTCATCAAAAAGCTGAGGTGTCCCCAGACTTAACCCCTTGCACAATTCTTGCACCCCAGTATGGGCTGAACCCCTCCGTTTCCTTCACACTCCCCTCCCCAGTACATTTTACAGCAGAGATGTTGTTAAAACACCCTCATCTGTCACTACTGCAGCTCTGAACTGTGCTGCTGGTACAATTCCTTATCGACAAAAACAGGCTCTGCTGGCTAGGAAGGGGAAAGAAGGAACAAATGAAGTCAAAACTGAGCAGAGACCAAGATGCCATGGTATGTCATCCAGGGTTAGCAAGGATGTCATCCATCATTTTTATTCCTGAAGGGAGATGCTAGCTTTAAAACCGAGATGGAGAGAAACGTTTGAGGCCATTATCTGATGTCTGCAGTTCAATAGCTTCATACAGAAAGGTGTCAGAAGGATAAGCTGGGGGTGGGAGCAGTGCAGGGCAGAGAGAGGAACTCCAGATCTGCCCCGCAGGCAAACAGCCAACAGCTCACCTCCCCTTCAACAACCACGTGTGGAATAACTGCACCCAAATTCCAGTCGAGACAGACTTGTCCACCTCTCCCAAAATAAGCAATACTTGGGAGCACGAAAACCACCAAAGCCAGGGCGCTCAAATGAGAAGCTTTAAGCACTAGGATAACTTTCTGGGTCCCACAAAAACACACACAGGAATTCACATTCCATCCGATCCTTCATTTCCTGCCTTATCTGCAGTAAGATGCATGTTAAGAGGCTCAGGGTTATGCAGCAGCTGTGCTCCCAAAATGATTAAAGGAGCAAGAGGAAAGAAGTCCCAGTCCTCTACCTAAAATTAATGCTTCCTCCAGCCTTGTCCAAGTCTACATTAGACAACGCAAAGGTAAAAATAACAGCATCTCTATAGGTCCTAATGTAGCTTTCTCAACACTACCTGGGTGACAAAGTTCAAGCCTCGCTGGAAAAACCAACCTGTGAATGCTCTCTGATGGAAGAAGAGGGAGCAGCTCCTGTTCTCCAAGTATGTAATTATCAATGATGGAATGCTAACAACTTTAGGAGATCGAGTCTCAAGCAAGCAATTAAAATCAGGAAAGAGACTGGCCAGGAAAAAACAAACAAACAAAAAAAAACACCAAAAAAAAACCACCCCAAGCATGAAAACAGGTGAACATCTTTCTCTAGAACCCAAGTAAAACATGCTGCTAACTCATTACTTGGAGTACCAGTGCAGCAAGAACTGCAGAGCTTTTGTGAAAAACAGAGCATTCTTTGCTAATGTTTTACTATGAGTAAAGCATTTTAGAGACACATTTGCAAGTGCTTCTGGCAACATCTATTCCACAAATTAGGAGGGGACTCCTTTATAGGAGGCTGCCTTAAGTCTTATACAAAACAGCTCAGCTTTTCCAACAAGAAACAGCTATTTTCCTCTCTCCCCTGACTCTTACTGCATGAAACACTGAAGGTCTTTCCTGGATCTAAAAGTGGTTATCCTAAAACCTCCAGGCTGGAATCTCAGTGATGAGAATTGCTGCGAGCTTCCCCAAGCAGCCACAGCAACCCAAGCCACCCACCTCAAACATGCTGAAGGGCTCCATTTATCTGTCTTCACCTCATTTCTGCTCTTGTACTCAATCTGTTAGATTTTGGTCTCTCAAACAGTACTTCCATCCTAAATAATCAATGTCCCCCTCTGTCCTTCCCTTTTCCTTCCCCTTCACACCAGCCTTTTGCAAAGTAAAGGAGACTGAGGGCAAACCCATGCCTTGACCAGACACACCTGCTGTCCCAGGGATGTGATGTGTGACTTCCCAACACAGCCAGCGTTTTTGCACCAGCACATGAGCTCTGACTGGATTTAAGTACATTTGGCTGTGAGGGATTGACTGGGGCCAGCTGCCCAGCCAGCTGCTCCTTCGCTCCTCGGGAACAGGACAGGAGGATGCAGGACAAAAGGATAAAGGCAGGGAGATCAGTCCTCACTGGCTGAACAGACTGGACTAAGGCAAAGTTGATTTACTGCCAATTGAAGTAGGTATCAAGAAACAGGCTGAAATGAACACTTTCCCCCTAAGCCAACCCTTTATCCAGGACCCAACTCTGCCCTTAGACACTGCACACTGAGGTCTCCCATCCCCTGGGCACCCCTCAGCCCCAAACACCACAGAGATCAGAGACTCTTTAACCCCAGACACCTCTCAGCCCCATGACACCCCACAGAACGATCACAGACACCTCTCAGCCCCATGACACCCCACAGAACGATCACAGACACCTCCAAGCCCCATGACACCCCACAGAGCCCCCACAGAACCATCACAGACACCTCTCAGCCCCATGACACCCCACAGAACNCCCCATGACACCCCACAGAACGATCACAGACACCTCTCAGCCCCATGACACCCCACAGAGCCCCCACAGAACCATCAGACATCTCTCAGCCCCATGACACCCCACACAGCCCCCAGAGCCCCCTCAGCCCCGGGCACCCCACACAGCCCCCAAAGAGACTCCTCAGCACAGACACCCCTCCCAGCACCCATCCAGTGAGTATTAAACCAGTCTGCCAACAAAACCCTTCACAGAGGAGCCAGGGCAGGGCTCTGAGCACTCACAGGACCTTCCCAGCCCACGGCAGCCCCTCACTGAGGGCCTCTGGGGGCAGCGAGGTGACGAGGGGAAGATGGCGGCGCCTTATGAGGGACCCAGCTGCTGCCGCTGCCCTGCCAGCCTCAGGTAATTCCTGCTGATTCCTCCTCAGCATCCTCCCTGCCTGCCCCAGACACCTCCAAAGGGATCAGGACAGGCCTGTCTGCCATTGGAGACGCCCACCTCCATCTCTCACCCCCTTCTTTTCTTCCTGAGGCGCCCGACACCACCGCCCACTTCCAGGATCTCTCTTTGAGGGAAAAAATTATTTAAAAAAAAGACCAACAAAAAAAAAAATAAATAAATCTCGATCTTCTTTTGAAATTGAGGGATTTGTAACCCTGTATGGAAGACCTTCTCCAGCTTCTTGCCATGGTTTCTGGATACATTCACACAGGCAATACAGCTGTATTTCCCTTCAGGCGTACATTTCCCTCCTGGGCTGCTGCTGGGGAGGCTGGGATGAGACAAAACACCCCCAGCTCCCACTGCATCCATGCAAACCCCCAGGGATTTGGCTGGAGAGGGAATGCCCCTGAATTCAAGAGCTGTGCCCTCACAGTTATAGCAACAAGCCAGAATAGTTCTGAGCACAATTTTCTCTAAGTCCAAGCTGCTGCCCTTTTCAACCACACAGCTCATCTCCCAGGACCCAAACACTTGTCTGATTAAATCCCACCGGCTTGAACTCATTCCTCTCTCTATTTGACAGCACGCCCTTACCCCATCCCACTCAAGAGGTCAGATTTTGCACCAAAAGAACACTCTGCGCCCACTGCAGCATTTCATGCGGATGAAGGTCAAGCAAACGAGAACCCGTCTGAACTGCAGTGCTATTCTTCGTGCATTTTCTTCTTCTGTATTTTAAAGTCAGGCTGTAGACGGACACAAAAAAAAGGCAATGCCAGCAAGATGTGGGAAGTGTTATTCTTTACATTTGGATGCACTTTGTATGACCCACGCGTTAGCAAATGATCTTCGTTTGCCTCAGTTCTCGTTCCTGCCTGAATTTTCTCTTCCTCCAGCATTAGTACAAAGCTCTATCACATCTGCTAGCAAGGGAACATAAACAGGAGGTGAGCTATAAATACTCCCTTCTCATCCTGCTTCCTTTGCCCATCTGCCTTAAAAGAAGCAGGTAATCCACAGTGTCCAGGAAAAGGAGGGGGTAGGAGGAAGGAGATTAATTCTCTGCAGAAAAGGGAAAAAGCAGGGATGAAGTAACTGTTCCTCATCCTTCATTGTGCCTTGCTCCCAGGCATTACTGCTGCTCTGGAGATACTGGAATGAGGAGTTGCAGCAGGAACTGTTGTTGAGTAGGAACATCACTGCATTTAATGGCTCTGATTGAGCCTCTGGGAGACGAGCAGGAAGAGGAAGCAGTAAAAGGGAAAAAAGTTGAGCTGACATGTTAAGCACAAGTCAGACAGAATCTGTTGCTTTTAACTGGTACTTCCCTTGCCACCATCCACATCACTTTCCCCCCAGCTGAAAACCAAATCAAAACCCCAAACCAAAACCTTCTCTCAGTCTACATTCCTAATTTTATGGCAAGTGTCAACAAGTTACAGAGAACTATCCTATTCCTAGTTTAGACAGATGACAGGCAGGGTACACCAGACCCTCACACTGCCTCTTTCATCCAACCTTCACACAGTCCTTCCTACCTCTGGCAGAAAACGCTAAACAGGGCTGGAATTTCTCCCTGACAGTTTGTGGTGCCAGATCACAGTTTCACCATGAAAATATGTTTGCTTTACTGGAGCAGGATGGTTTGGATTCCACTTCTTTAATAGAATCCTCATGGTTACTAGGAAAAAAAAAAAAAGCTGAGAATTTTAATTCCTTTGAATCCTGAAAGCTTGAAACACAGAACCCAAACAAAACATGAGGATGCATTTAAACTGGCCAGCCTTGAAATATGAGAGCTAAATTCCTTTCCCTAATTTCCAGATTCACCACTTGAATCTTACTGAAAAGGTTTATAACTCTCTTCTCAAAATTAACGGGGCTGTCAACCACCGTTTAAAAAAATTTGAAGAATTCAGTGAGTTCTAAGCTCACTGATTTCAGGGATTTTGTCTCTCTCAGGCACTCACAGCTGAAAACTGCATAACTAAGAGAGACTGATATCAGATGGATTCCCCTCAGCAATTTCCCCAGGGCAGCTTAGCTGTTGTTTTGTTGTTTGGTTTGTTTGATTTTCTTCCTCTAGCACTCACCAGCCCCATTAAGGCCACTCTTTCAGTCTCTGTTAGAGCCAGTTTAAATGAGAGCTCTTGCCCCTCTTCTCCCACTGCAGAAAGAGTTTCCCTAAGGAAACAGCACCTCACTGACAGCCCTGCACTTCCAGCATCAAGGAGGAAACAATAAGCAGAGTTATGGAGTGAGACTCCCACAAGTGCAAGGAAATTCCTTCTGTCTCAGTGCACGCTGGGGAGCAGCCAACTCGCACTGGTTTTCCAGGGAAATAACCTCAGGACTGAGGGAACCTCTCTCAGCTCCTGAGAAGACACAGCAGGCTCCTGCAGACTTCAGAGTCAGCGCCAGCACAGCACGTGCACAGCTTGGGAGGATCTGCACGCTGAAATACCGAGAGGTGCAACATCCTGCAAGCCACAGCAGCCCAGCACATCCCACTGCTGGGGGAGTCCTACTCCATCAACTCCCTGCAGGAAAGCACAATACAAAATCTCATCTCTCTGGCTAAGCTTACACCTGGGTTTGGTCCAAAAAGTGGTGGAACAGAAAGGTAAGTACTGTCAGACAGCAAGAGGCTGTGCCCACAAAGTCACATCCAGTCAGTCCACAAAAAGTGAATCCTTCCCCTGGATTAGAGCTTTACTGGGTGAGCCTAGAGGCCAAACTCACTTTATGATTGAATCCTTTGTGAGGCACTCAGCAGGGAAGTTTAGGAGTGTTGCCCAGAAGAGGCAGATAAACTTCATAGATACTCTGATTCTCACAAGTTCAGATCTTCAGCAAAAAACCCTAAGTTTGGCTACAAATACACGCAGCCAGTTCACACTGGCCAGATTTTTTACAGAAGAAATACCAAAGTGTAGGACCTTTAACTTGGCATTCTTCCCTGCTTTCTACAATCAGTTTGCAGCAGTTTACCACCAGGTGTGATTAGTACAGTAAAGATCAATCCTTTTGTTAGTGCCACACACATCTCATGAAGCCCTGGAAGAATCCTCCAGTTGACTGAGGGTGGATGTCTGACATTCTCCCCCTGGACACACTGCCCACCATAAGGATTGTTACTGTGCAACTCTGGCTTCTAAATCCCTTATGTTCCCTGGCAAGACTAGAGCAACAGAAGGAAACAAACAAAAAATAAATACATGAATGTTTTAAAGTCATTAAAGAACTCCATTTCATTGTGCTACCAGACCACAAATCAAAGATACTTACATGCAAACTTGATATCACTATATGTTAATGTTTAATGTCCTTTGGTTAATGATGTACTTTTACTTATTTTGCAGGATGGCCTCCCTCCTGTGCCCTGGGAGGAGATGGTGCAATGCTCACCTCCTGTGTGCCATAGGGACGTGCCTGGAGAGGCAACTTGGCAGAGGTTAAAGCATGAGCGAAAGGCAGTGCTCTGCAGAGGCACATCTTTGTTGACACACCAACAGCGTGCAGGAAGAACACAAACACATTAATTGCAAACCTGATGCTTAACTAGAATTGTGTGGTAAATTCAGTTCTGAAGGTTTCCCTGTTCAGCTTTTCCCTGCTCATCTCACCTGGTCTGTTTGGGAAAGGAGAAGGAAGTCACAGAATCATAGAATCCTGGAATGGTTTGGGCTTGAAAGGACCTTAAAGATCATCTTCTTCCACCTCCTCTTCCCACAGGCAGAGACTCCTTCCAGTAGACCAGATTGCTCCAAGCCTGGCCTTGGACACTTCCAGGGATCCAGGGGCAGCCACAGCTGCTCTGGGCACCCTGTGCCAGGGCCTGCCCACCCTCCCAGGGATGAATTTCTTCCCAACATCCCATCTAACTGCCCTCTGGCAGTTTAAAGCCATTTCCCTCTGTAAACAGTTTAACTTTTTGTAGGTTCCCTTCACCTACTGGAAAGCCACAATTAGGTTACCCCAGGCTGAGCACCCCCAATTCTCCCAGCCTTTTCTCATAGCAGAGGTGCTCCATCCCCCCAACCACAGGAAAGCAGGGCTGACCCCTTTTGTGCAGCACAAGCAGCACCCATAGCGTGTCCTGCAGCATTCTGTGCATGGCTCCAGAAACACAGACTTGCTCCTGGCTCCTCTGGAGGAGGAAAAGCTCTCATCACCTGTGGGGCTGCTCCCCAAAACCAGCCTTGGCAGCAGGCAGGGCTGACTGGAACTCTCACTGCTTCATCATCGGTCATCTCAGCCAGAGAGAGGCTCAGAGATCAAAAGGTTTTTATTTAATTGACCATTGATAAAGGGAATGACTGCCTCTCCTAATAGCTCACAGCTATTCATTTGAGCATCTCCTGCAAGCAGTGCTGTGCTACAAAACTGAATATAATTATGCTCAAATGCATGAAAGCACGAAGGAGGCACGAACGGATAAAGTTTTAGGAAAGCTATAAACTGAAGCCTATCACTTCATCTAACAGCCAGTGCCACCCTCAAAGCCCAGTCACATCCATCACTCCTTTGGGGATGAGATGCTGGACGCCCTTGGGAAGGGCTGCTGCTCCCTTCAGGTGCCACCACAGTGCCCGTGGCCAGGCCACCTTCAGCACCAAGCATTCTGTCCCTCTCCCACCTCCCTCCTCTGTCCTGGCAAAACCACTCAAAATGGGCTTTATGGACATGCACTGTGCACAAATCCACCTTCAGTTTATGTAATGATTAAGTCCAGGCATCCAAGTTAAAATCACTGAAGGATCTTAAAGAAAAACAGTCCCAAGGCTTCCCTTAACTTATCAAGTTAACCCCTGCCAGGTTGTGTGATAAACCAGGACTACCCAAACATTTCATTCCACCTCTTTGATTAAAAATACTGTTTCCCATAAAATTTCCATCCCCCAGATCAGAAGGCTTGCTTTAGTAGGATTTTAATTGAAATTTTTCAAATTGTTTCAGCTCAAGGATTTTTACTTTGTTCTAAAGGCACAGAACGCATACTACACTGTGTTTACACCTCTAGCTACAGTTTTTTCCCCACAGAAACCCTTGCAGCTTCATCCAAAGAGTAAGACAGAAGGAGGATCCAACACAAATCCATTTTCAACAGCCAGTCCCAAAATGCAGATTTGAACTACTTGCCCAGTTATAAGCTGCAAACCACACGTCAGAGATGCACATGTTGCAAAGGGTTTGCAGGGTACGCTTCTTTCCTATATGAAGGCTGAGGCTTAACTCATATTAAGAGAGAATGAGAAGCCTTGAAAATGAAGAACTAGAAAAAAATTACTAGGAAAATGACCATTTTTCTAGTCATTAAGGCCATTTAAGAATGAACAGTCCTGGGAAAAGAGATTATCCTGGGAGAGAGGAATTTGGAATGGAAAGTAACAGGAGATCTTTGGCTTGATCACTTCCTTAAAGCATTTCCAAATCAATTAAACTGGGTTTAATATACTGTGATAGGTGTTCAGTGGTCTAGAAGAAGGCAATTTACAATTTGGCTCTGAGTTATACAAGCTGTCAGAGACACCTTTACAGTTTGTATTTTCATTGACAGTCTCAGCTAGTTAATGAAAACTGAACCATTCTTCTCTGGAAAATTAAATATACACACAAAATAGAGCAAAAAAAGCCTCTGTGGAGAAGCCATGAAGCGACAGGCATCAAGGTAAAGGCTTCAAAACATACTTCAAAACATATGCTTTCCATCCAAGTGAGAAGGCTGGCTCAGCTCACACAGGCTCGGATACTCTCCGTACTTTCTTTCCAAGAACCTTTTTAATGCTTTCTCACTGCACAAAATAGCCCTGGGAAGCAGGACTTCTCCTTTGATCCAATGCTAATTATGACTTAGAGCTCTTTCAGCTGTGAATCACAGGTTTCTGCTCCTCCATGGGGATAGCCTTAAGAGGCCAGAGAAAATCACAGAATCCCAGACTAGTCTGGGTTGGAAGGAGCTTTAAAGCCCACCTCAATCCAACTCCGTGCCATGGGCAGGGACACCTTCCACAGACCAGGCTGCTCCAAGCCCCATCCAGACTGGCCTTGGACACTGCCAGGGATGGGGCAACCATGACTTTTCTGGGCACCCTGTGCCAGGGCCTCCGCACCCTCAGAGGGAAGAATTTCTTCCCAACATCCCACCTAACCCTGCCTTCTGGCAGTTTGAACCTATTCCCTCTTGTCCAGTCACTGTCTGGCCCATACAAAAGTCCCTCCCTCTCCTTTGTTTTTAAAATTACTTTGGCCTGTAGGGTGAAGAAACAATGGAAAGAGCAAGTTTCCCCAGCTGATGTGCTGCTAGGACTCTGCTGTGAAATCTGCTGGGTTCCCAGCTCTGCAGTGTGACACGTGCAGTTTGGAATCATCCCCAAAACACACGACAACTCAGAAGGTCCAGGCATAAAGGAAGAGTGGTTCAGGGCTGGGCCTCCATTACAGTCCATTTCTTTCATCCCTCCCTGATGGGTGAACTGGATCCACACAGCTTGCAAGGGAGCCACAACTGGCTGCCACAGCTGCTGGTCACAACTCTGCTGAAAGCCTGCACACCACAAACACTCGCATGAAACATCGAAAGCAGATCTCTCTCTTTGCTGTTGTAGGGGTGGCTTTTTGGTGTGGTTTTTGGGTTTTTTTTTAGTATAGATGAAATTTCTTGCTAAAATCAGACAGAAAGTAGCAAGGTGATGATTTTACTCTGAGGCCCAGGCATCTCCAGGCAAAGAGCTTCTCCTCCTGGGGAGCAGAAGGCCTGATGGCACTCTGGAACCGCCTCGCAGAGCCGAAACCTTGCGTGCTTTCCCAGCACAGCAGTGAAAACACATTAGCCCTTGAGAAAGCATTAAGGGAAGCACTAAAATAGCTGGCTGGGAGCAGTGTAAGTGGATGTCCAGACAAATACTAAGAGAACCTATAAAGAGCTTTGGAGGCAAAAAAATCCTCAGTGGGAAAGCGGGCCACTGTTGCAGACACGCAAAGCAGGAACACTTACATCAAGTTCAGACTAAATATCAAAGATCACTCATTTCTGAGGGGAAACAGCCACGATGGAAACTAAAAACGTGCACAAAGCACAGCTGGGAAAGCAGTAGCCAGATGAGCACAGAGCAGGGAAACAGGAGGAACACAGGTCACAGCCCTGCTACAATGCTGCAGGACACTGCCCCAGCTGCAATCATATTTGCTCAGGAATGCAAGAACCCAACTTCCCTGGACAGAGGCAGCTCCTCTGCTGTTTAAAACCCCCAGCACCCTGCAGGAATCCCAGGGGGAAATAAGAATGCTCTTGTCCCCGCTAGCTGAATGCCAGGAGCGTGCAAAGCCAACTCCACCTCCCGCTGTGGTGCTGCTCCCTTGCGTTAAGGGTGCCACTGGATCACAGCAGCTTTTCAGGGAGTTGGCACGGGCTGCAGGAGCCCCTGGGGACGTTTCCTTTGCAGTCACCTCAGGGCTACCAAGCCACAAACCCCTGCAGTTTTGCAGGGACCCACCTTGTACCCTACAGAAAGGGGCTGTAAAACTGCCCCCCTACTCCCCTTTAACAGCCCTGCACAGAACCACCGACACCTCTGACACGTCTTAGGTGTAGGCAGCGGCTGGGTAAGAAAAATCAGGACTTGTGCACCTTCTACAAATGGAATTTACAAAGATAAGAAGAAATGAAGCCTGCACAGCCCCGGAGAGATTTCAATAAGCTTTCCCCACACTATTTACAGCCAGGCAAGAGGCTTAAAAACACTCATTCTGATCTGGCTAGAGGTAGCTCACACAAGCATCACCTTAACGGGGTACACGAACTTCTTTTGGTGCTCCAGACCTTCCTGGAATTGCATTTAAATGCAAACCCTTTCATTACTTCCCCCCCTCTTTCCATAAGCCAGGATTTCTTTGATTCTCAGTCTAATTAGGAGATAATTTTAACTCTGTCACTGGGTTTGATTGCACTGGTGCTTAACCACACTATTAAGCAAGTCGTTAGCTGACACGTGGTACCTTTTCCATCTGACAGAGAGGATGGGGGAGACTCCAGAGAAACAACCACTGCCACACCTTAGATTTAACAGGCTACAGCTGTTAAAGCACTGCTTGGGCCACCATGGCTGCTTTATCATGAACAGCAGGGGCAAGACAAGCAGCTGGAGCTGCAGTCCAACCTGCCTGGCATCCCACATCCAAGGTGGCCTGTGAAGGACAATGGGACAGCTTGATCCTGCAACCACCACCAAGGAACCTGAGCAGCACAGGAGCTGCAGCAACCAAGCAGACAACCAACTTTCTGTACTGGAACACCAGCCCTGCAAGACCCTTCCTCTGCTCCACTTCAACAGCCCCGGGCGCTGGGACTGCCTGTGGCACATTCTGGCAAAGGGCATTGGAGCCCATCCAGCTCCCACTTGGAAATGTTACATGTTGACAGTTCTAGGAGAAAACACGGCAGGTTCGGGCACCTGCTGCTGCCTGAAAGAGGCTCCTGTGCCTCGCTCAGTCCATTTAGAGCAGACTACTTCAAATGAACACTAAGAACAAGGAGCTTTTCAAAAACCACATGACAGTTGGCTAAATTCTATGAAGGGAGTGTTTCCCCATCTATTCCACCTTGCAATTCTTTCAAGGGTCCCAAATGAAATACTTAAGCAAACAGTAAGACATCATTTAACAACTCAGTGCGCCTAAATTGATTGTTAGGGCATCAGTGAGTCATTAACTGCCAAGATCAAGCAGCTGCTCTCTCCTTCTAGGAAAGCCTTCTGTCCAACACATAGGAATTTGCGTGGAGGAACCATTTTGCAAGCCTGTGACACCAAAGCCTCCTGCAGCAGCAGCCACAGCTGCTGGCTTTGCCAACTCCCTCTGCACAGCAGCTGCTTCAGCAACACGCTCCCCTCCACTGCCCATCTCTGAAGCACCAAGTCCTTGTGCTTTGGTGGTGCCAGGATGAAAGGCCCAGCACACACAGCAGTGGATTTACAGCCACAATCACAGGCTTTCTGCAGCCAGACCTGAAGCACACCTGAAAACACTGTTTCTTCTGAAGCTTCTTGTTAACAGTGCACTGTGTTAAGAGCTGGAAACACCAGTCCATTCCCAGAGACAAGTGATGAGCTGCCTTTGTCTGGTCCTTGAGAACAGCAGGAAAAGGCTGAGATAATAGTGGAGGCTCTAACTGGTTGTCAGGGTTTGCTCTTCACAGAAAATACATTTCACAAGTCATTTGGGTGACTGGCACCTCTGCCTCTCCTCTCCGTGTGCTACAGCACCTGGGAAGAAGAGGAGTCTGAGACCAAGCAAAGATGTTCCTGATTCCTTAAAAGGGATCTCACGTGATAGAAATGGCTCAAGTACTAACACAATGAATGCTTCTTATACTATATTACCACATTACAAGGGGAAAAACCCTCCAAGATCTCTTGCAAATCAACCCATTTTTCCTGCTTTTCACCACAGTAGCTGAGTTTACAGTGCTGGGCCACGGAGAAGCAGCCGACCTGGCACAGCTGGAGAACAAAACAGAATTCCAGATGGGCTTTTAAAGGTCTCCTTCACTGACTTGATCTTAAACTACAGCACAGACTGTCAGTGCTTTGCTGCTCATTGCAGCAGCTCTTTTGCTTTAATGTGCCAAGAGAAGTGACTGGTGCTTCACCAGGGGCACAGAGGGAGATCATCTCCATGAAGTCACCAGGGCCATCCTAGAAGGGACCACCACAGCCAAGGGACAAGCTCTACCAACAGGAGAGGGCACACGGAGTCAGCTGGCTGATTTCAGAGCTGCTGCTGCTGACAGCATGGATGATTTGTGTAGTTACAACAACATTTCTGAAGCCATCAGCTGGTAGCAGCTTACTGGCTATCGACAGGAGCAAGATGGAGTGGAAATTCCTAAGCTACCAATGGGCACTACTGGGAAACTGCATGAATATTCATGCCACTAAAACACAAAAGAACTTTTAATTATTTTTCTTTACCATGAAAGAAAAATGAGTGGCTTCCAGTAACCCCAAGGCTTTATAAATGTTAATACACCAAAACAACAAACCCAAAGATTACCAAGAGGACTGTTTCACTCCATTTTACTGCGCCCAGTGCATTTGTACTTCTTATTTCCCCCCTAAGGAGACCACCATCCAGTTCACAGTATGGAGCAAGCAAATGGTACAGGTCACACACACACACCTACAGCACAAGTCAGACTTTATTCAAACAGCTTACACATATTTCAGACTGCAGTTTTTCTAAACTTTTTCTCCCCCCCCCCCCGCCTTTTTTTTTTTTAACCCAGCCTGGAAACAACCAACAAAGGCTCCAGCAGGAGTTAAACCAACTTTTATAATCCATGTGGCACACCTGATGTCTACAGCTGAAGCCATACTTCCAACAGGGGCAACAGGCACACCAGTAACTCACATGAAGTGTGGGTAACTAAACTCTCAGATCAGCAACACATTCTTGCCCCAAATAAAACAGTGACAAGCACAAGCAAAGCACCCCCATGTGTCTGCTGGGCACAGGCAGCACAGTGGAAGAGGGTCAGCTCACAGCAGGCTCTGAAGCCAGTGATGATCACCTTCACAATGTAGCCAGCCTGTCTGAAATTGACTGAGCACAGTCATCTGGATTTATTGAGATTATTTCTTCAGAGCAATCCTAAAATACAATGGATGCATGCTTGGGCTATGCCACAGATCAGGCAAACTCTCAGGTTCCACTTGCAGCTCTTTCCTCAGCTGCCACCTGGGAATTTCTCATGGACAGCAGAGGCTGCCCTTGCCCTGCTGGCCAGGTCCCCCCAGCACACTGATCTTTAAAACACAGTTTGGCACCACATGCACCACATCCCCACTACCACAGGCACATCAGGCACTCCTCCATCATCACCACCTGTCCAGAGGGAAAAAAAAGAAGCTAAATCCTGTTCTTTATAACTGTAGGACTGGGCAAGAGTTACAGGGTTAAAGTGAAAAGTTTTGTCAAAGACTACCAGCTTGGGCTTGAAATTTGAGTGAAGGGTGCCTCTGCTAGTCACCAGCTTAAAGATTTAACACATTTAAGAGCTGCACAGGGGAAAAAACCTGCATTCCTGGGAGAGAAAGAAGAAATGGCTCAGCTGCAGCTCTCAGGAGCAAACTCACAGGTTCTCAGAAAACTCAGCAGCAGATTCACACCACCAGATTTGGGAGCAGAAAGTGAATACAAGAGATGAGGATCAAAACCGAATGCCAAATGGAATTTTCAGTTCCTAAATGCCAGGTACAGACTTGAAATCTGTGTCTGTATGGCCCTCAGGATGTTCACTTGGCCCTTAGCATACAGCACGTTTCAGGATGTTTTAATGGGTCACAAAAAGACAAGGAGGTGTCAGCCCCCTGCCCTTACCCAGAGCAGAGTGTGTGGAAGTGTGCAGCAATGGAGCCCAGCACCCTTCCTTTGGGAGCACTAAGCCACTTCAGCATTCCTCTCTCTTCCACTGGCACATTTGCACATTGCCCAGCAAGGGAAAACCTCCCCTTCCCAGCTACTTTATTCACATTAAGTTTTCCCTCTTCCCAGATACCAACTGTATTTTAACGTTTTACTACTTCAAGGCAAATTCAGCAGGAGAAGGCAAGCAGTGGCTGCTCCCAGTGTCCCAGGTGTGCAGTCACCTGCCCTGTACCCTGCTGTTAGCAGCTCAGTGTGCCAAACCCCAGCACTGAGCACTGTGCTGTGCTCCTCACTGGCTTCCCTAACCTCTCTCCAGGTATCCTTGCTCCCTGCCATTTAATCACTCCTTGCTCTTTAGCACAATCTAGGGAAACTTCCACAGCCATTTCCTTACAGCAACAAGGCCAGGAAAAACATTTTACTGAACTGTGCAACCTTCAACAGCTTCTTGGCTCACAGTTCATAAGAAAAGTTATCACTGGCTCATACAAAGATCCCTAATGCAGTTAAAATATTACTGGCAGAGAAACAATGAAAAAATGAAGTGCTTCAAAATGCTTCAAATGCCTGGCTAAATTTGCTACAATAGCTGAGAAAGGGCTTTCTAAGCAAGTTTATCCATGAGATCACTGCTCTGTAGCGAACAGCAAGAGCTCTATTACCACAAAATTATTTGCAAGGACTTGCCAAAAAGAGAAGAGTAACAGAAGAGACCTGCAGGACAGGTCCCCAACACACACACACTCTCCATCCTCCTGCATGAGGAGCTGCTCAAGACTGAACTCTGAATGGAAAACTACTTTTTTCTATTTAAAGGAATTAACAATGCAAACTGCTGCATCCTCTCTCAAGTGGTTGCTGCCTTACTCACTACAGCCCTCTGTTTGCACAGCACTCAAAGTACCCACTCAGTTCTTTCAAATGTAACATTTCATGTAGGAAAGAACCAGAAGAGGTAATTCAGGTACACAGTGAGTGATTTCTCCACGTACCTCCAACATAGGCAGCATTCTTCCTGCAGTCAATGAATTTTATTCCTCCTTGGGAAGGATTTGACACAGACATCAAAAGCACAAACAGATTGTCCAGCTCAAAGTGGGAGGCACACAGGTCAAAACACACTCTACAAACCACCATTTTTATTTCTGTTGTGACCCCTGCAAAATAAACTTCCCTTTTATACTAAGGGTGAATTCCCAGCGCTACCAGCTCTTGCTTTATTCCCCCGAACTCCTCATATTCCCCTTGGCCATCCTACTCCCCACTGTGCAAGGAAACACTTCTGGGATGCTGTTACTTCAGTCAAACCCTCCTGTATTTCAGTTCTACTGCCAAAAAGCAGAGTCAGTAGCCTTACAGTATCAAAGTGTGGATGAGTCACCAGGGCAAGATGAAAAGGAACTGGGTTTTTTTTTTAATATTGCCAGTGAAGAGAAAAAACATTGTGGACAACTTACAGTCTTCAAATATGAGTCTCTCTTGGTGAGCTCTGCCCTCAAATGGATGGTGTCAGTTGGATGCATCACTGCACGCGAGATCAATGCAATCCTAAACTTTTAGTCTTCAAGAAGTTCTTTTCCAAATCTGTCTGGGAATTGTTTAAGCATTACCCAGGCTGAAAAAAAAGAATAAATCAAGCCTAACTACTGGAAACACAAGTAAATCATCTGGCAAGCTGAGAACAGAGACAACTGACCATAAATAATGCAAGAAGGGTAAGATCCAAAATATTCCGTTCGGTCTATTACCTGCAGCCTGGAGTGGTGATAAAATACTTGATTAAATTGGAGAGCAAAAGCTATTCAAAGCAATTACTGGATAAATATTTCAGAGCAATTTTTCTGATGAACATTTGGAATCCCCCTGCCATCCTGCATTCCACCCAAGAACAGGAGGGGAGGCTTTCTCCAAGAACCCATGGCCCTTCTGAGGCCAAAGTCTCCGAGGGGGAGGGAAGAGCATTCAGGCTCACAGAAACCCAGCTCAAATTGCTTTGCCACTTTGCAAGCTCATTGTTTCAGGTTCAGAAATTTGTTCAGAAAAACCTCAATAATTCTACCTGTGGAAGCAGGATTTTAGGCTGCCTTAGGAAAGCATCCTCCTCCTCTCCTGTCCTCCTCCCCCTGTCCTGCTTTAGCTGTTGAATAAAATCAGAGCTCAGGACACGGATATCACAGACCATTTAAACTGCATTTGCCCACTCATTTCACCTCATCACTGAGCTATCCAGCCGTTCCAGGGAGCACAGTGGGCACCACAACAGAACTGCCACCTGATAATGCCAAGGTAAACCACTTAAACCTGCTGTGATCTCTGTTACTCCCATGCAATGGTTTCACAGAGTGACTGGGCACAGAGTTCTCTAAGCACCTTGAAATTCTGGAGGAAAAAATAATACTCTTAATTGCCATTTGAATGCTAAGGCAGGAATTTCTCAGCACCCAGAGGGGAAAGGAGCAAACCTCGTGCAAAGAAAGGAAAGAAAGGCAGAACCTGGTGCAGGGATCAGCAGGTGAGCCCTGTCCTGATGTGATCATGGCATTATCAAGGCTCTGGGCATGTTCCATGAAAGCCCTATACCCACGAGGAATGGCACAGCAACCCTCAGCCTGCATTTGGGAGGGGAGAGGAAATTGGTCACTAAAGCTAATCCGAGCTCTGACAAAAAGTAACTTTCATATCATTACTATTATTATTATTTCTTCATCCCATCTTTTCCCCCCAGCCTGAATACTTGGGATATATCTGAGAAAAGGAAACACTCCAAACCACAGGAACTGGGGTACCTTCAAAGGCATGGATGGACCATGATAAAAAGGAAAACATGTTTCAGTGTGAAAAGCATGGGAAGGGATAAAGCTGCAGTGTAGGAGTTTGGGAGAAGCAAGCAATGCTTGGGTCAAGGAGGAGATCCCAGATTTAAACACTCAAAAGCAGAAAGGTAAGTTCTATCCACTTTCAACCAAGGAAAAAGTAAATGCTACTGAATTTAATCAAGCCTGGCAAAATCTCCTTCCCTATTCTTTCTGGATGGGTTTAGCAATAGCACAACAAAAATCAGTTTGGGGAACTTCAAATCCAGGCCATTCCAAGAACATTGATCTTCAATAAGTCAAGCCATCAGGCAGGAAAACTCACTAAGAATAGTCAGCTTTAAATACATTCACCATTTCTACTTGACTTTCTTGAAATGCCACTCATATCCAGCAATAGGGCTTCCCTGCACTCCCATAATCTTAACTCCCAGTTTGTCTCTGAAAACACACAGTATATCAATTGCCATCTATTTCACATACTTCCTGATTTCTTTAAACCAAAGAGAATTGTAAAGAAGTCATTTTTATGACTTATTCTAATTGAAGCTGAAATATAAGTCTCCAAGTCAAATGTAGCTACCTTAAGGGTACTTGAGAGATCAATACTCTAAACATATTATTTGTAGCATTTAGGTTAAGAAATGTTGCTGCTAACCAGCTATTTAATAATAAATAGACATAAAAATTCAGTAAATGTGGGCAAAAACCCCACAACCAGGTACTTCTGAAGCTTCCAGAGGAAATCGGGAATGATCCTTGTGGGGGCTTTCCAAATCAGAATATTCTGTGAAATTCTGGAGAGCTGATGTCTGACTTCTATGGAAGAAAAAAGGAAGTAAAAACGATTTATGTTTATTTTCCATCAAGAAACAGGGCTGATAAAGACAACATGCACAACACAAAGAGGTCTTTAGGCATCCTTATCAAAAATATTCAAAATATTCAAAGCCTGACTTCAGATTTTGACAGATTTAACTTTACCTGCCTTGCAATTTAAAAAAAAAAATTAAAATGAATGCCCATCCCTGATTTTATTTTTAGGCATGGATAAAGCCAGGCCCTGGGGAGATCTCACCCAAAATGCTGAAGGGAATTTCAGCTCTGGGGAAGCACGAGGAGCCTGTGCCAGCTCAGCAGCTCTGCTCACAGCCCACGTTGACCTGTGGCTGAGGCCACCCAAACAACCCAAATCCTTCCCAGCTCGGCCCTGGACTGACAAATCCCTTAAGAGAGCTCTGTATCCTGTCAAGAGAAGCCACTTGAAAAGCCTGTCTATAGTTAGAGTGGTCTGAACATCAGTGAGTGGAGATGCACAAGATATTAACAAGCAAGATTTTGGGCTTTCTTCTGTAAAAATTAGTTATTTAATAGCAATTCTAGAAACTGAACCTCATGGTTTTTTTAGACTCAGCACAAATCAGCCTCAGAGATACAGAAATTCTTCAATTGCACCTGAAGGCACATGTGTTTCAGACCCTATCTATGAACAAGCTGAAATTCCTTGGGGTTTTGTTTTGTTTTGTTTTTTTCAAAGCAGAGGAGTCTTGCATTGTGGAAAATTAAACCAGCTGCTACACTGCAGGACAGTGAGAAGGAGGATTCTGGCTTGGTCTCTCCCACAGGCCCACTGCACATGAACTGCTGCAGGGAAGCATTTCCCAAACCCAGCTGACTCCCCACAAGTTTATTTTACAGGAACACTATTTGCCACAGGGAACAGCAAGGCATGTCAGGATCAGAACCAGACTCCCACCTGAAGCTGCCTCCATCCCAAGTCCTGCTTTCAGCCCCTACTGCTCCCAGGTTAAGAAACCAGCAACCCCCCCATCCTTTGGAGAAACCACGGTGCTTTGCTAATGCTGCTCTCGTGTGGCAATGTTTTGTGCGCTTTCCAAATGTTCCAGTCCAAAACCTCAGACTGCAACCCCACCAAACTCTGCCTTTGGGAACTGCTCCTCCTTTGGCACCTTTATTACCACACCTGGTATGCCAGCACCATTTTGATCTTTACTTGCTCAAGTCTCACACAACCCACAGTCCTTTACACTAATTTCTAAGACACCTTGGAGCTCTGTGAGATAAGCGAGTTTGACAAAGAATCCTGCCCAACACTGCAGCCAGTAGGAAATCCGAGGAATCCACACCTCACCTCCCCTCTTGGGACTGCATTTTGAACAGGACTAAGCTTTGGCACTGCTGTATCCCTGAGTCCCTGCTGGCAGCATATTCCTCAGGGGCTGCCAGCAGGCACCATCCATCTCACACTGCTCTCAAGCGTTTGCACAGCACTCTGCCTCCAAGGAAGCTTTAGGGAGGAAGCTTCCCTGGAGCAGAGGATACTAACAAAAGCAGATTAGATAAATCACAAGGTGCTGTTGTTATAAAAATGTCCCTTAATTTACTGTCTTCATTAAGGACATCCCAGACCATGCTGCCAGTGACAGGGCCTGCCTCCCATCTCCTGCCCATGGCAGTGCTCTGATGTCCTCTGCACAAGCTCACTCACTTTTTTTTTCTGCAGGCTGTTACCAGCTAGATAAGGGAATCAATACAGTGTGCTGCCACACAGCTGCTGGTTTTCCTGCCTGCAGCTGGAAGATGAGAAATACCCTATCATCCCTGCTCACATCTGGGGTTGACAACTTCTTTCTGAACAGAAATTAAGGCCAGCACGGGTAGAACTTACCCTATGTGAGCACTGTACCCCTGGCTGGCAGATCTTTGCATCCTTGCTCCCCTCTGAGAGCCATGTAAGCATCACCAAAAGTGGTGGCTGAAGCCTTTAGGCTACAATTCAATACCATTTTTTAAAAGAAAAGTCAAACCTTCAAATACTGCATTAAGGGGTTTAGGAGTATTCTCTTCTCTGTGAATCAGCTCCCCTCATGTGAATCTCCTAACTTTAGTTCCATAAAAGAGTAGCAACTTTTAACTTCCAGGTAGAAATTCCACAAGGCTGGGTCAGAGCACTGTTTTCTCATTGCTTAGAGAAGACCAATAAATGAGAAACATTCAATTCAGTAAAAGCTCCCCTATTACTTCAAGGGGGTGGGAGAGGTTAAACTCACCCCAGAGACCAGGCAATACATCAGCACATAAGACACACACAAAAAAGCTTCACTTTATCTCATGACCCCCAATATCACTTTGTAATAAACCCAAGCTGTCAGCCAAACTCATCTTTCCTCAGAAAGGCACATTTTCTGTGAATACCTAATTTAAGCCCTCCCTCAGGCAGGAGAAGGCTTCTCAATGCTGCAACGAGCAAATCAAAATTAAATCCCTCCTAAGCACCGCAGCAGCAGAGAAGCACCACCTTGAGCTTGCTTTGCCCTCCAAGTTTATGGTTAAAGGTAGAATTAATGCCACACCATTCCCCTCCTCCTCCAGTCCAACTCCCTGCTGTTCTAGGGGCAGGAGATGCAAAGCACCTGTGCTTCACAGGCGACTTCCCTGCTTGCACAGCTGAAAATGACTGGAGTGAGTGGCATCCTTGGAAATCCAGTGCAGAGATCCGGTGCTCAGCGAGCCACCTGAGCTGCAACCATTTGGAACCAGCACCTGTACACAATAAAGCAGCACCAGCCTGCACAGGCATTGCTGCACCCCAAACATTCCCCTTAAATGTCACCCAATGAACCCTCCTGTTCCATTTCCATGGGGGGCTTTACTTTGGGAAACAGAACATGACAGGTGCCCTCAGCTGCTTGTAGATGCCAGATTTCTGGAGGAATGGTGTTTAAAGGTCTCAAATCCACACTGAGCTCAAAAGAAATGAAGAACGCTTTCAGGGAGCCTCCACGGGGCTGGCAGGACGAGCCAAGGACACGTTTCTTCTGCCTCATTTCCTCTCTCAGGTCACACGCTGAGAAACACCATTAAAGACAAACAAGGTAAGGAATTTTGATAAACTTCAACCTGGAAACACCACTGCAAATAAATACAAAGCTCTGGCCAGCAGCTTTCCCCTACAGCTCCAGTACCGGGGCCAGTGGAAAAACCACACAGATACTGATGGTGGGATCACTCCAGGGCTGAGTGTGAGCACAGCCAGGCTTGGCAGAGTCACCAAGACCTGGGCTGGTATTCCAAACACCCAGAAACTGAGAAACAGAGAGAGAAACTGAACTGAAATCTCTGTATATTCTGTACAAGTTAGTTTGAAAACAGTCACACTAATCCTGACACTTCTAAAGTAATTGCTCTGTGTAGATGCTGTAATTTGCCGCAGGTGCTACTGGTTCATTCCTGCAACCTCTTTGACACTCAGATTTGTGTTTCAGGCAGCCTTAAATCACATATAATCATATTTCATCTGCAGGGAACAGGGCTGAAGTCCAGCTCAGCAGAGAGTTACAGAAAAATAATTTAATCTCTGCTACACATCATCAATAATGCACAGCCAACAGAGAGAGCCATGTTAACATACAGATGGGCAATAATCTAATTAACAGTGACCTTTTCTTCTCTTGTACTGCCTACAGGTCGAAACGTTTCAGTTGCTTTGAAAGGAGAGATAATGTCAAAAATGGCTGTTTGGGGAAATCCCTACATCTAATAGTGGCTTTAACCAGCCCAGTCGTTCCGACTCAGGCTGAAGAATGCTTGACGGCTGCTATGAATACAAACGAAAGGATTTCCAGTTAACGTGCACGGCACAGGGAAGCAAATCCTCATGATTAAACACCTCCCTTCTCTCTCCCTGCTCCACGGCCCCCAAGACAATTAACGCTCCGGGACAAGAACTCCACTCGAATCCTTTCTGAATTTACTGATCAAATCAAACACGCTGTCACCATCTGCTCCAGCCTCCTTATCCCATATGCAAATCCCTCTTTTAACAAAGGAAAGCTATTTGTTAGCAGCAGGCTCTCTACTACGAATTCTGCTACTCCGGCGTGCTCGGAAAGCACAATCCTCCCTTTGGATATTATTTTAAAAGCGGGTTGCTTCAGAGACCAAGGGCGTCCCCCAGAACCCGCCACGGGGAATTAAGTGCGGGCTTGGCGCTGGCACAGCGACAGCCTCGCCGCAGGAGCCTGGAGGTCGCTAGCGGAGCATCAGCAGCAGGAGCCGCGGGTGGCAGCGCTCCGGAGCCGGGCACCGGGAGATGCCCGCGCCGCAGGGATGCCTCTCCCTTCTGCTGAGCGGCAAGAGCCACGTCCAAGGAACGCCAGCTCCCCCGGCACCGAGATGCCTCGGCCGCGCACATCTCCAGCAAAAGGCGGCTCCGAAATGAAGTAAAAGCGCATCTCCATCCCCGGGCGGGCTCTCCCAGCGCCGGGAATCACCGCCGCTGCTGCAGGAACTCCCGCCGGCAGCCCCAGGCTCCCTGCCCCGCCTGCGGGCTGGGCTTCCCCCGAGGCGCTGAAAGCAGAGCTCGGAGCCCCGCACCGCCTTGGCAGCCGGAGCGGAACACAGCCCGGGACTTTTGTCATCCACTCCCCCCGTTCTCGGCAGACCACGGCAGGCCGCACCGGCACATATATTAATAGCTCTTTACACTCCTAACTCATCGATTTTCTGTTTGGAAATTTTCGCTCCCAGAAAGAATTACATTGCTTTAAGAGTAAAAGCGAGAAAATCCACAGAACAGCAGGAAACGAGCAAATAGATGAGAGTGTTGACAAAGCACTCACCCACCCAAAAAGACACAGAAATTCTTCACACAGAAGTGGTTTCCATCTTTATATGGCATCGGTAAACATCGAAAAGTTAGCCTGAAATTACTGAGCCCTGCACTCAGTCATCTTGCTAACCAAAGAATTCTTCCCTGTGAAGGAGATGTCTTTCCTTAAGTGCATAACACAGAGTGTTACTGAGTTACTCCTGCAGAAATCATTCTGCTCCTGCTGCTGCAGCCAAATGCTTCTTCTGTAGCAGCTGCTGCAGAATGGAATCGTCGTGATGTTCTAAGAACTCATTCTTTTCAGTCTGGAGTGCCTGTCAATGGAACATCATCTACCCACGTGGAGTGCTAAGCACTGGAACTAATTACAGAGACCACATTAAAGACCCAACCCGGGATTTTTTTTCCCCTGTTCCAACAGATATCTTGTCCTTGAAAAAACTAAAAAAGTCAAGCTTGAGAAGTAGAAGTGTTTTTAACTACATTCAGAAATCGGAAAGAAAGGATGGGAGAGCGCTTTAGCTCTTAAGTACAAACAGGGATTTTAACTAGAAAAATAAAACTCGGACACCGCAATCTTTATATTAAACTGAAAGCTCTTTCCTACAGATGCAGTTCCACGGGACACAAAGGAGTGCCTGAGACCTACACGGAATTCCCCGGGCAGGGAAAGAGCCGTGCTCCAGGCAGAGCCCGGCAATACGGCCGCAGGGGATTGCATCAACTGCTGCCTTCGTGCGGAGCAACAAATGGTACTGCAACTAATTCTGTATGGATGCTTTCTGTTCATTTCAGCTATCTGTTTCAACTAAGCGCAAACGCCAGACCTACACAGCGGGTAAGAATTGATGTTTAGGGAACAACAACATTTTCTCAAACACCGAACTGGGAAGTCGAGGTTTCCCACCCCTGCACATCACTTGTTTCCTCGTTTCTGTAAAAATTTTTGAAGCACGTGAACATTCTTCATATCAGGATTTGGCTCCATTTCTGGAGCTCAGAGCAACTTGCCATCCTGCCCAAGCTCCACCACACCTGGTACCTAATTTACACACTGAATTTTTAGGACTGAAGCTTTTATTGCAGACATTTGAGTGTTCACCCTCAAACCACAGAGCTCAGCAACTCTTGAGGGGTTAAAGGGAAGGAAAATGAGAATGCAACTTTCTCAGCCCTGTTGTAGCCACAGCCCAGTGCTACAGGAAGGGGAAGGGTGAAATCAGGTTTAAATGAAAGCCAACATTTGAACTGGGAGTTATTTCAATAAACTCATCTGGAAAATCAGCCTTCAGCTGCAGCCAAAACACGAAAGTATACTTTCCCACTTAAAGTTTTACCCATTGAAACTTGGCTGCTCATTAGACACAGGCATATTCTGCTCAGTGTATTTATCCAATATCCTATTATAGGCTTCATTTTATGAACACCCAGGGAGAACAGCAGGACACTGACAAATGAGTAAAACCGATAAATGGGTAAACGTCAGCCACATTTTGGATACCACACGCACAAAAAATTGCTTGGGAGGCAGCAAAGAAGTAGAAGATTTCTAATCATTCTACCCAAGAAATAATGTATCCCTGTAGTGAAAAATTCATGTTCACAGTATCAATGAGTAAGAAAAATGCCCATGCTCCACGATGAGATCATTTCGGTCTTTGAATCGGAGGAAAAGTAAACACATTCCTGCCCTCGTTTTTCCCCAAGGCTCTGCTGCTATATGCTTTTTTCCCTAAAGACATCAGCTCCCAGGCTGGGGTAGCACACCTCCTACAGTGCCCTCCACCTGTGCCAGAGGGATATCAACAGCAGCAAAGGACAGGGGAAAGAGCATGGATTTGACTCCAAAGGCCGTGGCAGGCAGCAAACCTCCCCAAGTGACACTACACACTAAAAATCTCCCTGAGCAACACCAGATACATACATGGGAATGTCCCCAGCTTCGCTCACAAGCTGTTCTCGGTGCTCTGGCACGTTCACCACGGAGTTTGGAGCACGCAGAGAGCAGGGGGAGACCCCACTGCTGCTGTGTGCTCAGTTTCACTCCCCCTTGGACAGCAGCGAGCCCTGCTTTCGGCTTACAGAGGCAGCAGGGCTTGGAAGAGCAGCCAGAAATAAACTGATTTACAAGCTCAGAGCAACCAGCAATCAAGAGGCTTTACTGAAGCTCTCAATTCAGTCCTACTACCTGGCTGCCTACTAATGAAAACACAGCCCCTCTCCTGAGTGGTAAAAACGGTGCAGCAAGAGAAGTGGGAGATTCCCAAGCCTCGGGACAAGGTTCCAGTTTTCAGTTGTGTGAAAAAGGGAAATGCAGGCCACAGCCTCTTGTGACACCTAACAAAATGCTGTCTTCCTCATTTTTCTTTCAGGATTGCCTCTGAGGCAGAAATTCATTTAGAGCATCACCTGCTTTTCCAGCTTCTAATTCTGATACTCATTCAGGAAATCTGTGTCAGTACTGAACAACCTGAACCCCAGCAGCTTGGCAAACACACAGCCCCTGCAGCACAACACTGTTTGTTGACTTCACAGAGCTCACTCAGAGGTGTTTCCAACAGCCTGCCTAGCACAAAACACTGGATTTCCTACCCAGCCTCAGAGAGGAAAAAACCCTCATTCATTATTTGCACTCCTGCTGTAATTACCTCTGTTAACAATTACATGCACCACAGTTTTGAACTTGGATTTATCCTCAATTTACAGATTTTAGGATTTGCAGACGGGATGGAGAAAAGGAGGTCCCAAGACACCTTCCCTACCTGAGCAGGAGCCCTCATGCAGTAGGCAATGTGCCTCAAGTCTGTGCTGTTCCTTCTCATCCCAGTGGGATGAGATCAGCGCTGTCCAGCACCAGTGGGGAAAAAAAACCATTTTCCTTTGCAGAGCTGAACTGATAAAGCCACCAAAGAAAGATTTCAATCACAACAAAGGGCTAAAAAAGCACCCAACCAGCCTGTGAACTAGAGATCCTGCACGTTTCTGCTCAGCTCCAAGCTTGGGGACATCTCCTCTTTGTTCCCACCTCCTGTGACTGTATTTACATCACACGACTTCCCTGTTTGCTGCACCAGAAACTTAAGAAAGTTATTAAATTCTTTATTATCTCATCAGGGTGCCCGTATTTCAGCCAAAGAGCAGCCTCAGAATTTCTCTCCCTCCCTGAATTAACCTCAGTTCCTTAAAGGTGCATGAAAGCAGCACTTCCAATATTAAAGCTTATTTATTTTTCCATAATAAAATGTGGAGGTAGATGTCTTTTCCACAGCAACATGACAATGAAGGCAGTGATGAGAAAGTCCCAAGGAATTTCACCAATGCCTTTCCATGGAGTTTGAGACTCTGGACATACCTAAACAGGGACAGTCCTACTGTCACGACAGTCGGGGGTTATCTCCAGCAAGGCTGGAGAGGTATTAAAGTAATTAAGTGTCCTGAGTTAATTCACAAGTCACAGGTCATTTTACCTTCTCCAGAAAAGCATCAGAAATGCAACTCAAATACTTCCATGGGAAGGGGCATTGGGAATGCATTATACCCAGAGCCACCTTTGCTCACCTGAGCACATTTTAAGTGCCACCTGCTTGTTCCGAGCAGGAGCAGTTCCATCATCTTCCTGTGCAAGTGCAGCTTTTTCAGCCACAACAAGCTTTTTTTTTTTTTTTTAATGCCAACAAAATTCAGAAGTCTGTTCTAAAAAACAAGCCCAGAATTTTTCTGTCTTTAAAATAATTCCCAGAGAGGTGTTTGGTCAAAGGTCAAGTAAGCAGGGCAACTGGAACAAGATGACCACAGCACATCTCTGAGGATTACAGACCTTTTCACATCTCCTCAGACAGTGACCAACTACTGCCTGGAGCTGCCACTATTCTTTCAATCAAACCCAAACCCTGCTACAGCTCTGATATGAAAATTTCTTGGGTAGACAGTGCATTAAAAAAAAAAAAAAACCACCAAGCACCACAACAACAAAAAAACAAAGACCAAGCTGCTTTAAGAGTTCTTTCCAGCATCTTTTTACCATGGCTTTAAATGGAGTAGCAAAGAAACCAAAATATTTCAATCAATAGCTGTGAAAAAGAACATTCTGCAACAAGGCTACAGGGTAAGAACAAAAGCACGGATTTCTTTGGAGATATTTACAAGAGATTTCTATTTCCCAATCTCCACATGGCAGAGCATTCCAGGCCATGAGACATCCTTGTTAATGAAGCTGCGAGCTCAGTTAACTCAGACAACATCACTAAAAAGCTTGATTGAGCATTTTTTACATCCCCCATTAGGGAGCCTATCTATATCCAAGTGTCTTCTGCAGGAAGCTCTTCAATTCCACTTCCCAACATGTGTGCAAGTCGATCCAGAGGCACTCCACACGAAGTAATGCCAGCTGCTGTCAGCAGCTAAGAGATCTCAGCCTGAGAAAACAAAGGTTATTTAACCTCGAGAACACAAGGAGAGCTCAGAGTCCCTCCCAGGGCCTAAAGGGGCTCCAGGAGAGCTGGAGAGGGGCTGCAGACAGGGAACAAGGGACAGGACACAGGGAATGGCTTCCCACTGCCAGAGGGCAGGGTTGGATGGGATACTGGGAAGAAATTCTATATTGTGAGGGTGGTGAGAGCCTGGCACAGGGTGCCCAGAGCAGAGCAGCTGTGGCTGCCCCTGGATCCCTGGAAGCGTCCAAGGCCAGGCTGGAAGAAGCTGAGCATTAAGATTTGCTCTTGCCCACACCGTATCACCTTTATCCTTCCCACTGCTGCACCAGTGGGATTCTTGGAGCTATTCCCAGGACCTATTACTCTTGGGACCAGCACCATGTACCTTGAGACAGGCACACTCAACACACAGCAGTGCCCAAGCAATGGGGTTTGGGATATTTATAAACCACGTTCTGTAGAAAGGGAAACACAGGAACACACACGGAATTATCCTGGTGTGGGTTTGTAGACAATTTTAGCAGCGTATTTAACTAACACTGTGCATTCACATATCTCAAGGGATGGCTTTCAGAAAATAAAGTTCTCTCTTCATGCATTTATGTAGGGCAGCTTCACAACATATGCTACCATATCATTACTCTGGCTACAACGCAGCCAAAATCTCCAGTTCTCCTATAAAGATCCCGATTTTATGGCATTATTTTCCAGCTGGTACAGAAATGTTAACTTGCAGCAGAAAAGGTAAAGCAACGCTTTTCACTTCTATTAGCACAAAGAAAACATTCAACGGAGACAGCATAACAGGGCTTCTTGTGTCATTTACCAGCTCCTCATTACCCCAATTCCCACAAATTGGCCAGCTATACCTGAGGCAGCAGCAGCCCAGGGCAGTCCCAGCACTCCCTTTCTTTCCTCCTTTGTAAGGCTTTTAATGAGGCTGCCTGACTGAGAGGAAAACTTCTCGCTCTTAAGTGACCTGTGGAAACCCAGAGGCGATGGGTCCTGACTTCGGTGGAGATGCCCTTCAACACCTTCTCAGTCATTTTCTTATTAAAACACTCGGAAAACAAGAACGCCCACACATCGCATGACTGCGCCCTGAAGCCAAAGCGTTTTAGATTGCTCAGCTTATTTGAATATTATTGTGGGGGGAGCTAGTGTCTAATTATGCAGCTAAACCTGCCAGCAAGGATCTGGCTGCTATTTTATTTCCACCAAAAGGTCTCTCTGAAAGGACGCTGGGAATTAGTTTGTGGCAATAGGTTATGACAAACCTGCTGATGAATTTCAAGAGTGCCTGACTGCTTTTTCAACAGCTCCAGGCACTCCCTGCCTCCAGGCTTAGCCCAAGATGGCAAGAGCAGGTTAACAATAATCTCTGTTTGCCCGATTTAATAATACCTGTGACATCCAGCAGATACACAATCTTCTATGCTTGGGACAGGAAACAGCAGTGGGAAGTGCAAAGGTTATTCCTGCGTGCTGTACTCTCTCCTTCTTCCCATCAGCCATGGAATATGAGGATCTATAGACACACAGAAGAGTGTGTCTACATTACAGCCAGGGCACTGGAAAACACCCTGGATACTGCAGTCTGCTCCATCACTGTGTGAGCAAAAGTTCTTCCCCGATCCCTCTAATGTCCTCATTCATACTGAGGCAGTGTCAGCAAACCTGCAATTTTAGTTTTCTTTTCATTAGAACTCAGAAAGCCATCCAAGTCCTTTCCATGTGATATTGCTTGGCTCCCTGGGCTTCAGCTGAAGACAGAAAGCCAAGATGGAAACTATCTAGGGCCGTTAAGATCCCATCAGAGGGCATTCCCAATTTCCAGAGTGACTCACCCATCCCTCCTGAGGCTCACTGCTAGCACGGAAAAGCCAGCCACGGTCCAAGACACGCTCCTATAAGGTCAAAGATATCACAAGCCAAATTTTGATGCTGGGCAGCTGCCTGCCCAGTCTAATAGCAATTTCTCTTTTAACATCTTTAATTGTATCTCCTAACACAGTCACCTCTCCCCCCTGCAAGGGTTTGTATGGAGCTGTTTGTATCTCCTCCTTCCAAGTCAGAAGGTATTCCTCCAGAGCCTGCCTTTTAAAGAGAGTATTTTTTATTCTATACAATAAGCACCAGTAGCAAACAACACCGAGGAGTAGCAGCATATGGCAAAACATTAAGGTGGCACTTAGCCCAGCAGCTCTGAGCTTATAAAGAAGCAAGCCCTCCCATCTCCTCTCACCAAACCAGGATGGACTGTGAGATCCACTGCATTCGAGGCAGCATTAGTGCCACCCTCACAGCAAAGGTCTTGAAAGGAGGAGAGTTGTGCCAGGCTTTAACCACTTCCCCTGCAGCCACTGAAACAGGAAACTCATGTTTTAAGTGAGAGAAATATTTTTGTCTCTGATTTGTTTGGAGATATAAACTGCATGCAACAAAACAGAAAAACCAGACTTGGAAACAGCCTTAGCATTGCCTTTTGCTCTGGAAGGTTACCTTTGCCATGGAAATCTTGCTGCTTTAAGACAGAAATAGAAGAACAGGCCCGATTACGCATTTTCTTCAATAAATAATGCAAAAAGCCTACGCACTCCTGTGAAGGGAGATTCAAACCAGGGTCAGTTCAGAAATACCCCACCTGCCACAGACCCCTACAGAAACAGCTCTCCCAACTCTCAGCCACACCTGCTTTGCACATCACAGTCCCAGCTAATCCTCATTTTACTTTATCATCATCACCATCGACATTTATAATTAACAACATGCAAAAAGAACTCACAATGCAAGTCACTACGGGAGGAGAAGGATATCCCAAGTTTTGGAAAGCAGAGCTCATTAATCCCACTGTTAACAGGACTGACTGCAGCTTGGGTTTTACTACATCCAGTTCTGCAGACTGGTGCCTCAAAGACATCCTTGCCCACCAATAAATGCACAGGGCATTACAAATCCTGGCTGTAGGCAGGTGAGTTTTTCAGGGGCAGGGGGACAAAGACACCTCTGGAGGGCTCCTGAGCCAGCGACACACACGGAGCTGCAGCTGCTGTTCCGCACTTGCTGCTCCCCATCCTCAGGGGAGGCAGGGGATTACTGCAGGATGTTTTCATGAGCTGGACATTGGTCGGTGCCAGCATTTCACAGCTCTAACACGTGAAATAAACAACTTGACCTCTGCTCCCTGTAACACCTCACACCCTGAAGGGCGAGCGCAGTGGCGCTGGCATCGCTTCCCTGGATGTGCTGAGCACAGAAGGGGCACCACAACCCTGCTCAAGGAGCTGCAAAGGCTATTTAAGAGAAACAAAAGATGATAAAACCGCTGGAGCAGTCCACTGAGGCATCTGCTTTTCACTGACCACCCCTTCTCGATTAACTACAGATTGAACACCAAGTGTTTCCTGCGCCAGCATCCAGGAGGAAACACCAAAGCAGGGCAGGCAGAGTTCCAGCAGCACAACTCCAGTGAGCACAGACTCCTTGAGAGGTTTCCTCAAGCCACACAGAGCCAAGAATATAACACACAAAGCCCAGCTGAGGAGCGTTTATGGCACAGAGCTACACCACTCCCCCCACAGCAGTGTGTGAAATGGGCTGAGGAGAGACAGACAGGACCGCAGGGCTTTTGTCAGGTTACTGACACCACAGGAAGGCTGTGGCCAGAAGGCAGTTTTCTGTTTGGTTCACAACTGAGTAATTCAGTGATGCCTTTTTAACAGGACTCATATTTTTTCAGAAGTAATGCTCATTTCTTCCTAATTCAATGGAAGAATCCCCAAGTCCCCACTTCTTCTTTTAAACAGCTCTTTAGAGCCTCAGCTGTTCTTGCTGGCAGCATATAGCAGAAAATATTAAAGAAAAACAATACATGATCAAAAATAAAATTTACCAAACCCCATGATTTCTAGGGCAACACCATGAAAAATAAGTCACCTTCCTTTTTCCTCTCAAATTCCAGCAGTTTTAGATCTCCATTTCAGGCAGGTTTTGTACCTCAACTGACCACATTTTCCAGTGCAACAAATTTATTCAAAAACAATTCAGGTACTCAAGATGCTGCTAATTACACTTCCCCACACACACACAGAGAAAAAGAGACTTTCTTCTTGGCTCTCAGGAGTACCAGATCACAGCTAGATCTGTCCCCAGGAGGACTCTTCCAGTGAACTCGTATTTCAAAGGAGCAGAGATGAAATAGCAAAATGCAGCACAGAAAAACCCAACTGAGATGCCAACTGGGCATTACACCGCCTCTTGCACTCTTCTGTGTTCCTCACACAGCACATCAGGAACCAAAAGCAGCCAACCCCACAGCCTGGAGGCAAGCAACAGCAAGCAGCTGCTGATGTGGATGGGAAGACTTAGGTGCAGCTGGAAAAGTTCTTATACCTTTTTCACTGCAGGTTGTCAAGGGGTTTCTTACCTACAGCTCTGCAAGCAGGAAATGAAATAATTGATAAGCTGCAAAACCCTGCAGAGGAACTAAATAGATGAAAGTCTCTATTTGCTACACAGTTAAGTGTCACAGCACACCTTTTAACAGAGCATTAGCTCACAGCACACTGTTACTTGTTCCTCCTCAACATCCCCCACCACAACTCAAGGCTTTCGGGGGCCATTTATCACTACACTTACTCCAGGTAACCATTTCAAATCTGTCCCACTGATTTTTTTTTTATTATACAAACAGAAAGTAAGTTAGCAGACAGTATGTTGGCTACGAAAGACTTCTTTACAAGAACCTCTTCTGATCCTTCTGCATCAGCACTGGTGTGGGCACAGGCCCTGTGCAGTGACTGTCCCCTGTGAGGGACCTGGGGGGCCTGTCCAGTTCTGGGAAGGACTTTGAGGGGCTGGGGGTGTCCAGGGCAGGGAAGGGAGCTGGGGAAGGGGCTGGAGCCCCAGGAGAGGCTGAGGGAGCTGGGAAAGGGCTCAGCCTGGAGAAAAGGAGGCTCAGGGGGACCTTGTGGCTCTGCACAGCTCCTGACAGGAGGGGACAGCCAGGGGGGTCGGGCTCTGCTCCCAGGGAACAGGGACAGGAGGAGAGGGAATGGCCTCAGGCTGGGCCAGGGCAGGCTCAGGGTGGACAGGAGCAGGAATTTCTGCATGGAAAGGGTGCTCAGGCCTTGGGAGGGGCTGCCCAAAGAGATTTGGAGTCCCCATCCCTGAAGGTGTCCAAGGAATTCCTGGATGTGGCACTCAGTGCTCTGGGCTGGGGACAAGGTGGGCAGCTTGGGCTTCATGATACTGGAGGACTTTTCCAAGCCTCAATGACCCTATAAAAACATTTTGGTTCCTACAGCATCTTGTAACAGTATTTTTGTTTTAAAGAGCTGCAGACATCTTTTTTTCATAGGGGTAGAAGTCTAAGTGCTTTATTTTAGAATGCATCACACGAAATTCTGTACTGTGCATTCAGCAACACAAGATTTTAATTTTTTGTCCACAATGCTGGTACAGGCACAGAGCAGTGCCCAGGCAATAGCACCTACTACCACTTGCACAACTTGTGGCACTCCCAGAACCACAATAAACCTCCACCACTCCTGCCAGCACAGTGCATTATTCATCAGATCTTCTTACAGATACTCCCTCCCAACCACCAACATCTCTTGCTCGCGACACTTCTCCCTGGATCTTTCGCTGAATGATCTCAAGCCAACTTTTACAGAATTGGGAAGCTTGGCTAAAAGCACCTGTTATGTGCAGCACTGTGTAAGGAGGCAAAGGTCACAAGAAAGCACAGTGAAATCACACAAAATCAGTAATAGCACCAAGAAAGCAGTCTGAGATGGAACAAGCACTCTCTAGACGTGCACCAAGGTACACACAGGTGAGGAATCAGTTCCCCCAATGCGCTTCTAGAACGTTCTGCACACATCTAAAGGTGTAGAGGCTCCCTGGCACAATTCCTCTGCAAAGCCTCCAACTTTCCACTGATTCCACCCAGCAATAAACACGACCATAACAATGTTAATATTGCTTCTCATCTCATCCCCACCCATTCCCTGCAGGAAGAAGACAAGCCTCCAAAGGATAGCAGGTTTCCCATGTCAGTCAGGAACAAAGTGTAAAGACTGAAATACCAGTTATCTCTGAAATATAATCATAATTATAATCAGGTCATCATAATCACTCGAGCAAAAAAACTTTATAGCAAGTGCACTGGGCAAAGCTCAAGGAATGCAAAAAGCCTTCCCACCCTTTTAATCTGTGCATGGAAGGCCAAACTGATTTTAGCATCCTGTTAGGTCACAAAACTAAAAAATAAGCCACATTTGGAGAAACTTCTTATGCACACTCAACTGGAAAAAGGGATGAGGTGAACAGAATTCCTCTCTCTCTCTCTAGGAGAGGAGAATAAAGTTACTCACCTTGGTCACACACATCAGGAATAAATGTTCCCTGCTTTTTGGGAAAGCCTGTCCAAGCCCTAATCATCCCAAGCTTTTTCCAACTTATTATTTAAGCCTGAACTGGGAACAC
>WEIU01014022.1:285435-312382 GCA_013389925.1 Aegithalos caudatus | reverse complement strand
GGGGGAGGAATAAACAACAAAAGCAGGAGAGAGTAGTGCTTGAAAAAGCTGCCACCCCACCTGAACATGCCGGCAGTCACATGGAGGGGAAGGAAACAGAAACGTTCTCTGTGGCAAAGATAAACACTCTCCCAAAGGTAATCAGGGCACTAATGGCACAGGGAAACAGGAGAATGGAAGGAGTGGTTACAGCCTGAACAAGGAGCTGCAGTCAGGCACAACAGGTAAAATACCCAAAGGTGAAGTTAAAAGGATCTCTGGATTAAGGCATTTGCCAAGCAGCCACAAAAATTAAAAACTGAAGCGATTACTGATTTCCACCTGAGAAAAAGGGCAGAGGGTGAGGGCTGCTCCCAAACCACCCAGGTTTCTCCTGCAGTGATGACCCAAAGCCACACTCATGCCATGACACTGAGCTCAAACTGCTTTGCCACAGGCCTTCACAAGGCCCTTCAAGGTTCAGAGCTGCCAAGAAAAAACAAAAAACAAAAAAAGGATAGAATCACACAGTTATTTCTACATCTTCCCAGAAATATCCCAACCTCTGTACTGCATCACACAGAGGCTTGCAATGCAGCCAGTGGAAGGTGTAATTCCAGGACTATTCAAAGTCTCAATTTTGAGTCATTCTTGAAAGATCAGAGATACTTACTGTTGATACCAAATCAACATTAAGGTGCCAACTCTCATCTCAAGCAACACTCAGGATCCTTCATCATTCAGATTAGGGTGGTGCTGCATGACTGACTCCAACTTTCGGAATATTGAAATCCATGACAACTTTACAGAGCCCTACCAGAAATATTGACTATGTTTCTCTCCTTAAAACCTTTTCCTCAGCAGAAACATTCATTTAAATTCAGGACTGGCAGGAAACCAGAAGCTTCTCTGCTCTCCAGTACTGACAGGAGCTGTGTTGGTCTAAAAAAGGGCTTATTCCCTGCTCCCTCTCTCCAACAACCTGGCAGTCATGAGGCTGCAAGGATGTTTCCATCCCATTCTGGAGGTGGAAGGGTGTCAAGACAAGGATTTTTCCCTAAGAGCAGACTAGGTTACAATGTTAGCAGAAATGAGAAGACAGCCTATCAAATTGGGGTGACATGGAAGGAGAGAGGGGAAAAGGAATCACTGCTGTAACATTCAACACAAAGGCCACAGGAACACGGGTCATGCAATGTAAGTGGGAAAATCATCACTGAGGGAAGCACAGAGACTGCAGAGACCAAGATTTACTCTAATGCAGCAGCTATTTGGCACAGCTACAGAGAAACTATCAAAATTAAGGCCCACTAGGCTCAGCTCAGTCAGGAGGTTCCTGTTGCTGCTGTTTCAGTGAAATAAACAGATTAAAAGGTTGGAAAGTTACTGAAATGTGCATATTGAGAGCAGCTAACTGCACGTTTTGCTTTGTGTAGTTACCAACACAAATGTTTACCACTTGCCAAAGTACTCCCATGCAAATATCACTACAGGATTTTTCAAATAACTCTGGCTGTGAGCTGAACCTGACTTTGGCTCCCATCCTCCTACCTGAGCACAGGCTTACATCACTAACTACAGTAATTTCCATGGAATAAACCACTTCAGAGGACTCAAACACCTGTCCATGAGAATGCCCTTGTAAAGAAACACAGAGATACTCACAATCAACAGATCTTCAACCCAAGAAACACAGAAAGCAAGAACCAAACGGCAAGAGCAGCAGGGTGGAGTCGTGGCTAAATATTATTTATTGCCCCGGAGGAGCCTTGGCTGCAGCTACCCCAGGGTTCCACCAGCATCCACCAGGAGCAGTTTGCTGCCTTATTGTGTAAAAAATGCCAGAATCCCCAGGATCTGGTTAGGCTTTGCTCCCACTGAAGTCTCCCATGTTGTGCTGCGAGTCACTGAAGACAAGACACGCGACTCCCTTGATCAAAATGCCTCATTAGAGCCCCATCTCCCTCCTTGGTAGGGGACAATCCACTAATCAGCAGCAGTTCTGGAATCCTACCTTAAGCACTTGTGTCATTTCAGGCTCTTCATAATGTCTGACAAGAGTTTCCCCACACAAAGAAAAAAATACATGCGGATTTCTTTTTGATTCAAAGCTCAGCCATCAATTAAGCTGCTAAAAGACAACTGCAGTGTCTCTCTAAAAAGCCCCCAGTATCCAAGACTGCAGACCATGTCAGCATTTCACTCCATGGCAAGCATTTTCCAGCTTTTAAAAGCTCCAACGGTCGGATTAGGAAGTCTGGAGGGAAAAAAAATTAACCTAAGGGTTTTCTACGTGGGGATAGAAGCAAGAAAGCAAAGCCAAACCAGGGCCACTTTGGTTCAGAGCACCTTAACTGAAGAATTACATCAGGCTTAGTATCTCTGAAAATTCCAGAGGTTTAAATTCTGTCCTGACACCGCAGCTGATTCCTCACTCAAAATTAATTTGTCATTAAAGATGACCCGCTGCCATGAGACATCAAAAACTCATTACAAACCATAGGAGCTGGATGCTGCAGGACTGAATCCAATCCCATCTTTAAGAGGTTTTTCCTTCAGGAAGAAGCTCAAGTTGCAAGATTAGTCATGCTTACAAAAGCACAGGGACAGCTCCACACACCCTGCTGAAAGGGAAAGCCCAGGCTACACAGGGAGAGTGCTCTGGGCTCTCCTAGACAGGAGAAAGCCTTGCCCTCAGCAAAAAGGAGAAAACAGAATTTGAAAACCCCTTGACTATATCTGAACCATTAATAATTTTTTTCCTCTATCAAATACACCATTTAATCAACAGGTTTTTTTCTGCCTCATTTTTTCTTTCTGTAGATATTCATGTTTCACAAGCACCCCAAATCCCAGACAAATTACCATTTAGAATACTCTGTGAGTGTAGATATATATATAGAAACTTCAAATTACCATTCAAAATACTGTGTGTACACATATATATACGAAATGAAGGCTGCAAATTCGCAGGCTCCTTTATCACCATGTTTTCCATCAGCTCAGAAAAAGGAATTCCCTTTACCTGGAGTGAATTATTAAGGCGAGTTTGTTCCAAGGGAAAGCAAGAGTGTGTTTTGGTGCGTCCCTAACATTTGTTTTCTCTAATCATCCAAGTGTTTTCTAAGGCTTGACAGGGGAGGCACTGCATTCGCTTCCCAGTGCTGCAGCCCTCTGGCTGCACTGGGAAGAAAAGAGTACACAGGGACTTGAAAGAGACTCCAAGCTCGAACACCTCAAAGACAACACTTCACACATCCCCACTGCTATTCCATCCCACTGCCTGTCTCCTGCCTTACCTCAAAGGAAAGGGAAATTAATTACTCCGAAGCAAGGAAGGGGGATGTGTCAGAGCTCCTGATGATGCTCAGGCACTCACAGCCAAGTCAGCTCCCAGCCAGAGAGGGGTGGGGAAATAGAACACCCGGTGAAGACCTGATGAAGGCACTCCTTCTCTGCTTTAAGTAGGTGTAGTTCCCTTCCCAATTACCTAATGCATAATTAATGCATAATGCTCACCGTCACTCTGGATCTGTCCTTGCAGCTCGTTTCTTTTGGCAGCTCCATGTACACCAATGGGCTTAGATTGCCAGTTTTGGGATGTGCGTCTCCAAGTACAGGGGATTACAAGAGCGATCAAGCCCTCACACTCATTTTTAGGCTAATTCCTAAATTAATTGGGTTAAAGGCTTGCAGCTGGCAAGACCTTTCACTGGAGGAGGCAGAGTTTACATTGATTTAAAACCAGTGGGCCATTGCAATCAGTAATTCCTGCAACAGCAGCTCCCCTCAAGGAGGCCTGCCTTGGCCAGGAATACCAACACGGTCTTTAAACAAAGCAAGGCTTCCATCGGGCCATCATGTGTGTGCTGGAGCACAGACAGCACCCCAGCAGCAGCTCCAGCCAGGAACATTGCTGTCCTACAGCCCAGTGCTTTCTGCAAGGCTGAGCTTGCCGAGCATTGGAGACAGGACAAAAACCCAAACAAAAAATAAATGGGGTGAGCATCTATCAATTCGAGTCACTTAAGAAGCAGACCAGCTCATCACTGGCCTTGACTTCACCCTTTTGACAGTTCAAAACTCCCAAACAGGATATTCAAGTAGGGCTGGGCAGCCAATCACAGCAAATTAATTTTATATTCTGCTAGAGGGAATGAGGCAGCAGGGCATTTCCAGCTGAGAGCGTGTAATTATTGGGCACCGACTGGCTCCATCTCAGAGGCTGTGACAGCAGCTGCACAGCCCCTTTCGGTAGGGTAAGTTTATTTTTCCTTTGTCTCAAATCTATTGGTTCTCCAATTCTACCAACTGCCTGGAGAGATATAAGCTCCCAGGAGGATTTGAGGCCACTATGACATGACATCCTCTTCCATGCAAATAATTTTGCAAAGCACCAACTCCAGGACACAACCAAGAACAAGGCAAGCACCACGGCACAGCCTAGGCTGGACGGGACCTCCAAGACACCTGAAGCTGTTCTCCTTTCTTACTCCAGCTTTAACATGGAACATAACCAGCTCAAAATATCTCTATCAGGCTCTGGAAGGAGGAACATCTGTCCTAATCCAGGGACGTGACAAACGGATGGCAACCACAGCTTTTATCTCCCCAAAGCAGGATGGGTAAGTTAAAAACCCAAAACACCCTGCTCTTAACTGTCTAGTGAAACTCAACTGAGTCTACTCATCTGCTTTTATAAAAATACTGTTCCACTGTAAGGAGGAACTTTTTTTACATAAATGCTGTTCAGAAGAGATTTATTGACAAGAATTATTATTATTATTATTAACAAGATATGACAAATGACAGCAATGTCTCACTATTCCACATATTTATATAATTTCTACAGCCAATTCCAAGTAAAACTGAGACTAAATATTTTTTCTTTTCAAGATGGAGACTCTAATAAGGTTTCCTGTCCAAAATATTTAGAGATGTCATTATTTTTCCAAGCTGCCTCTAATGAGTAATTTGAGGGGGAGGTTGTTTTTGTTTCGTTTGTAGAATCACAGCCAGTGACAGCCTCTCTGTAAAGGAGAAAGAGGAACTCACAGCAAGTAGCTCTGGTGCCAATAATTCAAAAATAAGCAACTTGCATAATCTTAGAAGCATTTATATGGAAGCTCTCCTTCAGAAAGAGGCCTTTGATGATACTGTGGTTTTGACAGCAAGATCCTTATATGGATTCAAACCACACAAAACATTTTATACAGAGTGCGATTGTAAAGCTGATCACTAAGAACATGTTGAATGAATGGAGGCCAGAACCAAAACATCTGTGGAGGCCTTGGGCTTCCTCACTTGAAAGTTTCATACCAGGAATACCAGAGGACCTTGGCAGAGCTTTTGTTTTTATTTAGACACACGCAGTTTTCCCAAGAACAAGCTCCCTGCCAACAGAGCTCACAGCCAGGGATGCTCCCATTTCCCAGAGATCAGCAAGGAGTGACCAAGGATGAGGGGTTTGTGCTGTTCTGCAGGAGCTGGACACTAACCCCCAGAGAAATGGACTGCAGCACACATCTCCTGAGCTTTTACAATGGAAGCAAGATAAAGGAGTGTCATTTCTAAGAAGTGACATTAGTGCAAGCAGGGTTTTACATCAGTTAGGCAGGCTGCAGTGCCCTGAGAGTGTGACAAGGAAATCTCCATCTGCTAAAGCCACTCAGCCCGTTCCTCTGCACCTCATCTTGCCTTTTCCCCACAGTCTCCTATCCATGACAGGCTTCCTGTGCCTTTCCATGGCTGAGAACCACACGGGCACCACGCAGAGCTAAGGAGAACAAACTCCTGGCAACAAACCCTACACAGCAGGCCTAATATTTCCATTTCTCTGCAGCTTTAGGAGGAAAATGCAGACTGAAAATTGGTGCATTTCTTGCATAGCAGTTGTGCTTCCCAAACCTCTAGGGAGAAAAACTGGCTGGAAAACACGAGCACAGGCACCAGGGAAACACCCAAAGTGCCTGTAGAGTTATGCAGTGTAGCTGCCTGTGCTTCCCAGGAGTCCTCCTGATGGGAAAACAGGACAGCATTCCCCTTTCTCCTAAAGGCTCAGAGGTCCCGTGTCAGACATGGTGTAACTCAAGGAGCCAGCACAGGGCTCCTGTAAAGCACAGAGGAAAATGGAAAGCTCAGTGTATGTTTTGACAGGCTCTGGACACAAGCTCTTTAAATGGTCAAAAATTAGGTAACAAAAAACTGTATTCAGAACTGTCTGGAGAACTTCTGGATTTCCATTATATTTTTGTGCAAGACTACATGAAGCTCCACCGAATACTGGAACAAGACTGCCACAATGAATTTCACTTGCCAACAGTTAGATGTAGATATACCCCATCTCACTGAAATGAGAAATGTAATTTACATTTCCTTTGTCACCTGTTAAATCAGAGACTATGCATGAAGCAGGATTAAATTGTGCCATTTTTGCCAAAAGTAACGTCATTATTATAGCCAGAGGGATTCACAGAAGAAATCCATTCTCCATAGGATTTTTTTTTTCCTGTGAAAACGACGCTAAACACTTAAAATTATCTATAATACACAGGTGTTTTGCATGAACTTCCCTGCCTGGGTACCAAATTTGAACTGAAGAGCTCCAGCAGTGCTCAGTAGTAAAATCTGATACATCTTTTCTGCCTGTTAGAAGAATATTTGTATGCATGTCAGCCTCATGCTGCAAAAGGTTTTGTCCTGTCTCAGCAAAATGCCCCAAACCAACACTGATTTCTCCCAAACCTGAAGACCACCTGAGTCTAGGAGGTTTCTAGGAGCAGCAGAGGAGGAAGGAGAGCAAGGAGCAGGGATGCACAAGGTCAATTCAACAGGAACCTCCTGGCTGAAAGCATCCCCAATGTTCTTGGATGTGCCAGGCTTTTTATTTACAGCCGCCGCAAGAAGGCTGGACAGGGACAACACAAGTACCAGAATTCCTGCCTCAGAAACCCAGAGAGAGCTGATCTACAGCAAAAGGCAAAAAACCAGTCAGGAGCCAGTTCTGTCACTAATCTAGGAACAGAACTGAGGGGCAGAAGCAGCTGTGCTTCAGGCACTGTGCAGCACTACCACGTCAGTACAACTTCTCTGTCTCTGAGATGACTCCATTACTCAGAAGTCTGATCCATCTGTTCCTGTTAGGAATTAAATGCCTCAGTGTGACCCCTGCACAGCTCCTCGTTGCCACACACATCTGTTCTTCCTCTAGTCAGCCTTCCCATCACCCTGGCACAGTAACACACCCCCCCACCCCAGACCAGCTACAAAATATCTACATCCAAAGGAGAAAAGAACTCTCCAGCTGCAAACTGTAGCCTCACCATTTAGTGCACATGAATTTCTAGGAAAGCACATAAAGCAAAGTGTTTGAAATAGCTTTCCTACTTCCAAGGTGTTGTAAAGAAAAGAAAGGGGGGGAAAAGCCCCTTCTCCCACACAACTCTTGTGGCTGCTGCAAAATCCTGCTAAATCTGAGTTAGGCTGCAGCCAGTGGGGAGCACTGACAAGTTCTGCAGTGCTCCTGGGCCACCAGGACAGCCTGTGCTTCTTGAAGCATCCAACCTGACAGCTCTGCTCCTCTGTCCAACAGCCTGGGGACTCCCAGTAGTTATCAGCCACCACAGCACCCTCTGACAAATCTCTGACCACTGCCAAAAGACTGGAGACCTCTGAAGAGGGAGTAAAAACCAGACAGATCTGGGAAAGCACAGTTGTCACGAGTGCAGGGGACAATAAGTAGGTAAATAACCCACCCAGTAGCATCAGCTTGGCAGGTCAGAATCCAGGGCATTCATGGCAATGCTCCCTCTCATTCTCAGGGGCTTCTTAAGCTCTAAATACCAGGGCCTAGATACAATTATGGAATGGTGTGCGTTGGAACAGACTGAAAGCTCATCTCATTCCATCCCTTGCCATGGGCAGGGACACCTTACATGATCCCAGGGTGCTCCAAGCACCATTCAGCCTGGCCATGGACACTGCCAGGGATGGGGCAACCACAGCTTAATAGTCCTGGTAAATCCTGAAGCTGCCAAACCTGTATTTCACGTACAACCCTGTGTCCAACATCACCTGGCTTTGCAGTTGTGAGCAACATGCCTGTTGAACAGAGCCAGCCCCACACCCTTCACTGCTCCCAGTCTGCAAATCAGGCTTTTCCAAAGGATTCAGAGATGGCCCTGGCCATGCCACGAGCCTCACACAATCACATTTCTGCAAGCAGAACTTAGCCCAAAGATTATGGCAATAAAGGGGGGGAAAACAAATGAACAGCAGCACTGAAAACCAGAAATCATCGTCATCTATTAATAAAATTGCACCAAAGCTCTCACCTATCACATGAGGAAAGCATGTTTGGATCCTGTCTTGTATTTCAGGCACCCTTCTGTTGCAGCTTTAGCAGACCTTGGCAGAACCTCCAACAAAAGCAGGAAACCAAAGACAATGAAAAAGCTTCTCTCAAATCATCAATACCTACTATCCCCCACTACCTGTTCAAAGTGCACAAGGGAAAGCACCAGGAGATAACACCACCCTGAACAAAAAAAACAAACCAACCCACACAAGTCTGAACATCCTCACATTATTTGCAGACACATCTATATCCACATTGATGAAAGCCTCTGATTTTGGTCATTTTGCAGGAGATTAGGGCTGCAGGGGGCTAAAGCCAGACATCCTGCCTGCCCTTCCCATCCCAGCAGCAGCTCCAAGGAGAAGCTCACTCAGATCACTGCTATTATATAGACTTGCATTATAGATGTCTACCCCTCATCTTCAATTCAAAACTACTAAGAAATCCCTTTCTACTACACTTATATTTATACACGTTTCCAGGGGTGGAGGAAAAAACCAACCCAGACAATGCCTTGCAGGTATAAACATCCTGCCCAGGATCAGCAAAGATCTATAGACCTCAAAATCCCAAGGAATAATTGACTGGTGCAGTCCTGACAAGTGCACAACCACAAGTATTTGCCATCACCTTCCTCCACAGGTTTACCTGCAAACAAATTGGGCATTGAAATGAAAATACGGAGGTGAGCTTGGTTCAATCAGCTTTGTAGCAGGTATTTGGAATCTGTTCTCTAGAGCATGCTGCCAGGATTATGTGTACATTTAACATTAAAATTGTGTGGGTTTTCAGGTAATAAACGTGGTTTTTCAGGTGTTTATCACAGTTCACACACCAATGCCAAACTGATTCTCAGCTTATGAAGATATGGATGAAGTTCTCCTGGTTTACCCTTTGAAGGAAATTATCTTGGGGGAGCCTAAAGGAACTAAGTGAACTTACTGAAAAAACACTCCATCTGCTTCCTGGTAAAACATTCCCCTCTCCAGAGTGAGGGAATTCCAGCATGTGAATTGTGTTTATCACCTGAAAAACCACACCAGTTTTGCTTCCATTTTGGACAGGTCTGATACAGTCTGTGCTGAGGGTTTCAGTGTTGGGTTTTTTTTCCCTGCTACACGTCTGTCAAGCTGAGCAAGGTGCTCCCTTTGACCTGAACAAAGCAAAACTGAGCCACAGCTGTAAAAGGCAACATTCCTTATCTGAGTTATCCTACCCCATCAGGGATTCCAGCTTAAACACCTAAGCAAGGCCAGATAATAGGAAAGAAAGAAAACCTCTGGTGTTTGTAAACTATGCATGATGCATTCAAGATACAAATGTGTTACTTGAGCCAAAACAGACTAAGGAAAAAGAAAACCACTGTGCACCTGTAATGTCAAACCCCAGTCTAACATTAGGACAGCACCTGCAGTTTGGTACTGAGACTCTCTCTTTTAATCCCACCTCCTGCCAAAATCTACCACAAAAGCAAGGTAGAGGACAGATGATTCTCTCAGGCATGGTGGGGTGTTTTGGTTTTTAAAAAATCATTCAGAAATTCAATGAACAGAATTTGTCCCAGATACTTGACCTGCTACAGAGTATCAGCCAAGTCCCTTCGCAATCAAGGCAGCCCACAAACCTAGGAATAAATCCACCTTAGACAAGGCAAAAGCACTAAGTCCATCAGATACTTGAGGGTATTTCCTGCAGTCTGGGACAGGAAGATAAAGGCCAGAAGAGACACAGCCCCACCTGAAAGGCTCCTTCATGAATTCCACCCCTAACACTTGAACTGGTTACAGAGGAGACAGAGGTCAGAGGGTCACACTGAAGTTTCTGTGTGTTTCCACTGGCTCAAGTGGGTGCACAAATGCTTTTCTGCTCAGCCACAATGGCACAGAACTGACTCCTAGTTATCAAAATGCCCAGCTGGTACACAGATACAGGCCCACCCTACAATTTCAGGCTATCAACAGAAAGGTCAGCACACTCCCTGGAAAAAGCAAGTCCAGGATGTCCCAGCAGCAAAGGCAGCTCAGGAGGGTGCAGGTAGGATTAGCTGTCATAGTACTCAGAGGTTCTACAAACAGCAAACAAATACTCATCCAATAATGCCGTGAATGTAAATCCATCCTCCTGCACCAGTCCTCCCGCTCGTGCTGTTTATAGCCTCCAGCAGAAGCTATGGAGCTATAAAAGAACTCCCTCATTACAACCTGCTCAGCCTTCAGTAAACTGAAAATCTTCAAAAGAGGGAAGACAAATCCACCCCAAGAAGGAACATCTTGCCAAACTGGCTCTGGCTGACGTGTGAGATATTCCAACTAAACAGTCTCACCACGGAGAATGCAACTGAGCCTGGGCTAAAGGCAGAGGGAGGAAAGGAGGAGTCACTCCTAAACTAGGAAAGCTCCATTTATTTGCCATTACATTATTTTTCACTGAACAAATTGCAGACTGTCATCATCTGTCAGGTCAAACATGAGGAAGGTGAATAGCTTGATTGGTAAAAGCCAGGGTGCTGTAACCCAAGACCTTTTTCTGCCCAGCAAACACTCCCAGCTAGGAAGATCTCCCAATTATTTTCTCCTACCGGGTCACCTGAATTGAAAAAATAAATGTGGTGTTTTGACAATCCCTCAGAAGAGCAGACCATCAGCTCCTTTCAGTGTTCAGAAGCTTAACAGAGATCTAAGGCACTGTTACAGCCTGAAGAGGGACAATTATGACGATAATTCCCCCGAATCTGTCTAAATGCCTACAAAAGGAACGCTTTAAATAAAAGCTTTTACTTGGGCAAATATCCAGCCAGTTCCCCAGCAAGACAGAGCACTAAAAAAAAAAAAAAAAAATTCCATGGGGAATGTGAATTATTAGATTTAAAAATTTTCCTGTACGCTTAAAACCCCTCATGCAAAAAGCCAGAGGCCTGTGATGAAATGAACTGGTCTCCGTATCGACCTCATTCAGAAATGCCACAACAATTTCCCTTATCTGCAAATAATGAAAAACCTATAAACTCCCAACTCAACCACAATAATTCATACTGCCTTTTCTATTACCACTCAAAAATGTATCAGTCATTGCTAACCTTAAACAAATGCAGATTAATGCTGCTTTTTGAACAAATCCCATTATTTTCTCCCAAATTATTTTTCAGTCACGCTTCCCAGTTAACAGGAAAATACAACCAGTGTAGTCAAAACCCTTTTAGATTTAGGTACAATTTTTCAAGTTATTCTCTGACCACATTCCCAGCTCACACCTTGATGGAACTCTAAGAACAGGTATTTTCTTTCTCCCTTTGACATGTTACATAAAGTGCCCCAGAAGTTCCTTGACACAAACAGACAGTGAAACTTGAATCAATGATATTCAACACCTCTAAACACATCTCCAAGAGCTGAAATCTTTACTACCCAAGACTTCCAGCTTTTTATTTTCATGCTGGTAGACAAAAGGGTGAAGATCAGGATGATAAAATAGGGAAGAGAGGAATAGAAAGATGCCAGCAGAGGACAAGTAACAGGGCAGGGGTGGGAGGGAAGTAGTGAAGATCCTCACTGGTCAGGCAGGAGTTTAATTAAAGTATGAAAAGAACAGCATTGCCCAACTTCAAAATGCAATTTCCTGGGATTAGAAGTATCCAAGCCCCAAAACTCAGGCACTTCAAGACAAATAAAGATCTACAAGGCCTTAAGGAACCTGATGAAGCATTGAATCCAGCCATGCTCCAAAAAGGTGGAAGGTGCCAAGATGCAAGGGCTCCCTCCAACAAAAAACTACCCAGTCATTCCCAACAACTGTTCAGGTTTATTGCTGATTAACACTAGTAAGGAAAACTTGCAAAATTTTACCTTCTTCCAGCTTGAATACTGACTAAGCCATGATAAGGATAAATCAAAATATCTTAACTTCCTTCAAGATGATCTAATTCTTCAATGTAGAGGCTCCCAGTGGGAAAACCCACACGGGTGTGCTCAGACACCAACACATTGCCAAGCAAATCACCACCCCCAGCCCTGAACAGGGCTTTCAGCCTACCAGGTGTGATTAGTTATCCAGCTCTTTGCCCATCAGCACAGGATTAGCCCCAGCTGAAAGCCCCAACTGGATGCAATCTCAGCTAAGAAGCAGCCCATGGTAACATTTCAAACCACAATACCACCCACTGCTGCTTGCATTCATCCCAGCACCTTTTAAACTTGGAATGATCTGCCTGTGACTTTCAGTTTTCATTCCCCCTAACTCTCCCATGGTGACAGTGCCACCAAAACCATTGAGGTGCTGTGTCCCATGCCCAGGCACAGCCTCCACACTCTGCTTGGCAGAAGGAGGAAAAGGAAACCTATTCCCTGAGCCCACTTGGAAGAGGGACTCTCTCCCCACCTAATTAAACCACTAAGGTACCCCTGCAGCAGCACCCAGTCCCAGGGGGCTGCTCAGGCAGCAAACCCTGGCCTTTGGCTGCCATTACATAGAAACTTCCAAGAAATGCACACACAGTTATCCTGCAAAGAATTTAGTTTTACCACTTTTAGTGTCGTTGAAACAGGCAACTTGGCTTCAACAACAGGGAGGGCTCCTCAGCAGTTCTTGTTCAGGTGATTAAACCTGTATGGTAATTCCTTAACTCTTTCTGTAGAAAATTAACATTCAGTGTAAGACAAGCTATAGGGGACCTGGATTTTCATACTTTTGCTGATAAATATTCCTGCTGCAGCAGCCCTACTCCTGGTTGGCAAATACTTTTAAGCCCCACACAGACTGGCATGCAAAAAACAAGATACATATAATTTCAGGTTTAGTCGACTTGAATTTCTTTGAGAAATGAGAAAAGCAACTTGACATTTTAAAAAAGGCCTTACACAAAACATCTGCTAGTGACAATTGTTTAGACTTCTGTCTCTAGGAAAAGCCAGATAATCCTGCCCACACCATTTCCTTGAAAAGGTGACAGCAGAATTTTAATATTGATCACTCTGTTAGCTTGAAAAGCAAGAATAAAACTGACTTTGTATATAAAAAAGAAGACTTTTTATCACCATATCCAGCACCCTATCGCACACAATCCAAGCAGCAGACAAATATTTGTGTGCCTTCACCTTTATTTACTTTATCCAACCACTTGCATACTTAAACAGGTAAAGAATTTATAGATTTCTTTGTCCCTTGCCCTGCCAGTATAAAAGGCTCATTCTGATCTAAGTACACACATAACCAAGACACCAAGCTATTTGTAAAGCTTCCCAGTTTTTTCTCCTGAATTATGACATTTTTTGTGGAGTTACTCCTGAAGTATAAACAAGGGTAAGAGGCACGGAGAACATCCCTGACCCAGTTTTCAGCTTGGTTAGGTACTCCCTTTGAGGGGCAGGGAAAGGCTGGAGAAGAAAACAAGGCTTGTAAGGCAAAAACCTCAATCCCCCCAGGTTTATCCTGGTGCTAAGCGGTGCATTCTCTACAAAAAGTTCACTTCCTCCAGTTGCTGAACATTCGTGGCACACGTCCCAAACTCTGGCCCAACACCTGAAGATGGGAAGACTGGAAATGCCAGATAATTACAACACAGCACATGAAGTAAGCTGGAAGCCAAATTCCAGCAGAGTGCCAAAGCTTTCCAGGTAGAAGTAAGAGGGAACGCTCACCATACAGCCCACCCCGAGGAAAACACAGAACTGAGGCAGCACCAGGAGAGGGAGGGATTCTCTCCCAACCTTTTCATACTCCCCACCTCACTTGGGCCCCCTCCTCCTTAGGCTGCTCCACACCCAGCTGCTCCTCATTCCCCTCATGGGCACAAAGCCTCTCCAGCCCTGGGAACCATCCCTTCAAACCCAGCACTGCCCAGCTGCTTCTGACCTGCCCATTGAGCAGAGCTGCTGAGGGGACACAAAAACAGGGCCAGTATCCTCCCCCTTGATAATTACCTTTAAAACCAAGTCCCTTGATGCAGGCTGGGAAAGCTGGGGCTGTTCAGCCCAGAGAAGAAAAAGCTCCAGGGAAACCCGGAGTTCCTTCCAGTGCCTTAAAAGGAGGTCATAAAAAAGAGGGAGAGTGACTATCTACAACTTCATGGAATAGGAGGACAAGGGGAAATGGCTTCAAACCAACAGAGGAGAGATTTAGAGGGGATGTTGGGAAGGAATTGTTCCCTGTGAGGGTGGTGAGGCCCTGGCACAGGGTGCCCAGAGAAGCTGGGGTTGTTCCATCCCTGGAAATGTTCAAGGCCAGGTTGGATGGGGCTTGGAGCAATCTGGGCTAGTGGACGTTGTCCCTGCCCATAAATGGGGATGGACTGGGATGGGTTTTAAGGTCCCTTCCAACCCAGACCATTCTGGGATTCTGTGATAGCAAAGCTGTTAATTGGTTCAATCTCTATCCTAACATCTGTGGATTTTTGCCTTAAAACACCAAAACTTGGTAAATAAATGTTTTTGAGAGAGCACACAGAGAAAATGCCCAGCTAAATACTGCAGTTGTAGAAGAGGCACACAATATCAGAAGGGACATAAAATCCCCTCCCTGGAGGTGCTGGAAAAGAGGGATAGCTTCCCCAGCCAGTAAGCAGCTCTGCCCTTCAAGCTCCCTGCTCTTTCCTCAAGCACACACAAATTGCCTCCTTTCCTGCAGCAGCAACCACCCCGGCACCGCTCCCTCGCCTACAAATCAAGCTCTAACCCTGGTGCCCCAAGCACAGCCCCAAGTGCAGGTTTGATACCACAGAGACACTTCCTAAAGCTCAGGAATGTTACAGTACATTGCAGTAGGTCATTATTTTTTATGGCCACGCTGAAGAAGTGGAATTTTTATGGCTGGTATTATCAGTTGAAGGAAAACTGCTCTGAAAACACAGTTGTATATTAAGTGTTATGTATCTATACAGAATAAACATACCACTAATTACTTTTTTTTTTCCCCATTTAGTGGCATTAAATCACAATCCATTCCTGCTTATCCTCCAGGAAGCCACATAAGCTGCATTAAGACACCCAGTTCCCAAGCAGCACAGTGTCCATCTGTTTGCAGGATCCCGGAGTCAGGGATGCTCACCAGCTAAACTTCCTTCTTCTCGGCTCACACTTGCAGCAGGAACTGCTCTGCAATTCCAAAGAGAGTTTCCATAACAGGAACAAATAGCAAGTTTAATGTCAGAGGCCAGAGGTCCTCCAAGAGCTCCAAACAGCCCTTTTCTTTGGAAGGGCCTCACCACTCAAAGGGCAGCGATTCTTAGAAACTAAACATTTATTAACAAAAAACCTGAGAGAATCCCCACAGCCGCCTCAGCCTTCCCTGAAAAGCTCTTCTGCATCCAGACAAGAAAGGGTTCATAAAGGCAAATCATCTGCTTGCACAGGAACTGCAAAAATTCCTTCCTCTGAGGCCTCTCTGCCAGTGGCAGCTATGGAGTCACCCCGGGGCCACCCTGCAGCTCCTGCTTCCCAATCCAGGCTGACTCCTCCTGGAGAACCAGCTGCTCCTCCTGCACACCTTTACTGAGAGGGACAGGAAAACACCACTTTTTGCCATACTCCAACCCAAGCATCAACTTTTCCCACAGCAAGCAGATATAAATCAGAACATCCTACAGCTGCAAAACTGGTGAGGCTGAGTACGGTCAGGTGTTTTCAGTTTCGTGACCGATGCCTGGCAAGGCAGCTCTTTGCCAAAAAACATATTCGAGGAAACCAAGAGGGGGCAAAAAAAATTCATGGTGGCCCTAAAACTCAAAAAATACAGGTCATTTTGCACTGTCTCGACTGTGGAATCACCAGCAAAATGCAAAGCAACTCTGGATTTAGAACACAACAAGCAAGCTGGAAATATTTTGATGCCGGAGCTCTGCTCAGTTCACTGCCTGGGATTTGTTAGCAGTATCCATTTAAACCTGCACTCTGCCAGATTACTGTCTCACTGACAGTAAATCCAGATTATTTTCCTAAACTAGGATAATCTTAACACAAGCATAGTAAAGAGATGTTTGTCTAGAAATCAGTTATCTTCAAAGCTGTCTTTTAAAAATCAGTTGCAACTTGTTTTGAGTGAAAACTTCCTCCAAACCTCTCAGCAGGAGTGCATGGATTAAGAGTGGAATCAACCATTAGGTCCAAAAACTATCATTGGTCAAAGGTCTGAAGGAGATGATTCAACCAACTGTGCTCTAAAACATGGTTGTTTACCTTTTGCTATTTCACTGGCATTCTCTTACAATTCTTCCCTAATTATTGATCAAAAAATTCACTGGTAGAAATGTAAAACCCTGCAGAGAGGGATTCATGCTGGATGAAGCGGATGTTTTACATCTCCACATATTCCACTCGGGTTTGTGCCTTAGAAACTAAACTTGGTGGGAGATGGAAGAAAAGGGAGAGGGCAGGGAGAAAGTTGTTTACCACTGGAGGCTCTGGAGTGCTGAATCAGCACATCCCATAATATTAATCTTGCTGGCCACTGGTACTTAGCCCTACTAAGAAAAATAACAAACAAGCAGCTGCAGCAGTGAAGGTGCACACGTTTTATTCAACTTTATTACTCTAAATCCTACCTGAATATTACTTAAAAGCTTTTCTATAAAGGAAATACTTTATGAACACCAGCTCAACAAAAAGTAGATGATTTGCACTCTCACAGGAGGCCAACATTCCAATCTCCTCTCTCCTGGACACAAGGGTTAATATACTGTGTTCAACCTCTGAGCTTCACAGCTCCACACTGATTACTGCAGAGAGGGAAAGTAAATTAATGCCTGGTCAGAGCTGTGGGGAGAAATGAAGCAAGCGTCTACTCAGAGCCTGGTTATTCTTCTCTTATCGGATTATCTACCTGGAAAAGCCACATGACAATTAAAGCTTCAAACAGCAGTTATAACTGTTTAAAGTTAAGACTTTTTATTAAGGTTGTGCTCCTTCAGTGTCTTGTGAAGAAGTGCAATTAATATCCCCAAAATGACTTGGTAGCCTTGTTCTCATAGCAAGGATGAGGGAAAAAAACCCTATGGCAAGATAAAAGCCTTAGCACAGGGAAAAAGCTGTGTTTATCATTATGGGTATGTTATTAAACAAGGAGAGGAAAGTAACCTTGCAGCAACGGCATTAGAAAGACCAAGGGATGAGCAAGAACAGCATCTTTGCACCAAAATTCCCAGAATATAAATCAGGAATACAGGAGAAGCCACTGAAGTGCTTTCACATGCCTTCAAGTTCCTGTACTTATTACAATAACAGTGATAGATGGCAAAATGGAATATGAACAGGTGACAACAGCTCCGGTGCATCCTCTTCTTTTCTTCTCACCCCCACTATTTCTGATTGTATAACTACAACTGTTTTTTCCCTTGGTTTTGGGAAATAACCACCTTCCCAGGGAGTCACTGGGATTTATTCACAGGGATCAGCAAGTTACCAAGTTGATTTTGACTATCACACAACTTGAACTTCATTAACCAGGATTTCAAAACCAGGAAGTTGTTATACTTAAAATGTCCTTTCAACTTGGGTGATGCTCTTCACACCTACAAGGAAATAGGCAGATATTTTTCACAGCAAGAGCTGGAAGGGTTTTGCACTCAGGTAATATGCAATAAATCAAAATTTCTCTACCAAGAAGCTGCGTGGATTTCTCTCATGTTTATGTACGAGCTCTTCCTGCATCTCAAACAGCCAAGAGCAGAAGTTGAGGGCTCAGCAAAACACCAGAGCAGTAGGAGAGGATCAGTAACAGCAGCAATGAAATATATATCTTTTCTTCTATTTTTTTTTACTGTTGTATTCCTTCAGAAACCAGACTGAGGTAGATCTGGCCATGGGAAAAGCCTCACATAAGTCAGTGATCACCAGGACTAAAAATTCATATTAAGGTTGAAGCAGCACAGAGATGAAATCAGAGCTGGAGAACTGCGGCTATAAACACAACCCATAAAATTCAAGTTGAATCACTTAGGATTAAATAAGTTTCATGCATATTACTGCCAGTGGTCAGCCAAGCAGTTCTCTAGCAGCTCGGTTATTTACAGCTGTTAAATAACTGTATTAAAGTGTTCCAGAGAAGGCCTTTACCAAGGCAAATCATGGCCAAAATAATACACATTTTAAACTAGCCTGTGCTCAAAAATGGTAAAAAAGGGAAATACACTTGAGAACTAAATTAGCCTAACCTAAAAGCAACTCTTGGGATGCTAGTTGGTACTATAAAAATGGAAAGCATGTCAACAGAAGGCTGAAAGCTTTACTATTATTTTTTTTTATTAGTTTTCTTTAGAAAAAGCTCAGAGGAGGCAGAGTAACAGAGCTGGAGCACATTAAAAGCAATTAACAGAAAACAGTCAGGGGGGTTTTGGGGGTGCTCAGTGGAAAGGAGCTAAGGGCTGGCTTGACTTTTTGGCCAAGGGAATTGAGCAAACACGGACCTGACACCCAGCCCGTGGGGCCCCCACGTCCTCTGTGGGATGGCACGGCTAGGGCAGGAATTCAGCTTTCTGCACACCCCTGCAGGCCACTTATTCCCACATTCCCAAGGCTGAGAGGAAGCCTGGAAGCGTTTATGAGTCAGAATCCTGCCTGGAGCACCGTCAGCTCCTGAAGGAGGCAAAGCAGAGCTCTTGCAGTGCCATCAAAGCCTGGCAGCGGCTACTGCGGATACATGGGGAACGGGAAGGGATTCCTGTGATCCGCCTGTCACACTGCAGTGTGGACTCCTCCGAGTGGAAATCCACAACAAATTATGTAAATACTGCCCTGAAAACTACTGTGGTACTTTGACATTGTAATTCCAAGAACAAACAGCCCTCTCTGGTGCACTCTATTATATAAAATGTCAGGCTAATCATAGCAATTCAGCTTTATGAGTGTTGCCAAATGTCCTAAACGGGAGCAAAAACGGGAATTACAGTGTTGAGGATGAGTCAGTTACACACCTACCCCTCTACGAAAGGACAAATGAAGAAATTAATTAAGTCTGACCACAACAACAAACAATTCCTCAGGAACACAGAGTGCTTGATTTAAATGCCAAAAGCCACTCTGCTCTAGGCATAGGTGTTCCTGTCTCTTGCTTTCCACTGAAACTGGAATAATTCAGGGACCAACCTCGAGGAGTACGACTGGACCAAACTGGAGTCTGATTATTGTTCAAAAAAAGCCCAAATCTCTCTTCTGAGCCATCAGGAGCAGTCTTCTACTTCCATGAAGAAGTAGGTCATGAAAGCAGCAGCTCCACCAAACTCCCTGCCCCAGATCCAGAGCCCTGTGTACTCCACACAAACTGGAGCTGTGTGTTACCAGTGTGCTTGGGCATCCTGCAGAGGATGCAGTGTGGGTACCACTGACTGCAAATGGAAAAAAAAAACCACAATCCAGCACAAGCAAAGGAGCTGCTGTGCAGAGAAAAACTGAATGGTGTGCAGGGACAGTCACCAGAAACAACCCACCCTTGGGGGAAGACGAAAAAAACCCCAACACGTGTTAAAAACATTATTTACAAAACAATCCATTTCACAAGCGCCTGCACGGTATCAATGCTCTTCTCAAAATCCTGACTTCCTTGCCAGCTCAAAAACCCATATCTGTGCGGTGTCATATCCTGCCCTGCTCAATCCAGCTCAATAAAGAGGTACTTTGTGAAACTGTTTGTTTAAAATTACTCTCTGGAGCACTAAATGCCAAAAGGAAATATGGAAATGGTCACTCCCACACACACGAGCGAGTGGCCGATTCAAACCCGGCATTTGTTTTCCGCGAGAACCTGTGTGAATCTGAGTCACGGTCTCTGTCTTTGGACAGAATTACCCGTAAAATAGAATTCATCTTGGCACCCTTCAACTTTGTGGTCAGAAAAGCCGTGCCTTTCCGGCTTCAGACCAAAGCTCTGTTTTGGACCAGCAGCTTCTGGTTTCTTAGCAATCGGACTCACATCTCCCAGCCAAGCGACCAGGAACCGATGTCTCGGCACTCGCAGCGCTTCCTTCCCTTCCAACACCACCGTGCCCAGGTTCAAAACAACAACACTCCTCCTGTGTGAGCAGGACACCGACCACAGCCTGGACAAAAGCCAAACTCAGACTTCTCTAGGCAGCCCATGACACACAAGGACAGCTCACCTTCAGCTCACCTTGTGAAGGGAAAAATTTTTAATATATTTCCTTAATTCAGGAGTATCTGGAGCTGGGTTCATTACTAGCAATATCTATACACTGCTCATAAAACAGCTCTTCTCTCTTAACAGAGACACTGGATTTGGTTCCCTGGAATCCCTTAGACCGAAATCCAAGGGAAGGATCCTACTCTCCACTTAAACACAACACCCCCAAACTTGGAAGAAACCAGAGAGCCCGGTACGAGTGCAATTATCCAATCTACTCAATATTTAGACAAGGAAGTTTCTGTTGTCGCTGCCTAAGGAACAAGTCCCTGGATAACAGGAATAGCCTTGCAGCAAGCAGGAGGCTCCCACAGGAGCCCTCTGTGCTGCAGGCGCCCTCTGCATCACAAACGTGCCGACCAAACCTTCCACTCACCCTCTCCCCCTCTGCAGGAAGCCAAGAGGATTTCCCAAGTCACATGGTAAACCAGGGCGCTTTCATTCCAAAAAAGGAATCCCGTTTTTCTCCCCCTGGGAAATCTCTGCAGTTTTTCAGTTCACTGTTATTTCGGGGAGAAAATAACTTTTGCTGCCAGCTTTCCCTCCCATCTCCCCCCACCCCCAGGAATCTTTGGGATGTTTGGGACACGGTTCCAATTCATTTATATAACTATTAAAAGGTTGCTGCTGCACTGCATATTCACAGTGTGTGAGTTTTGTCTAGAAGCAGAAAACATGAGCAGGATGTGGGATATCAAATTATTCTCAGAGGCAAGCATGAATAATGACAGAACAGTATTTGTGCAGGAAAATTTGTACTAAAAACCATCATCCAGACCCCAGATATTTCTTTTTAACACACAAGTCAAAAAAAAAAAAAATCCCACATCTCTCCTGTGCTATCTTGGGAAGCCCATTTTCTCTTAATATCTTCATTTGTCAGAGAAGTACTCAACATTGTCGTTTTTGGAGTTGTTTTGCCAGGCAGAAAACTCATTCTCACTTAAGTCCAAGCATCTAAGAAAAATGACGAGGCTAAATTATGAGGATGTATTTTTAAGGAATGGTTGAAGTGGAATGAATAACTATTTCCTCTTACAATAATTTGCTGTTCCTTCTAGAGGCTTCAGCTGTGAATCCAAAAGAGCTCAGCATCACCAGGAGTCAGTTTGGGCAGGAGAAAACAAGGGTTTAAGACAAGACTGACAGAGCACACGAGTGACAGTCACCCAGAGCTGGTTTGTACGCTGGCTGCTCCCTTGGAGATCCTTCACAAGTTACATATCTGAGTGAAATTCCAGTTCTAATTATTCCAACAGGCAGTGTCAGAGATGGAGAGTTTCCACATTGCACGGCAGTCTTTTCCTCCTGGGGAAGCCAACAAAAGCAAATTGCTGAAATGAGCTCTATATTTCCTAACTCCTTAAGAGCTGCCAAGAATGCAGAAAAAGATAGTGGACATGCTCTGTGTTTTACATGAGACAAAAGCCATACCCCACAGGCTCGTCCTGCTGGAAACTAATTCCACATCCCATTCAAGTGCTGCATATTTTCATCTTCATTAAGATGACATCTCATTTTTATGACCAATTGAGACCTTAATAACAGGGAGAAAACCCTTTGCTGAATCTTTAATAGCAGAAGCACAAGTCCTTTCATTTTCAGCATTAAATACTCAAGGACAAAATAGCTCTTAAACCCTGATTACTGTAGTTTGCATTGGGCAAGTGAAAATATGGTGAAATCCCCACCAGCAATATCACAGGTGGTCTCTCACCCCTAGAGCAGCTCAAAAATAAGAAGCATGCCCCCATAGTGAGTACAGAGAATGCTGCTTCATCTAGTGTCAACAAATTTCAATTTTTTCTAGTACAGTTCTTCATCCTACCAGAAGCCACAGAAGTAGAAAGCAGCAGTTGGGATTTTAGGAAGAGTGGCTGACCACCAACTGACACTGCAATAAATGAATAATTGTTTAAAAAAAAAACAAAAACAAAAAACTGAGCCACCCAAATCTAAAACAACTTCTACATTTCCACAGATCTACAATCAGGAGAATAATTTAAATTGCATATTTGAGTCAGCTCAATGCTATTTTATAGAATGGCAAACTGGTGACTCATTGCACAAATCAGAAATTAAGTCATAAAAGTTATGTTTCACCCTCCAGACTGGGTGGAGCCTAACCTCACAGAAAGTTTCCTCCTTAAGATGAGTCTTAGAACAGCTTTAGAAAAAGCACAACTTTTTTTCTTCTTCTCCTTCCATGACTTGACTCTGGTCAGGAGAGCTATTCCCCTCCTGAGCACAGCTGAGAAACACTCCCCTTGTGGAAAAAGAACTGCCCTGAAACTTTTGTATTAGGGACAGCATCAACTTGATCCTGACTGTAACTTCCTTTCCCATCGTGGACCCTAGAGTCAAAGCCTTTATTACTCCCATGGGCTAAATAATAAATAAAAAGCAGTAATATCATCAAATAACTGTCAAAAACCCCAAACCAACATCTAATCCTCATATTGTGCTGTTCTTCCACACAGAGAGAGCCTTGAAAGCGTGTTCTGTGATTTTAGCCACTTTCATACATCCAAATATATTTGCTGATCATCCCCTTTGAAGCTTTAGCTCACAAAAAAAAAAAAAAAAACCACAACAAAAAATACTCCACAGATTTTCAATCATTCCTTGGAAAATGGCAATCAGCAGAATGCTAGGTCAGTAAAACAGCAGTACAGTTAATTAAACAAGTCTGCCAGCTTCCATCCTCAGCAAAAACACCCTACAGTCTTCCAAGCCTCACCATCCCTGCAGGCACCCACTGCCACTGCCTGAGCTCTGCCAAGCTTCACCTGACAGTTTGCTTCAATTCCTGGGCAACAATGGGGCAACAAACTGCAGCTTTTGTGACAGCTTGGGGTGGTCCCCAGGAAATGATCACCACACTACTGAGCTACAGCTTCTCTCAAAGTCAATGCTGCATAGGAAAAAAACAACCTAAGTACACATTGTATTTATGCTGAATAAGGGGCAGCATGTCCCCCTGCACCCCCCTCTTGAGGCTTACCCCATCTCTCCCTGGCACAGAGCAAGGTCTTTGCAGGATACTCTCTGTCCTCAGACCTGGCCCACCTGCACCAAAGGCCTCAATTTTGGCCACCACCAAAAATCCTGGCTTGGAGGATGGAGCAGCACAGGTCCCCATCCGGAGCAGAAAGCAAAGCCTGCAGGTTCTCCAATTCCTACTCAAAATCTGGCCGTGGCTCAGCTGGGTTCAGTTTTTCCTTCTTAGGCTTAGAAGAAGGCACTAGGAGTCAATATTCCTGATTTGCCCAGAAATGCCAGGATGAACTACAGGAATGGCACACACAGCCAAGCCCTTGATTTTCTATAGGTATTTTTGTACCAGCTAACTACATTCCACTCCAACATAACTCAAACCCTGGCTACAGGCACCAGGAAATGCAGTAAGAGGAGCCTCTAATCTCTGCAGGAAGAAAGCCATGAGGATTAGGCATTCAACACACAAAGGCAGAGCATTTTATTTCAGTATTTTGTCTACCTCCACATCACTGGAATCCATTTATAGCTTGCCTCCTTGTGAAGCATCTTCGGGCCCACTTCCCAGCCCCACTACACCTCAGCCCTTGGGAAGCTGACCCTCAACTTCCAGAGCACCTGGAAGGAGCAGGAGACAGGAAAGGCCTTCCCTTGCTCCATTGGGAAGTTTTCCCTGAGGAACAGCTCCAGTTTAATTCTCTCTCCTCAGAAGGCAAGGTGTCTGACAGGCTGTGTGGCCTCCCACCACAATGCCCCAGCCCAAATCCAGCACTCCCTCCACTGCAAACACATTTGGGAACTGCCCCTCTCCACCCTCACGTGTGCACAGCTGAACTGGGAGACTGGACACACATGCAGCCTCTGATACTTCTGCTCCAAGTTCATTTATTCAGCTCTGCCACACTCTTCCAACGCTATGGATGCCCAAACCCCACTGGCCCCACGGCTAGTCCTCCTCACCCTGCCCAGCCATCCTGAAATGTACCAGGCTCACAGGGGAAATCTACCAATAACAGCAAAAACCTCCTTCTTCTTGCTTACCCCTACTCCAAGATCAACAAACAAACTTCTTATTGGAGGTTCCTGCATCCCTGTCCCGGGATCTCTCAGCCCTTGTGATCCTGTTAGGGGCAGGATGCAGACTCGTGGTCTCCCTAAGGGATTGTTCCTGTGGGAACACCTCTGTGCTGAGCCCACTGAGCTTTCCCAACTCCTTCACGTTTCAGAACTGTCAAGCAAGCTGGGAATGCTTCATTCATCCCTATGTCCCCCAGTATTAATGGACTCCCAGCTGTTCCTTCATAATCCAAGTATTTGTTCAGGAGTAGGGACCCCCCCCTCGCTCTCTCTCCCATTTGGAGTTATTGAAACATCCTCCCCTGTACTTCACCCATCTGGAGGAGTTTTTTCTTTGTTTTACAGCACTGTCCTCTCACAGTAATCTGGTCTACTGGTGCAGTTTCTTCCAGCATTATTTATATTGCTTTTGAAAGAACTCATCCATAAGACCATTTAGCATTTTCCACCCTGTTTCAAAGAAAGCCCATTTAATTTATCACTTGTATGAGAAACCAGCCACCCTGAGAAGCATCCAAGTAGAATTGATGGTACTAAAAACAACACTGCACAGACACACCTGATGTAATCACTCTATTAATTACACACATATTATACAAACCCTTCCTACGTCTTCCCTAATATAATCAATGGTCTCAGGAAGCTTGTACATCCCAGTCCCATCACAGAGCAGGATCAATTCTTCATCAGCCATAACTGATTAATGTGAGCCTAACCTGTCCTAACCACCTCTGATAACAAAGACTGAACAGCCTTCCCAGGAAGTAATTCAGCATTTCCCTGCTCTTACTGGCAGTAAAGATTGCCAGCACCTAACCAAACCCTTCTGCTCACACTGGGAGCCCATTACTTCTCCCACCCAACACTTATTTGTCTGGTCTTCTGCTTCCTCTTTGCAGCAACACCTCCTTTCAATTTCCTCTTTATTGTGAGGAGCCCGGGTTCCTTTAATTTCTCCTTAGAGATAATTTATTCCAGGATTCAGGTGTTCTCTGCTCTCTCTCTCAGTGGTCTGCACAGTTTCTCAAGTGCAGTGTGAGGGTAAAGGATAACTCCTATCCGCTGTGAGGGGATAAACAAGCACATCACAGATGCTGCCAAAAGGAACTGCCAGGATCCTGCATCCCGAGCTGCTTGCACCCAATTTCTTGGTTCTCAGGGATTCGACCAAACCAAGCTGTGCACAACCTCCCTGTTGAAAAAAAAACCCCAAAACTAATGACTGCAACACCACAGCCAGGCTGCCAAACATCAAATAGCACAGCCCAACTAAAGCCAGGAGGGCTTTCTAATCATCAGTCCGCAGGACGTGAACAAAATCCTCCTCCTTCCCCAAGATCCTGAAGGAGATGGCTCTGACAGTAGGATTCTAACATGCCCACACCTCAGTCACGTATGCTCGGTACCCCGGGCAAACACCAGAGACTCACGGGCTTTTAATGTAGGGGTTTTTTTATATTTTTCTCACACATTTACTGCTACACTTAGCCAAGGAGTGAAACCAAGCACAAATCCGAGTCTCTGTTAAATCAATCGCAAAGGTCAATTTAAATTTAGAGAAATACAGATTATTTTCCAGGGCCACACCGCTCAAGGAGACAGCTCAAATATGAATTACGGACGCTGGAAAGGCCAATCCACACCTGAGCAGGTGCCGGGATTAAGCCTGCAGTCCACACTTCGCACGTGGGAACGGCCGCGCTGCGAATGCGGGACTGCCGGGATGGAGACACCCGACACCGACGGAACCTCGGGCATCCCCTGGCTGCCCAAACACACCGGCAGGGGCGGAGGAACGAGCGGCACCCTGAAGATACCGGGCACAAACAACTCTTTAAACAGCACCCGAGGGACCACAGCGCCGTATCCGCTGCTCCAGAGCCCGCTCCGTCGCCTGATAAATCCACAATTTGGTTGGCTCCACGTAGTTCCGTGATTACTTGTTTGGAGCGAAACGAGGGAGCGACAGGTGCACACCTCCGACAGCAGCACTTTCAGAGACAGCAATAAAACAGATTGTGGCAAAGGCCAGAAGGGTAACCCACGGTTACACGCTGTTCTCTTAGTTTAAAAATAATAAAAAAAAAATAGGGAAAAAAGCCTCCCGGTATTTTTAGCAGATCTTTCGAGCTCCAAGACGCAACCTATTGCCTTTACAGTTTTTTTCCGCCCTGAGACACATAGGAAGCTGTGCGCTGCCAGTCCCCTCTTTTCCTGGCAGAGGCACCAAGGAAAAGGGAGCGAACAGAACCCGACGAGCACTGTCCCCCTCCTTCTCCCAGCCGCCGCACCGGCCGGGATTCGGGAAGCCCCCCGAGCGCCTCTCCCTTGGCTGACCTTGAGGTGGGGCGGGAAGAGAAGGGAGGAACACCACCACCCGGGGAAGGGGCGCTGCGCTGCCCGCTCGGGCCGGGCTCG
>WEIU01014022.1:193285-280377 GCA_013389925.1 Aegithalos caudatus | reverse complement strand
CGGGGCGGCGGGAGCGCGGCGGGGTTGAGGTGAGCGCGGGCCTGAGGGGCCGGAGGTGCTGGGGAGGGGACGGGAGCCTCGGGAGTGCCCGGCCCCGCGGTGTTCCCGGCCTCGGGAGTGCCCGGCCTCGCGGTGTTCCCAGCCTCGGGGTTGATGGCGGCCCGGGCTGAGTGGATCCCAGGACCCGGAACTGGCTGGGGGGTGCCGAGGCACGGGGAAGTTCAAGGCCCCGGAATATGGGGTCTCCTCCTTAGGCCACGGGTCTGAGGGGAGTCCTGAGGGCCGAGGAAGGATTCCCGGGAATGGAAGCGGTTTCGGGGCTAGGGGGAGTGGCAGGCCCCGGGAATAGGAGGGTCCTGCCTCCGGGAGCTGAGCGGTTCCAAGGCCCCGGGAGTGAGGGGTCCTGGGCCCCGGCGCTGGGGGGTCCCGGGACTTGGGGGTGCCCGAGACAGAGCCGCTGCCTGGAAAACCGGGCTTTCCGGCACACACGGGGCTCGGGATGCCGTGTCCTCCTGGCTCCTCCATCCCGAGTCCCGCAGTAACGCTGTGCTTCCCCCCTAGGAAGTAAACCGCGGCTGCAGGGCTCCATCGCGGCGCTGAGAGGGAGGAGGGAGCCCGGCGCTGCTCGGCGCCGAGGGGCCCTGCAGGGAGTGCTTGGGGGAGCCCTCACACCCTGCCAGAGGTTGGGGTTGGGTTGGTTTTGTCGCCGGCTGTGGCATCGCCGGCGGCACTGCTCGGGCTGTGTGAGTTATCGCCGTGTGTTAGAGCTCACGTCAAACCGCGTTCTCTTGATAGAGGTTCCTTAAAGCTTTAACTCCGCTGAACGGCCCCAGCCGTCTTTGATGTGCAGTTTGTGTCGGAAAACCTTCGGGGTGAATTTGAGTTAATAAACTGCTCAGAGCACAGAAATGCCTGATGTTTATCACAACGTGATTTATGTGTTCTGTACTTGCCTGTAGTTTAATGAGCTGCTTGGGAAAGATGGTAAATCTGACCGTGTTTTCTGTGGTCTAGGGAAGTGGGCAGGTCAAACCAGGCAGGATTTTTGGAGTTTTCTCCTTTAGAAGCCTCATTGCCAGCTCAGGCTTGACTCAAAGGCCTGCCTTATCTTTAATTCCTTTATTTAGCTCTTGACCATTTTTCTCCTCCTGGCTTTTTTTGGCTCAGTCTGAGATGCTTTTCCTGAGGTCAAGCACTGCAGGGCATGACTGCCAGGAGGGAAATTGGTTGCATCATGAAGTTATGATCTTTATTTTGTTTCTTTCTCATTTTTAGAACACAGCCCAGCTGAGAAATACTTCCCTGTGTTCTCTGTGACCTCTTGACCTGCAAACTGGGAGCAAATACACTACAGGTGAGGATGGTGTTGCTGGGCGTGCAGCTCACTGCTCTCAGATGCTTTAACTGCTGAATTAATCATTTGGCTGATTGTTACCCTTAATATACCCTGTGTGGAATTATTCTTGTCCTGGAGCGTTCTCTTAGGGCTTTTCTTAATGCTGTAGGTGAGTGAGTTGCCTTTTTGTGCAGTGTGCTGGCTTTCCTGGTGCAGGTGCTTGGGCACAGTGAGCCCTGGGAGAAGTTTGTCTGCCTGTAGCTTTCAACTTTCAGCCTTCAACCAAACCTCAGCTGTGCCACTTTTGTAAAATGTAAAAAAAAAAAAAAACCTCAAGTGCTCGTTAAAAATGTGTTTGAACATAGATATTTTAAAAAGCCCCAACAAAAATACAACCAGAGCTAATAAAAGATACTTAAACTATGGATTTGTCTACCTGGAGCAACAGAGCATTTAATAGCTCCCTGCTGCCAGAGGGCAGGGCTGGGTGGGATATTGGGAAGGAATCCTTCCCTGTGAAGGTGGGCAGGCCCTGGCACAGGGTGCCCAGGGAAGCTGTGGCTGCCCCTGGATCCCTGGAAGTGTCCAAGGCCAGGCTGGATGAGGGTTGGAGCAACCTGGGTTAGTGGAAGGTGTTTACAGTGAATCTTGGGCTCCTGTCACCCCTCTTTATTTCCTTGTGGAAGTGGCTTGTTCCCCCAATGACCCATTTCCTGCAGGAACTTCTGTGATATTCCCTAACACTTCCTGAACCAAGGCAGCTGAACTACCACGCTCTGGAGGGAACAGAATGATGTGCCTTGATTCCATCATTGCTGTCTGCCTGCAGAAGCTCTGCAGTGCCCTGTGTGTCACTGGTGGCTGTGTCCCTTCTCCCTGCAGGTTCCTGTCGTGCCTCCCGGGTTCCTGGGAGCTCCTGGCAGAGCCTGAGGAGCCATGATCCCCTTGTCCTCAGGCTGCAAGTCTTGCCAATCATTTGAAGTCTGGGCAGGGCTTTGAGGCAGCATCTCAGAGATGTTACACTTTTCAGGTGATAGTTGAGGGAGCCATCAGCATGCTTAGATCTGGAATGTGAAATAAACCTGTTGTTATTTTCTTGAGCAAAATGACTTCTGTAGCAACCGTAGGAAGTTTATTATAAAAACACATTGTTTCATGCTGTTCCAGTTGCTGCTGTAACGCTTCCTGAAGTGAGCTGGGATATGGAAATACTTGGTGTTTTCTTCCCAAGTTCCCAGTTGATGTATTGAGGCCCAATATTTTAACACAGCTCAATGCAGTGGGGCTGAGAATGCTTGGGTACAACAACAACAAAAAAAGAACCTTCATTGTATTAATTCCAGGTGCTGTGTTTTCCTGTTGGGACATTGCAGGAGTTTCAGTGAAAAAGTGTCTTGGTGTAGGTGTGACTTCAGGTGGGACGATGTTGTTTGGGATAATTTGGCAGGAAACAGTTACCCAGGGTCTTTGGGTGTTGTACACCTCTGAGGTGAATATTGCCTTTCTTTTTTAAACTGAATTGTTCTATGCAAAGTGTGGTGCAAGTGGTGTGGCTCCCTCTTAAAGACAGAATCATGGAAAGGCCATTTACAGTCATCAGTCCCACCCCTTCCCGTGGCAGGGACACCTCCCACTGTCCCAGGCTGCTCCAAGCCCCAGTGTCCAGCCTGGCCTTGGGCAGTGCCAGGGATCCAGGGGCAGCCACAGCTGCTCTGGGCACCCTGTGCCAGGGCCTGCCCACCTTCACAGGGAACAATTCCTGCCCAAGATCCCATCCAGCTCTGCCCTCTGGCAGTGGGAATCCATTCTCCCTTGTCTTTTTGCTCCATGTCCTTGTCCAAAATAATTCTGTTGTTAGTCCTGCAAGGCTGAGGATGAATATTTATCTTTAGGGTGATGCCTTTGACACTTCAAGTAAAAAATACACAGACTCATAGCAGCAAGTGAGTAGAGCCTGAGGCACTTTGTCTCCCTAAGCACACACCATCCAAAGCCTGTGGCAGCCTCACCTCTAAGTTTTAGATTTAAGATACTTAAAAGAGGGAAAATAGACTGTTAGATCAAGAATTGTTTCACTGTGGCTTCTGTGGACTTAGAAAAGTCCTTGGGCAGTGAATTCTGGATTATGTTTTTCTGCTGCCCTGTCTGTGAGTACAGTGGTTTGGTTTTCCCCAGAGAAACCTGCTGTGGAGTTTGCTTCCTTGCATTCTGGATTTAACCTCTCTTGAGAGCAGCTTTCAATTCACCCTGTGAAGAGCTCCTTGTCTGGATGTGGGGCAGGACAAGGTTGGAAGAACCAAAGCACTGATGGTTGTGACTGGGAATTTTGTGCCAGACTAGCACAAGGTTTGGATTGGGGATTTTTTTTCTGGGTCTCAAGGTCTTGCAAGTTAAAATTCTTCGTTGTTTCTCTAACTTGAGCTCTGTGAAGTGAAATCTGAGATCCTTGTGTAGACAACAAGAAGGAAGGTCATGGTTTGAGACGAGCAAAGTTGCAGCTGACCCGTGCCTGAAAGAGGAGCCCTCGGAATCCGTGTGGCTCCAGAATTTGTAGGCGGTTTGTGATGCAGACAAAGCTGCTGTGCTGACACAGTCTGTATGGAGAGCTGTTCTGTGCCACCACTTGAATTCCTGTGTTTTCATTTGTTTGGGGCAGACTTCCCACCTCTGGATTTTTGCTTCAGGAGCTGGAAGAGCAGTGGGTTTTTTGTCACAAAAATCTCAGCTGTGATAGAGACAGGTACCTAAGGTGTGCTGCCTGCCTGCCCACCTTGGATGGAGCCAAGGCAGCTTTTTCCTGCTGGAACCAAGCTCCTTAGGCTGTGTTCTAAAAGCACAAGGCACTAGCCTGGCTTATCCATGCTCTTTTCTCCTCCCTGAAGTCCAAGCTAATCCAAGAGTGTGTTGCTAGAAAAACAACTGCAGTGATTCAGGCCTGCTTTTCCTTTTTGGGGGAAAGCAATACTGTACTCTTGATTTGATTTCCCAAACTCCATCTGGTAAATGAAACGTAGGTGCTGTGAAATTTTTTTTGTTTGTTTCATTAAGTTTTTAATTTAAAATGTCTTTGTATAGAAAAGAAAGACACCAAAGTGTGACTCTTTGGCCAGGAAGAAGTATTTTCTTAAGGAGGACATGGCTGTAAGTGTTGTTTCTGTTTAAAAGGCAACTTCAGCCAAGGAGAAATTACTACATTGTAATATTCAGGTTCTTGGGGGGTTCACAAATCTTTTTCCTCCATGTCACAGAGGAGTTCAGACTTCACCATATCATATTCTGAGACAATCCACTGTCTGTCTCCCTTCAAAAAACGTTTGTCTCTTTCTGGAGCTGGAATTATATCTGCAGCTAACTCAAGCCTGCCAAACTGTCACCTTGTCAGCCTGGAGAGGCTCTGGCTTTGTTCTAAATTTCTCTCTTCCAGAATTATTTTTTCATGTTTATTCATTAGGAGTTAACATTGGTTTTCTTGCAGCCAGATAAGCCATAAACAGTTCTTAAATTTGACTGCCCTGAAATACTTCTTGTTTGTTGTGAGCTAAATGCAGATGGGGGACTTGACTGGAGCCTCAAGGAGAGTCTCTCCGTTCTGTGGGCAAGTTAGGAATTCTCAGGGAAATCTCACCCTATGGACACAGATTGTGCAAGGCAGGTTAAATGAGTCAGGCCATTGAGCAGATACACTCCTGCCTGCTGTAACTTTCTGTAGGAAAAGGCAGAGGTGTTATGTTTTCTACTCCTCTGCCAACAGTTCTCTGATGACCCTTTGCTCCTCAAAAATACCTGTGCTCTGGTGCACCTGCTCGTGTGGCTGGTGTGCAGAGGCAGCCTGATTATTTGAGAATAGCAACTGGGAAAAGAGAACTTCACCCTACTGATTAGGAAATGCTTGTGAAGCAGGACTGTTATCCTTAATAAGGGGTGAGAAGTTTTTTGGTTGGTGTTTTTACAGCTCCTCTAAGTTATCTCTGACGTCTCTGGAGGTGTTTCTAGGGAGTTTTTTGTGGCTGGGTTTGCTGTAATGTTTTCTAGGTAGAAAAGCTCAAGGAATGTGCTGCATTTTGAGTGGAGGAAGGGGAGGGAAAGCTTTAACCAGGAAAAAGCAGCATTTGACATTGGTTTCTGTGGATGTTTATAGCTGCCTCTTGGAAACCTACAGTGCATTTCTGGAGTCTGGCAGTCTAAAGCAGCGAGGAAATGTTGTATCCTTGCTGGAGATGCTATTTTCAGTGCTGCTGCAACAGATGGGACCAGTTCACTCTGTTTGGGTACTCTCATTTTTCCTTTGTGTCTCCAAAGCTGTGCTTCATGGTGCCTGCATCCATCCACTCTCAGATCCTCTGGCCACTCAGCTCACAGGTTAAATTTGGGGTTGCTGTTGAGTTTGCCAAGTTTCTTCTGCCGGTTTAGTGGCACCGAAGTCTTTCCCCAGGAGGTAAATGCTCCTGTCTCTTTTTCAAGGGAGGCCCAAGCCAGCTACTGTCCTACATCCCTATAAATAATCCAGTTGCAATTTCTAAAAATGCTTTATTAAAGCTAAATCTAAAAGCTTGTGTGTTTCCAATTCATCATCTTCTCTCCTTAGCCCTGAAAATCAGTGAAATTATTTGGCAGAATAAAGCAGCTCATGAGGGGAGGGATGTCCCTGATCATCCCTGAGGGGAGGCTGAGCCATGGCTGAGTGTAGTTCCAGAGCTGGCATTGGGGATTGGTCCTTTCCAGGGCTGAGGATTTTGGGAGGAGGTGAAACTTTCCTGCAGTGACAGTTAAAAAGGAATTGCCAGGCTGTGCCTTAGGTTTCTGCATTGATTGATACTTGGTAGACTCTCCATCAGTTTGAATCATGCTCCGAAACAAATGTGGTTCCTCTCCAGCAAAATTAATGTGATCAAATATTGCCCCAATCTCCTACCTGAGGAGGAATTACTTTTGCTGCTGGATTTCATTTTCCCAAAACTGATTTATGTGTCGTGGTAGGTTAATAACTTCAGTAAGGTGTGAAATCCTTTATCTCAAAACTGCGCTCGGTAAGCTGAAAATTTGGAGGGGAAAAGAGCAGGAGCTGTTGGGTCTGTGTTGGAAATGGGGGAAGGAGTGGATCCAGATGTTTCATTATCTGGAATCACTCCTGGCACCCTTTTAGGAGTTATTCTTACAGAAACTTTATGGAATATTAGAATGGTTGGTGCTGGAAAGGACTTTGAAGCCCATCCAGTGCCACCCCCTGCCGTGGGCAGGGACACCTTCCACTGTCCCAGGCTGCTCCAAACCCTCTCCAGCCTGGCCTTGGACATCTCCAAGGATCCAGGGGCAGCAACGGATTCTCTGGAAAGGAGAAGTCCTGATTGATTTTGGTGGAAGCAGGTTGAAGCTATGAGGTTTTCTTTCCCCCTGATTTATGAGTCTCAGTGTTAGTAGTGAAAATTCTCTCCTGGTTGTTTCACCCTTTCCCTTGCATATTGACTTCCTTTCCTTTGGATTTGTTGTGCTTTTTTCCCCCATTTTAATTTTCCCTTCCTCTTCCCAATCCTTTTGAGAAGATGGAGACAGAAGAGCTGTTACCCTCACTGTTCTGTTGGCTGTGGCTTCAGTGAGCAGGGCTGAGGGATAACTGACAGTCAGGGGCTGAGGTGGGAACAGGTGAGGAATTTTCCTACAGCATCTTTTGGGTCAGGGTGCCTTGATGTGCTCTGGCAATGTCAAACTTGGCTTTTTAATAAACACACAGCTCTAGAAATCTCTGAGTTCTTAGTGACTCCTCTGCCAGTCTCTGCAGGAGTCTTTGTGCCTAAATAGTGCCTCCTAAATACAATATTTTTTCAGAAGATCTTCCTGCATAGCAGTATATTTAAATTTACAATTGACATTCTGCACTAATTCATGGGCTTACCGTGTCCTAGTAAAATTGCTCAAATAAGTGCTGCGACCCCTTCTCTGATGAAAAATTAAACCCCCACTGGCTGATTGAATTACTGTTCTCCCTCTCACATGCTTGTGCTGCCAAGGCTGGTTTTGACACCAAAATGCTGCTTCAGGTGTTTTGTCTGCCCTGGATCCCCGGAAGATCTGTAGAATGTTCAGTGCTGGGGGTACCCAGGTGTGGGAAGTCCCTTTTCCCCAGGCTGAGCTGCTTAGTGCTGTCAGTCTTGGAATCATGAGCTCGTTAGGGGGCTGCAAAAACACCAGGCAGTCTTTTTGTTCTCTCCTTCTGGTGTCTGAAAAAGGGTGCAAGAGTTGGGATCTTCCAGTTCTTATCTGCACTGAAGAAAACCTCGGGCTTTGGGAAGGCCGGGGGCACAAGTGGACGGCTTGTTTCGATTTCCTTGGAGAGCAGATCAGCAGGCACAGAGTCACTGTTTGGGGAAACCAAACACACACATCAAGCCAGAACTGATGTGACTGATGAATTAATGTTGCATTTCTTCTTTTCACTGACCTGGATGGCCTCAGTTTGAATGGAGCCTGTTCTGTCCTGGATTTGGAGCGGTGTTTTCCTGGTGGGTTTGAGTCTCTCCTTGACTTTTCTGCTTAAAAAAAAAAAACAACAAAACAAAAAACACCTAAAAACTGTGGTATAAATAAAAGTAGATGGGCCATTATGTTCTGGAATAGAAGCCCCAGCTATTTCATTTGTTCAAAGATATTAATTCAACCTCTGAAAATAACTGTAGAGCTGTTCTGAGCAAGAATTTAAGGTGAGGTTGGTTTATCTCTTGGAACATAAATGCAGTCCATAGATTCCTTGTAGCTGTAGTGCTAGAACATCATGATAACTCCAAAATGAAAATAAGCAAACATAAATTTAGGTGTTTGTTGTGTTTTTTTGGTTTTTTTTTTTCCCTCTGGACTGCTTTGTCCTATAGAAATAATATTTTATTATAGTAAATAATTCAGGAATTGGGATTGTTTCTTACTGTAAGCTGTAATCACATCAGTTGATGGGAGTTTTATACTTGAACTCAGTTTTATTCCTTGCCTTACTGCAAACTGTGGTGTTGAGCTTTTTGTTGCTGCACAGGGTAAGATGCTTATTTTTAATCTTTCTGAAAGCTCAGCATCAGCTTTCTCAAGTGATCTTGACTTCAGTGCCTGGAGTTTTAACCAAATATACCGAATACCATGGCACTTTTGATTAAAAAAAAATAAAATTTGTGAGAGATTGTAGAAATTGCAGATGGAAAATTCAGCTTCCAAAGGGATTTTTAAAATTGCTCTGAGATTAGAATACTCTTTATTTTGGGGCAATTGTGAGATTTCAGCTCTCTCAGGCAGTTGCTACCAAGTGAATGCTCTGGGTAAACATCCCAGCAGAATCAAGGATGGAGGTTGCTTGGACAAAGCAGATAATTTAGTGTTTCTTAAGGCTCATGCAGAGTAAACATTTATGCAGTACTAAAGCCAACAATCAGAAATGTTGTAAAAAATCTCTTCAAGCTCCCAAGTAAACGTTGTGGGGCTTAATTTTCATTTTGGTTGATTAAATGATCCTGGCAACACTTCCCTTATCCAATACGTGTTAGGAATCTAAAGCTGTAACTGGGATGGGGAACCCTAGAAAGGGCAAGGATCACTTCTTGGGGAAAGTAACACATGCAGATTTTCCTCTGCATATGGAACAGAAATTCATCCCTGGAGACAAAATGGGAACATCAGGTTTGCGTAGAGTGGAAATAATTTTAAATTTGAAATCAAAAGTTGTTTTTTATAACCATCTCATTCAGAGCTGGAGAGGACTGGAGCATCAGTGCCATTAGCTGGCTGCATTCCATTAACACTTGAATTTTAAACCTGCTTATTTGAAAAGGAATAAACAAAGCCATAATGCCAATTTTAATAGGAGCAGAGATGAATATCAGATGGATGCTGTTTGCACAGATTCACTGTGAGCACTGACACTTGTGGTGTTTGCCCACAAACCAGGGTGGGGATGGATGGGCAGCCTGTGGCTTTGCCACCTCCGCCATCTCTTGTGCTCCATCCCACCTCCCTTGTCCCAGGACTGGCCAGAAGTCTTAATCTGATAGGAAAAAACCCACTGATGAGGGATTTGTTAATGATTTTTCATTACTTGATTGTGCCATTAAGTCTTCAGAGGTTTCTCCACCACCTCTTGCCTTGAAAGATACTGAGCTCCATCCTCAGAGTTACCTGCTGAATATTTGATGTGTCTTCCCTCCCTCTTCCTGTGTTCTGCATCGCTCTCTTGTGGAATCCTGACCTGCAGCAAGTGGCACTGCTCCATCCAGCTCTTGGGAGTGGGAATGGCCTAACACACTGCACAAGAGGTGTTTGCACAGGCAGCTCCCAGGATCCTTGTTTCTGGAAGTTAAGGGTTTAGCAGAATGGTGTGGTGGCATTCTGTTGCAGAAGGAAATAGAAAATAATAGATGTGGCTTCGTTTTTGTATTCTGTGGTTATTCACTGCCTGGGAATATGTGAGTAGAATGGCAAGAATGGGGAATAAGAGGAAAAATTAGGCTGCTGCTCCTCTGCTCTGTGTTTGTTAGGGAATTCCTTTACCATTCTGTTCCCGATTTTGAGGCTGACCTCCCGATTGAAAAAAATTGCATTTGCCTCAGAAATAAAACCTTCATTTACAAGAACACACAGCAAATTTTCTCCACAAAGGCAGCATTTACCCTTCACCTTCAATCCTGTGAGCCACCAAAATGGCTTTGCCTCCTGCAGCTGGTGTGTGCTGAGTGGTGTTCCTGTGGTTCCTTTTTCTCTGTTGTAATTATGTTTAGATTTGTAGCTCTGCTTTCCCATTTGTCTCCGTTGCCTTGCGTGTGTAATGGGGTATGGATTGTATTTTATAAGTTTTGACACTTTGAAACTTGCCCTGTACTTACAGTTGAATATAAATGTTTTGCTCCAGGCTAGCAAAAAAAAGGGATTTAAGAACAGTGGGGTTTTCTTGGGAAAATTTAAATGCCCGGGTTGGGTTTTGTTTGATAGGTTTGCTTGTTATTTGGCTAAATTTGCCTTTTAAAATCCACCTGTGACTTTGCTTCTGGCCAAATGCCTCTTACCTGCTGTAGTTGTTTATCAGGTCTACCTGCCATCTTCAATGGCTTGGAAATTGAGAGATGGGCTGGCAAGTATTTCATGGAATCATGGAATGGTTTGATAGGGACCTTAAAGATGATCCAGTTTCAACCCCTTGTAGGGCAGGGACACCTTCAATAAACCAGGGTGCTCCTCAACTCATCCAGCCTGGCTTTGAACAGTTGCAGGGATATGGAGTCCACAGCCTCTGTGGAAGGTGAGATTCCCTGTTGATGAGGGTTTTGGGGAAAGACCGAGGAGCTGGAACAGCACGGCTGAGCAGTTGGATGCGACAGGCAGGTACGTGCCACCGGCAAACGCTCAGAGGTGTTTCCCGTGTCCATTAGGCAGATGGCGTGCCTCTCGCAGAGCAGCTAACAAACACCCACGAGCCGTGCTCTGAGCCCTCGCCCGCCTCAGGACAGGCAGCCCCCGCAGACGCTGTGTTCTTTCGCTAAAGCGGCCTTCTCCCTCGGCAGGATGCTCCGGCTGCGGCTCCTGCCCGCGGCGCTGGCGGCGGCACGGCGTTACCACGGCACGGCCCCGCAGCCCGGCGCCCGGCCGAGGACGGTGCTGGCAGCTTTCCTTGGGACCGCTGCAGCCACGGCAAGTGCCAGCTTCCTTTGGCAGAGGTAATACATTGATACAGAAAACACCTGATGATTGATTGTCAATAACATAAACTGTTTATTTCACCCAAAAGTCAGCAAGCGGCGCGCGATGGGAGAGCCGGAGAGCGCCGGCCTGAGCTCCACGCACAGCTCTCAAAGTTCCTTTCAAAACTTCTCAGTTTTATTCCTTTTTGATTTACACACTCCCCTCGGTCCCTCCCCAGTCCGTGTCTTTCCATATTTGGCCACAGTTATGTCTTCCATCTCTGGGGTCTGGGGTCCTCTGCCCTCTCACGGTGGTTGGTGGATGAAGTCTCTCCATGGGCACTTTGCACTATTTACCATGTCTCCTGTTCTCTCCCACTTCTCCAGATCTCATGATACAATGTTACATTACATTAGCCCGCACCAAGGTCAGGCGTTCTCTAATTTCTCCCTTTCTGTGGTTTAATAGCTCTTGCATATTTGCAATTATTTAATTAATTATAACACAAATTACCTAAATGATTAATGTTACCTATAACAATATGGATATCTCATTTCTTTTCTGCCCCTGGTAAGTACCAGGCACTCCTGCTTGTCCCGCTGCTGCCACGTGGAAGGGATGGCTGTGGGTGATTCCCTGAGGAGCTGCTTTGCTGCTGGGGGGGCTCAGGGAGCTGCTTTGCTGCTGGGGGGGCTCAGGGAGCTGCTTTGCTGCTGGGGGGGCTCAGGGAGCTGCTTTGCTGCTGGGAGGGCTCAGGGAGCTGCTTTGCTGCTGGGGGTGCTCAGGGAGCTGCTTTGCTGCTGGGAGGGCTCAGGGAGCTGCTTTGCTGCTGGGAGTGCTCAGGGAGCTGCTTTGCTGCTGGGAGGGCTCAGGGTGTGACAAAGCTCGGGGCTGAAGCGTTTTCTCACCCAGGCTCTTTGATGTGGTTTCTTGCCTGCTTTCCTGGTGGTTTGTGGTGGTGTGAAGAGAGAAACTTTCCTTTTCACAGCTTCTGATTGAAACAGTGAGTCTGGGCAGGGTTTGCTCCTCTGTTTTTTTGTGTGGTCTTGCTGGCTGCTTCATGCATAAAATGCAGCAGAGGAGCAGAAGGGGACAGTGGGGGAAGGCAGCAGCACACAGGGTTTATGTGGATTTTAAAGGTCAGAGCCTTAGGACACCTCATGGCTCAAAGCTCGTTCCTGTAACTGGGGAGAAAGGGGTGTTTGGGCTTTCCTGAGGTGACTGTCACTGAACCCTGGGCTGTGCCCTGTCTGAAGTGAAACAGGGACTCCCTTCTCTTCATTGTGTGGGAGCAGTGTGGCACCAGCAGTGTCACTCAAGCACATGACTGCAATTAGAGTCTAAAAATAAAGCATTTGCTGAAAGCCTGTGCTCTTTTCATTCTAATACTCAGGTGATTTGTTGCTGGCTTTCTGCTCACCTGTGGCTAGAAGGCTCCAGTTTTAATGCTGTGGGAGAAGGGTGATGGGAATTGTTCTGGCTGTTCCTTGGAGCTGTCAAACCTGGCTCTCTGCTAAGAGGAGTTGCTGAGTGGAGGAAGAACACTGTGATCCAGCACAGTTTTGTGCTGCATTTTGCTAATGATCTGCACTGATGCAGTCAGTGCCTCTGAGGGAATGGCCAGGATAACTCCCCTTTTCCAGCAGGGAAGAGAGTGGGGTTTTTCCACTTCAAACCTTATCCTCAACACCATCAGAAAGGCAGTAGGACATTGTGTCCTATGTAAAGCTCTCCCGGAGACATGGAGTTAATATCTCCTTCTGCAGCAGGTTCCTCTGCTTTTGAAACCAGCTAAATTTTCAGGTGCTGGTGTTGCTTTTATCAGGAGGATGGTGCTTGTGCTATGTGGAATGCTGGGTCAGGGATGGATTTCAGGGAGGGATTATTGGCTCTTGGAGTACTTTACTGTTCCTTGAAGGCCCTTGGGCACCTTCCTCAGCTGAGAGCACTGATAGAAATCAGTCAGAAAGACAGAGCTCTCATCAATCTGGAGAGTCTGACTTGCTGTTATTTGTTTTGCCTTTCCTTGCTCTGTCTCCTTCATCTTTTATAAATTTATAAAGCACTAAATAGAATTGTACAGACTTTCAAGTATTCCTTTCCTATCTAAGCCATGACATAAATCCTCAGTGTCAGCAACTATAAAATAAAAGTGCACCCAAGCTTACAGTATTAATTTAATTACTTGGCATAAAGCTGGTGAATAAAACAAGGAACAAAACTGATATGTTTGGTGTAGGAAATTCTTCACATTGACATCTGTGGAAGTTTCAAATGGACTTTCCAGTGGGTATTTTAGCCTTGTTTAAAGAAATAAGGGTTGAAGTGTGAATTTCCTTTGTGAAAATGGAAATGGGGTGATCAGTAGAGTTTGAGAGTAAGTTGAGTACAGTGTTTGTAATGACATCCTCAGTTACTCAGGTAGGTGTGACCTGAGTGAGTACAGGGAGTAGCAGTAAGTGTATCTCATTAGTTCTAAGAGATAAATATGAATATTTCTTTACAGTTAAGGCATTAAAGATGTAACAGGCCAGATCGAGAAGCAGCTGGAAATTTTAAGTTTCTTGGGCTAGATAAGTAGAAGCTGATGATGGTGAAGAAAGACAGGAATTCTCAGGTGGAGACTGTCAGCTGCTGTCTGAAACCAGTGTGTTTCAGGTGGATTCTGTAGGATGTGCTGTAAGCAGCAGCAGAAGCAGTGCTGTGGGGGTAAGGAAGCTCACACAGAGGTAGAGAAGAAATCAAGGAGTGAGAGGATACATATGGAAAAATCCTATGGTTGTACGATGCCAGATAGATTGGATTGTGTGTTCCTAAGGTGAGATCTTTGTTTGGTCCATTGCAGGTAAGTGTTGGTCTTGGTGCCTTCCCTGCCCTCCAGGAAGTCCTGCTGCCTGCTTTTGGGGAATGTATCCATCTTCCCTAAATTATTATACAACAGGAGTAGCTCATGGAGCTTAGTTTTCCTGTGGTGAGGAATACTTGAGCAGTGCAAATAGCTGAGCTTAGAAGACTAATGAAGTTTACCCTTTCTCAGCAATAACTTAAACTCTGAGGATTTCCAGCTGGCAAGAGAAGCAATTAAGTATCTGGGCACTGGCATAATGAACTGAATTAATTGAAATTAATCTTGGTGCAGTCATTGGCTACTCTAAATGAGGCACTAACATATGAGAAGTTCTAAACCTCACAGTTAGTGGCTAGCTTAACATTTGTAAAAAACATTCTGTTACTGATCCTGGTGTAAAACTTGTGCTCTCTAGTTCCTGATACCCATTTGGAGTGTTAGGAAATGGCTGCAGATCTGTTCTTCATGTCACAGCCCTTCCTGGCTGAATCTGTGGGCATCTGAGAGCACTTACATCGGTATTTTGGTGCTGAAGCTTGTTAATGTGACATTGACTGGAATAAGGGAGCAAAGGTACCTTTGGGGGCACAGAGGGACCCGTGTCAGCAGAGTCTTACCAGTGCCCTTCCTGAAAAGACTTAGTTAATGATCCATTTCTTACCTTTCTGTGGATAAATTAGTGGTGAGAATAAGGGCTGTGCTGCTCTGGAGCTTGCTGCCTCCAGCTCTGGGATCCTGAACATCAGACAGACGTGGACCTTGCTGGAGCCAGTCCAGAGGAGGCCATGGAGCTGCTCCCAGGGCAGGAGTCCCTCTGCTCTGCAGCCAGGCTGGGAGAGCTGGGGCTGTTCATCTGCACTAGAGTGGCATTGGGGCAGGGAACTTGGAGCCCTGTCCAGTGCCTAAAGGGGCTCCAGGAGAGCTGGAGAGGGACTTGGGACAAGGGATGGAGGAACAGGACAAGGGCCAGTGGCTTCTCACTGCCAGAGGACAGGATTAATTTAGATATTGGGAAGGAATTGTTCTCTGTGAGGGTGGGCAGCCCTGGCACAGGGTGCCCACGGAAGCTGTGGCAACCTGGAAGGTTGGATGGGCTTGGAGCAATCTGGGAATGTGGGAGGTATCCCTGCCCAAGGCAGGGGTGGAACTGGAGGAGCTTTAAGGTTCCTTCCAAATCAAACTGTCTTGGGATTCTATAACTCTGTTTAAAGATGCATTGATTTTTGCACCAGTGTCCTGGGGGCTTTAGAGTAATTTGCTTAGAATACATTTTTAATGGGAGAATTGATGGAAATATCTTATTCCAGCTGAAACAGAGAGTTTAAAAATCTCTCTTGTAGTAAAACAAAGGAAACCACATAAATCATAGTCAAGAGGGGAGAAACTTGTTTTATAGCTATAGATGTGTCAGATACAACTTAACCTAATGTATGGGAGAAAAGATGAAGAACTGTAGGTATTATCCATGTGAGTTTATTTTTAAATAAATAAATCTGGGGGGGATGGAACGAGCTGACCTTTAAGGTCCCTTCCAAGCCAAACCATTTTGTGATTCTCTGGTTTTTTTTCATTCTTTGTGAGAGGTGACACACTCAAGAGACTGTCCTTGGGATTGCTGTGCTGAGGGTTTTTTCCTAAGACTTCAAGGCACATTGGTCTGGGAGGGGCTGAAAGAACACTGTTCTCTCCAGTGGCTTTGGGCTGAGTGCTGGGGTTTTTCCCCACGGACATTGGGGAAAGAAAGGATCAGATCCTGGGGGCACAGCCCTATCCCCCACAGTGGTGAGCTCTGTTTGGAAATGAAAGCAGCATCCCTGGATTAAGAAATACCAGACTGATAGCTCACAGGGATGTTGGGGTAACGTCAGGACACTGCAGCATGTGTCATTAGGGGGACTGCATTTGTGAAGTTCGTGCCACAAATTCATTGTGCCAATTTATGTCGGTGTTGAGTATGTGAGAGATGAGGGAAGCAAGGCAGTAAAGAGCCCAGTGAGTGTGGTAGCACCCTAAAAATTGGGTTGTAGCTCTTCATCCTCTCTGGTGAGTTTGTTATTAAAGTTTCAGGTAACTGATTTAATTGCTGAGTATGGTTGAGCTGAGGACGAGACTGAGCTCCTTGCTGAAAGTTCTCCCGATCCCCGGAGGTTTTCCTGTTTTTAAGAATGTCATGTCCAAACTTGCTTTTGCATTGCAGAATGAAAGCCCTGAAGCCTTAAGTGGCTTTTAAACCTCTCTGGGATGACTCCAGATTACATACAGGGAGAATGGCAACTCTCAGTCAATGGAGGAACACGTGTGTCAGGCAGGATTCCTCCCTCCGGCCTCTGGTTTGGTGGCAGCATCTCTGCTGGCTCCTGAGTGCCCAAATCATTGTTGGATCTCTTACATTCCTTCTGAGACTGAACAGCAGCTGATAGCTGAGTACTTTGCTGCTGCCTTCAGGATTAGAATAACTGAGCACTGTTATCTCTGGCACAGAGCTTTGGGATCTTTTCACGCTGTTCTGCTTCTGTCATTCAAAGAAGAAAAATACTTTCTAATGAGGGGTTGTGATCCATTGGAAGACCTGCAACTTGGAGTGTTCTGCCAATGCCTAGAGTGAGTCCCAGCATCCTTCCTGCATGTATATCCTATGGTTGCAGGTGTTTGGCTCTCTTAAAGAATGATTCCCCAAGAGAGAGTTCATCATTGCAGGCCTCTGGTAGCTCAGTCTTTTTGGGGAGGATGAGGAATCTAATCTTACACTTAATTGTTGGCTTTCTCCAAGGATTCAAAGGAGATATGGGTAAGTGGGTGGGAAGTAGTCTTTGATTCAAATTCAGTTCACTGGAGGGGGAAAAAGTCTGAAGAGATCAGAATGGTTGAAGCATGTCAGTAGGGTTCAGGATCCATGGCAGGGACACTCCGTGGGGAAAGGCTGGTGGCTGGTCTTGGCACACAGTGAAGAGAGGCTTTGTATTTTCATTTCCCTTTTGTGCAGAAGCTGCAGCACCTGGAATTCCATGGGAAAGTCAGCCTCCTCAAACAGGGGAGGAGAGTCTTCACTTGCTGGGAGAAGTCCAACAGGATGGCTATTTCTGGAGCTATGGGCTTTTTCTCCAGCCACACTCTGACATCTGCATTGAAAGACTGTTTTTATGTGGGCTGAGTATGGAAGTTGCAGGTGTTGGAAGGCCAGGATTTCAGCAGAGGGTGGTACAATACCCAGAGAAGGTGCAGGCAGAGAGCTGCTCCTTCAGTGGTTAATTCAGTGAGTCCTTTGGCCAGTGGCCTGGAGGTGAGGAGTAGCTGTTAACACCTTGCTTGAGAAGCAGCCTGCAAACTCTGCCTTTCTCCTCAGAGCTCATTTTCCTGGATGCTGGGATGATGATCTGGCTGTGGAGCAGAGTTAATTACCTGGATAAACCAGAGGGAGGAAAAAGCTGACTGTATTCAAACAGCCTCCATCTGTATTGCTGGAGCAACTGATCTGACAGCCTGATGGATTGAAGGAATGCGTGGGATGTGCTGAAAATGTTTGATTTTTCAATTTCATCTATCCCTTCCCTGGTCTGCTGGCTGTCAGTCAAGCGTTACAGGAGCAGATCTTTCCTGATACAGCTATTCTCCAGTATGTTTCCTATGGAATAGCTCGGTTGTGGAGATAAGCAATTGATTTCCTATTGCTTTTCTGTCCCCTTTTCCCAAGAGATTCCCTCAGAGCTACTTGGGATGGGTGTCCTGCCTGCACAAGGGCTTTCCATGTCAGTGCTGCTGGCGTAGCCTCAGCTGGCAACTGCATTTTCCAGCCAAAGCCACAGCTCCTGAAGGGTGTGCCAGTGCTGATTAAACTTTCAGGAAAGGCTTCAGGACAGGTGCCAGGATGGACTTCCTGCTCCAAGAGAGGTCAGCTGCTGGGCTCTTCTGGGGAAGGAATTTCCCTATCTTAAGATACTTGTGGAGGACCCAGGTTTGGATCCTACCTCTGAAAGTTTGGTTCAGTGGAGGCCACAAAGGTGGTGCTTTGCTGTAGGACGTGTATGTTGGCAATTTGAGACTCAGGGCCCTTTCAGAGCAGAAAGAGTGTAAAACTCCATTTTTATGTGAAAAGGCAGGATTAATACTGCTCTTCACCGGGCACTTGTGTATTTTATCCCATCAGACCCCTGTAATGGAGCTGTGTTCTGTCCCACTGTGGACTAGAAACCTCTGAACCCCTATCTGAGCTGATCCCTTCCAACCCAAACCATTCCATACATCATAAAGTGATTCTTCCCACCAGTACTGTGGAGGTTTGCAGTTCTTTGGCCCATTCCCATCTGTCTTGTACTGCGACCGTCAGCAAATTATTGGCTGCTAATAAGGAGAGAGTTGTCTTTCATTTTGGGAGCATTTAAATTAAGTGATGGAGCACCTACCCTCATTTGTTGTTCTTGGAAGCTGATGTGCTGAGATTGCTGCAAGCTGTGGAAGGTGCCCCTGCCCATGGCAGGGGGTAGGAATGGGAGGATTCTTTGAGGCCCCTTCCAACCCAAACCATTCCATGATTCTGTGATTTGTGGGGAGACAGACACAGACTCTCTTCTGTTAATATTACACACCACATCTACATTTTCCAGGAAACTGGTAGGATGAAGTATGTGTAGCCTTTTGTTTAGAGTTTGGGAGAGTCAAAAGTCTTAGTTTGTTTTCGTTTTTCTCCCAAGGCAGCCCTTTAAAAACAAACTCACGCAGCTGTAAATGACCACGTTCATAGTTCCAGGCAGTACCAAAGTGGCCAAGGAGTAGCACCTGTGTATAAGCTCCATACCCTGCGATTAGTCCAAAATAAATCACCAGCAGTGCAGAGTGAACCCAGATCTGCTTAAATTATGGGCAGGCTGGGATGTTTCCCTGAGCTGTTTGAGTCCTTTAGAAAGAGAAATAATTTTGTCAAACCGTTGGCTTTGTTGCTTGTGACATGTTAACGGATCCTGGGAGATTATCATTTCACTGATGTTAATGTGGTCTGAGCTCTCTCTGATTCTAAACTGCTGTACATGTAAAGCATAGGAAAGCCAGAGCATTGTTTGGCTTAGGATTTATCCTGCTTTTTATTTAATCATCCCGTTGCCAGTTGCAGTTCTACGAGTTGCTCCTGACTCTGAGTGTTGATTCTTGGTGTGTGAACAGAGCTGCCTGAAGATCTTTGTATTGGAGAACAGCAAGGGAAAAGGGGTCCTGTGCTCTGCCAAGGTTTTATTTCCACCTTGAGGACAAACAACTCCAGTTTTGTTGTCACAAATCTTGCAGCACTGGTGTTTAGAAGAGTCATTGGTGGAAGAAAGGGATAAAACAGCCTGTCAGCTGCTGGAGATAGAAAATAAATCAGCTGAGCTGAAACAAAAAGGTTGTTCATCCTGAATCCTGCAGTGCTGATGGTAAAACACATTTCTGTCACTTAATACATCATCTTGGGGAAACAGAGGTTGAATTTAGTACTAGAGAAGGAGGTGTGTGATATGCCCTTCTCCCGGTGTTTCTTGCACGTCTAGTTTTTGGGAGAAGGTGGCATAATTCACCGAGTGATTTGGACTGGGAAAACTTACCGTGACCGTTAGTCTGGGTTTTGGGGTGGAAATTTGATTGCACCGGGGGAATGCACGCTGAATTCCGAGGGAAGCGATCACTGCTTTGCTTTTGCTTTGCAGGAGCCAATTGCACCCAGGTGGAGCCTGGCAGGACCATTCTGTGGCAGCTTCAGCACCCCTCAGTCACTTCCTAAACCGCTGTTTTCTTTCCCTGGCACAGGGCCTACGCAGAGGAGTCTATCAGGCACGGGGAGAAGGTGAAGCAGCAGCAGCAGGAGGAGGAGGAGGAGGGGAGCAGCAGCAGCGAGGGCAGGAGGGCAGTGGCCCCGGGCGATGAGGAGGCGCCGCAGGAAGGGAAGAAGAAGAAACGCTCCGGGTTCAGGGACCGCAAGGTACCAAACTTGGGCCTCTGGCAAGAGGGAGAGCTTGCTCTGTACCTGTGTGTAGCCCTGGTTCCGTGCCTGAGGTGTTTTGGGGTTCTGAAATTCTTCTCCCAGGAAAGTTCTGTAAACAGAAGGAATGTTTCTGTAACGACCTGTGTCATTCATTCCTTCTCACAGGAGGGAGTTGTTCTTGATGCCCCTCTGGTTTGACCGGTGTGAAGAGGTTTGCCTTTGTTTCACCAACCAAATTGGTCTGTGTAAAATAGTATATGAGGGAGGCGTATCCTTAAATAAAGGAGTAATTTTTTAGCCTTCTGATCTTGGAGTCTTGTGTCGTTGTGGTACAAAACAACATCACCTGTGGGCCTGATTTTTCTGAATCTGAGAAATTTTAGCCTGCTCACCGAGCATTCCCAAAGGAGATTCCTTGGGAGGATTCCTCTCAGGAACAAAATCTCGTAAACAATTGCCTTTTCTCAAAACCACTTGTACAGATGCGTGTTTGTCTTTCTAGCTTAACCAATGTGACTAGAGAGGGAATTGAACCTGAGAGAGGACAGCTTGTAAGGTAGCAGTGCTAGCCACTGCACTACTGGACAAGTGGTTTTGAGAAAAGGCAATTGCTTACAAGATTTTGTTCCTGAGAGGAACCCTCCCAAGGACTCTCCCTTGGGAATGCTCAGCGAGCAGGCTAAAATTTCTCACATTCAGAAAAATCAGGCCCACAGTGCCTGTCTTGATTTTCTAAGGGACCTTACTGTTTTGGGAACCTACTTTCTCGGCCTGCTGCCATGAGTTTTCTGTTGGCTGAAAATTGTGTATTTGGAAAGCACAGGACACTGATCCTCTGAAATGGAGACCTCTTTCCCCACCTCCATTTGCATGTCCAAGAAAATCAAGGCTTCCGCACTGATGGCTATTAGGATGGTGCATGCAAAGCAGGGAATTGATGCCAAAGCTTTTAAACCATCTGGGATATTCAGCATGTGTGTCTCTGAGTCCATCCTATTGCCTGTGAAATATACACAGTGTATGTAGGAATAAGGAGAGGATGAATCTGGAAGGGAGGGTTATAGGAGAGGTGTACTTTAATTCTTCGTTTAATTATTCTGTGCAAATAAGCTTGTTGAAATACAGCCTCAGTCCTCCTTCTTGGTTAGTCCTGGCTCTCTATTGATGCTTCTGGCTATTTAATTTTCAGATCAGACACATTTTGAAGAGGAGGAAAACTTGAGTAATAAACTCTATTGTTGGCTTGTGACCTGCCTTCACTTTTGGGCAGTTCCAGGAGCTTCGGGCTCCTCAGAACTGACAATTCGTTTGGCACTACCTGAAACCACCATTATTAAAGGATGTGTAATTTGATCTGACCCAGTCCTGTAGCTGGGAGCTGGCAGACAGCAGTATTTTATTTTTTAAGCCCATCTGGATATCAGTTTTATAATAGGACTGTGTTGGATGATGTAATATCTTTGCAGCACCAAAGAGGAGAAAGGAATTGTGAGGAGCATCTACTCCCAGTTTGTTATGGCTTCCTTCTAATATTTATTTTTAAGCCTTTATTCTGGAGGTTGCATCTTATTAGCTGTTAAATTGTGGGTAGTCGTATATAGTGGCTTAACAGCTTCTCATGAAAAATGAAGAGCTGTTTCCTTTAAAGCTGCTGAACCATTTTGCTTCCTGGTCAGACCAGATTACACAACTTGAGATTTCAAGTGCATTTGTGGTATTTGGGGCTCCAGACTCTGTCCTGTTGTGACATGTTGGTGGCAGCTCAGTGAAGCTACGCGGTAAGATGCTGCGCTGAGATATTCAGAATCATCCAGGAGTGTGGGTTCTTGGAGGCTGCTGATTTTCATGGCAGCTGGGTGTCAGGTGCTCTGACAGCTGCAGCTCTTGCCAGTGCCACTCAAGAAAAGCGGGTTGTTGGTTTTTTCCAGTGTCAGCAGACGGAGGCAGGTCGCAAAGAGCAAACCACAGTCCACCTCCATACACACTCTCACTTTTGAATACGGTGAGTGTAAAAATGGATTTTTCTGACATGGCTGCTGGCTGGGAAGGCATGAGGAACTTTATTTACAGGCAAGGACTGTTGTTCTAGTTGTTAGAGACGCGGCTGTGTTGACCGGCTCTTCCCTTCCCAAACTGGGCAGGGAGGAATACGGCCATGATTTCCAAATAAGACACAAGCCAGGTGTGCCCAAAGGACGGGAACAGAGCGTGGGCTGGATCCCTTCTCATCCCAGTCTGCCTTCCTCCGAGCGCAGGAGCAGCGATTTCCTTGGGGACAGCCCTGTTTAAGAGAGCCCTCCTCCTCTTTGTGCCAGCACGGGCGTTTTCCCTGCAGCCCCGAGACAGAAGGTACCTTGTGTCCCGAATGCCGATGTTGCCAGAGCTCCTTTAGGGCGGGACGTGCCAGGGGTTGTCCCGCTGCCTGCTCCGTGTTTGAGCCCGGTTGCTGCAGTGACTCCCCTGGGGAGCTGTGTGTGAGTGTGGCCAGCCCAGGTGGCAGGGGAAGGTGTGCCCTGCTCCCCGCTCAGAACCGGCGCTGCTGCTCCCACACTCTGCTGCTCCCCTCCCCGTGCAGCACCGCGGGGATCCGCGGCTCTTCCGTGTTTGAGAAAACCCCAACAAACCACCGCCCACGGGAACAGCTCTGCCCGGCTCTTCTTCCTTTAATTAATTGAAAATAGTGTGGGATTTTCCTTGCGGAAAAAATTCAGCCTAATTGGAAGTGTTTAACACTTGTTTGTTATCCTAATGTTCCTTTTAATGAAGGTGATGATTAGAGGTGGAGCAATAAATTAAGTTTGACTTGTGTTTTAAATAGTGATCCAGTGAGAAGAGGAAGCTGAAACATAAACTCTCAGGTGTTGGGATTGTGTGTGGATGCTTCCCAGTGTGGATGGGTCCTGGATATGTAGGGCAGAAAAGGAAAAGGTTTACTTGAGTGCCTCAACTTAGTTTGAAGGCTAATGAGCTGTAATAGAGGATGGGGGCGGGCTGATGTGTTAATTAACTTGCTAGAAGTGTCTGCATACAGCAGTAGGGCTGACTTACCGAGATGTACTGGCAGTGTTTGGCTCCTGCAGGTATCCTGCCTTGGGATGTTCCTCGTGCTGAGCCTTCATTTGGGTGCCAGTCACAGAAGGAAGCACGGAGAAAATGAGTCCTAATTAATTTACCCTGTTAAGATGTGTGCTGTTTCATAGTCAGGGAGGCCCTGTGTTGCTCTGTGCCTTGAGATGTTAATTTAGAGCTTTATTTTCATGTCAGCATAGGATTTAGGAGGTTTTTTTTTCCTTTTAACCTGAGGCTTAGCATAAACATTGACAGTCTCAACAGCACCTTCACTCTTGTAGAGCAACAGGGATTACTTACTTGTCTTTCTCCTCCAGTACATGCTCTAGTAAGAAATGCAAAAAAGGGATTTTTCCTTTTGGGTCACATCATCTTTCTGGAGCTGCCTGAGGCTGCATTTCTGGGGGCAGGATGAGAATTTTGGTCTTCCTTGCATCAAGGACTGGTTTGTACTAGGGAAAGGTAAGAGGTTGGGAGAGGAGACACGTGCCTGGCATGGTTTTTAGTCGAGGTTGCTTTGAAGCAGTGCAGAAACCCCTCACAAATGATTGCACTCAGATACGTGGGATCAGGCCACCCCTGTTATCCCCCACCTCATGTTCAGCACCCAGTCATGAATAAGTGAGGTTTTCCCCAATTGCAGCATCTTGGCTGCTCCCTCCTTGGCCTGGCTTCGTGTTGCACCCAGCCTTGCAGTCAGAGGGATGGGCTGCAACATTTGGCAGTTTTTGCCAGTTGATCAGCTCATTACCAAAAATGATGCAATTGTGAGTTCAGCTGCAGGCAGAAGGGAAGAAGTGTGGCTGCATTTGCTCTCTTCTTGTAGGGAAGCTTGTGGAAGAAGTGAGATTTCAGTCGTGATGAAAGCAGCCTGTGTGATGCTGAAAAGCAGATTAGATTCTCCTTACTTGGTCTAGATTGTGCATTTTTGTGCTGTAAGCTAAGACAGGAGATGTGGTTTTGAGCCCATGTTGTTAGCAAGCTTTTGTCGCTGTGGAAGTAATACTCTAAATATTCTAAACATGAGGAGGAAAGCAACAAGCCTGACAGTAGCATCTTAGCCAGGGCTTAAAATGGATGCAGAGGGAAGAGCCATTGTGGATATGAAGTGGGCTAAAATGAAGCATGGTTTTACTGGCAGAAATGTCAGGCCTCCTGACTCTGGTGCAGCAGTGGGGATGTCGAGTTGTGCTCAGCTGGGTTGGCTTTTGATAGTGTAAGAAATTTTCCCACAGGCTTGAAAAATTTGGTTAATGAATTTCTATAGCTAGAAAGCAGGGTGTGCTGAGGGGTTGCCATGGATGGAGGGAGCTGGTTGTGGTCTGTGGTGTCTGCTCTTGGCTCCAATCTGGGGATTCATACTGTCCTTGGGTTTATTTGTCTTCCTTGAAGGTAAAAATACTGTTTCTGCCTGATTAAGATGGGTGGGGTGGTATTCATGAGATCAGGTCAGGCAGGAGTGAGATATGGGCCTGCACCCACAAGGGAAAAGATCACTTTGGCATAAGGAGCTGCCTCCTGCCAGGTGGGAGTAGTAGACAAAGCCAGAAAGAAGTGTAAAAGTGGGTGTCATCTTTTATTGGGACTTGGAGCTTGGCAATAAAGCAATTGTCCTCATTCCAATGCCCTTAGCTGTGGAGAACCTTGTGGACTGAAGCAATAAAAGTGGGATTAGGTTTGTTGATTAGAAGTGCAAAGGGCCTAGGGACAAAAACTTTCTCCTGCAGGAGGGAGGGAACTGCCTGTAGTGGTTGATGCAAGGACATGTGAATTCTGCTGGAGATCTGAGCTGGGGCAAATAAAGAGGAGAGAGGCTTGGCTTTACCAAAGCATGGCTTGGGGATTCAAAACATTTGGCTGCTTTTTTTTTTTTTTTTAAATCCTAGAAATAAGAAAAACTCCAGAGGGTGTTTTCTGTCTGATAAACACCAGGCTGAGGAAGTTGTTCAGGAATTTAAGGACAAGGCTGAACCAGGACCAAAGCCAGGAATGATCTACAACTGCCTTGGCACTACCCTTGATCTTGCCTGTTCTCTTGCAGCACATCATGGGTTGGGATTTTTTTCCTCCTGTGGCTCTTGGCCAGCTGCAGGTTTCAAGTACATTATGGACTGTTAAACACGGCACATAATGCAGGAATGAAAAGCTGAAGTCAGGAGGAAAGTTTTCTGTGCTAATACATGATGAAATGTAGGTGTCCGTGCCTTTTTCCACCCTTGTGGCCTCGTGTTGGGGTTTTGTTTAGAAAAGCTGTCTGTTGTCTGATTAATTCCAGCTGTTTGGGAGAAACTGATTCTAGGTACAAAAAAAAAAAAAATCACTGCTGGCAGAGTTAGGAAGAAGCAGATTGGTGGGGAGGACTGAGTTTCTGGGGAATTCTGCCAATGTGATAGAAAAGAGGAAAAAATGAACTTGGGTGACTGAGCAACCAGCTGCAACTCCAAGTGATTTTTTTCCCAAGACTGCTTGAAAGTAAAGCAGAGTCTTCCAGCCTTCCAAGCCTTTTTTCTTTTACTTTGTATATTAATCACAAATCAGACCCTTCAGTGCTGTGGTTTAAACGTTGGGCTGCTTTAGATTCACAAATGCAATACCAGTGTACTGTCTTATGCTCAGGTTTTTAAAGCACCTTCAGGGATTTTGTGAATTTGTTTTTCCTCTGTCACCATGAAGAGTGTAAATTTATTCATAATAAGGATTTTTAGTGTTTGTTCTTAATCCTGGGACACCAGCAGCTGATATGTTATACTTTCCTGGGTGTTGGAAGGGTTTTTGAAAGGAATAATGCCAAAAGAGTCGAGAGCTGTGTTGCCGCACACAACTTGTCCTGTGGCAAATCTGTTTGAGGACTAAGAGCCAGCGTGGGGCAGGAGCAGTGCACATCTAATGCTGGCTAAACTTCATTTCCAGGTGATGGAATACGAGAACAGGATCAGAGCCTACTCCACGCCAGACAAAATCTTCAGATACTTTGCCACGCTGAAGGTGATCAACGAGCACGGCGAGTCCGAGGTTTTCATGACCCCGCAGGATTTCGTGAGATCCATCACCCCCAACGAGAAACAGCCAGAGAGTGAGTGCTGTGGGGATGGTGCTCAGGGGAACTGCTGCTCCCCACTCTGCTCACCTGTCTCTGAGTGGCCAAGCTCTGATTGCCAGGGCTAGGAAGCATCTCCTGAAGCTCTCCTGCTCCAAGCCCAAAATAAACCCGAGCCCTTTCATGTTTCCCAAAATGCTGTTGCAGTCTAGCAGATCTGGCTGGTGTGAGCCCCTGAAGAGCAGATGGGATGCCTTTCCTCCTGTATTTAATAGGGAAAGATTAACTGAAACACTTCCTCAGCCTGCAAAAGGAGGTCAATTTGGCAAGGAGAACATCAGCAATAAAGGTTGGAGTCGATGATCTTAGAGCTCTTTTCCAACCTACGTGGTTCTAAAGGGGTTGAGGCAGCCCCATGTGATGCTGCTGGTCAGCTAGGGCTCACCTCTGCCATCCTCAAATTCCCTGTGGGTTGCAGACAAACACATCACTTGTGGTACCTGGCAGGGAGGTTTGGCAACCAACAAGTGGGAGAGAGACACCTTGCTCTTGTGTGGAAAGCTGTGTCCTGAATATTTGAGGCTGCAGGGGTAGCAGGAGGCTTTTGTCTGCATTCCATTTCAGAGATTCACGTTTGGGGTGAGATGTGGGAGAACATGTTTCTTGGTCTCCCACACCGTAGCTCAAAGAATGAAACAGGCTTTTGTCAAATTAAAACATACCTTGTCTCTGCAGACATTAATGAAGAACTTCAGGCCCTGAATGTTAACTTTTTGAGTGTGGGGTTTATGTCCAAATTGGGCAACTGTTTTGATATCTTAGATGACAGCTGCGAAATAAATACTGTGTACCCTTGTGCTTAGAAAATAACAATATGAAGTGTGTGCAGGAGGGAAGAAAAAATAATCCTGGCATTAGTGTTTAAAGCACGTAGGTGAATTGGTATTTAGGTTTCCATCAAGGCCTGGAAATAGCTGTAGTTTCCATGTGACTTAGTGGCTCTAGGATACCCTCTTGTCTGTCTAAAACTTCCTGAACTGGTACTTGGAAAAGCAGTAGCACCTGTCTGGAAGCTTAAAAACAAAAAACATTCTGTGTTTCATTTCAACACATCTGATTCTTCTTTTACTTCTTCCACATGCTTGGTGCATTTTAGGGTGTGTAGAGCAAATAGGTTTAAGAATGCTCAGCAAACACCTTGCTCAGAGACAAGCAGAGGTGACTAATAGGAAATAATAAGTCATCAGTCTTAGCCACTCAGTTCCCATTGTATTCCTGCTGTTATCCTGCCTGTTGAGACGGCCCCATGAGGCTGTGGTGCCTGCAAATGCTGCCACAGTGACACACAGCAGCTTGTAAGGGAAAAAAGTGGTCTTGGGTGCTCTTGGCAACTGGAATGGGATGGAAGCTAAGCCATCAGCAGGCAGGGCAGGAAGGTGGGAATTTGGGATTTTGTGAAAGATCTGTCTTCAGGACACTTACTGTTGTGGATTTGCTTCTAGATGGAGCTGCTCTAGGGTGGTTGTTCCCTATCAGCCCTGTGCATCATCACAGTCACAGTAAATGGGGGTTTTTAATACATAATGAGCAGTAGAAGAGTAAAACACTTATTGCTACAATAAAGTCAAACCAGCCATAACCTTGTTCTCAAATGTTTTTAAAGCTGGTAGTAAAAAATAAAAGGAAGATAGGTCTGGATTTCAGACCAGAAATTGAAAACAAAGAGTGCTACCTGCTGGCCACATGAGTTCTGTACTTCACACCCTGCTGGTGCTTTTGACTCATAGGATAATTTAGGTTACAGGTTAATTGGGAAATGCTGAGGCTGCTTTCTTCCTCAGTCACTACTTGGGTGTGCCCTCCACTGGGGCTGGAGCATCCTGCCTTCATCCCACAGCATTCCTCAGGGTCGTGGTGTGTTCCTGGGAAACCTCTTCGGGGTAATCCTTCAGTGTGCTCCAGCTGCTGGTTGTAATTTCAGAGAGTAACTTCTCATAAATGCCTCTGCTGTTTTATGGAGAGAAAACACTGTGGAATATAAGTGATCTGGGGTAATGAAGTAGCTGAGTCCCTGTTGTATTTATTTTTAAACTGCTCGTCAACTGTGAAGGTATTGCGTGCCTGATTCATTTTTATGGATTACATAGGGGAAAGTTTGATTTATTGTCAATGAATTGTCAGCTTAATTCTAGCCTGCATTTTGCTAGCTTAGGGAAAATGAATGCCAGTTCCTCAGCTCCCGTAGATTGCTTTCTCTGGTTCAGCCAAACTTCCTGCCACAGCATTCCCAAGTAGGCAAGCTGTGCTTGAGGAACGACACCAGCTTGCTGAGCTTGGAGTGGTTTGTCAGAAGCCAAAGAATGGTAGAAAATTTGAAAGCTGCTTTAAAAAAATAATTTCTTTCTGTGCTATCCGGAAAGTTCAAGTGCCAGGAGAAGCGTGGGTACTGATTTCTGCTCCCTGCAGTCCTGTATTATTTTTTTTTTCCTCCCACATTCTCTCGTACCTGAGAGGTAAGAGTGGATGGGAAGAGATGGCTGTTTCCTGCCTGGTGCTTCCTTGGAACCCCAGCTGAAAATAAGCTGAAAATACTCTGCCTCTGGTGGGAAGTGCAAGGGTTCCCTCCATTTCCCCAAGTTTATCTGGGTCCATTCTGCACTGATTGTTTCCCTGAAGAAAGTGAGGATTTTGGAGCACGTGTCATGCTCAGCCAGTATCAGTTTTCCTATGGCCTTTGCAATAAGGTCTGAAAGAAGTAAAAACATTTTTTATATCTCATCCCAACATGCTGTAGTGATGACAGGTTCTTCCCAAACTAATCCTGCTCTTCCATCCCTGTATGAACCTCTCTGGGTATCCCAGACTCCTGCCTTAGGAAAGATGCATTTCAACTTTCTCCACAAAACAAGCAACAGCCCCGGTACCTGAGGCCTTGGAAGGCTTTGGGTTGGTGTTTAGTTTGAGTGCAGGAGACCCCAGCACGCTGCTGTGGAGCCGTGCAGCACGGAGCTGATTCCTGGTGCCTGCAGCAGTGTACAGCTGGCTTCTCCTGGTAGAAATGGCTTGTGTTCCATGTCTGAACTCAGCAGAAGCTGAGCACGAGCTGGCCTCTGGGGTGGTACAGTGCATGGGGGATTATTTGTAGTTTTGATTAAAGTTTATGAAATGTGGGTCTGATCTCCTGTAGGACCAGCAGCCAGAAGCTGAGACAAGCGCCCATGTAATGAGGAGGGGAGAACTCCCTGGGCTGGTACAGGTCCCTAAAATGACACAAAATGGTCAGCTGGGATATTTAAGACCTAGAAGGAAGCCAGAGATTCTGGGATTCCAGTCCTTCTGGGAATTCACTCTCTATTCTCATCTGCTGAAGAGCTTTTCAGAGAAAGGATGTGAGCGAGAGGTAACTCCAGTTGTCTCCTGAACAAGGTGGGGTTCTTTTTCTGTGGAAATGCATAATGCCTGGGCAGGAATCACCTATGAGCCTGTCGTGCCTGATATAAGACCCCAGGAAAAGAGCCAAGGAGGAGCAAGAGCTGCATTTACATCTATGCTTACGTGCTGAAAGTGACATAAATGAGGGCTTCCCATAGGAGATGCCAGGTTGGTGTGGCTGACCAGGTGTGTTAGGAATGCATGTCTCACAGAGAGACTGAGTGGCTTGTTGGAGCAGGGAGAGACAGATGAGAACCAAGTCCTCATCCTTCCTTCCTGGAACAAAACAGGACTTGAACCCGAGCCCGAGGCCGTTGTCCCCTGTGAAATCTTGGGCAGCTCATTGTTTGCTTGCAGATTACATTTTAGATTCAGAGGGGAAATACTCTGAATACAACAATCAGTAGCTGGATTACAGCTTTGGAGGGGAAAGCTTGCTCCAGCATTTTCTCCTGCCATAATGTGGCATATCACAAGCACAGTTAGCAGGCTCTTCAGTCTTCATAATTAGCCCTTTTATTCATCTGCTGGAAAAAAAGAGTCCATGTTATATATTAAGCAGTGGGGGGAAAAAGCAGACCGTGAGTGAGCGTTACCCAAATAATGTGAAAAATCTGACAAGGATATCAAAACTGGAAGGAATTGGAAAAGGTTTTTCCATCAGTGAGAAGCTGCTGGTATCCCAGAGGAAATCATAGAGGTTTCTAATTGATCTCAACTGTGTTCTTGGCATAATATAATTGTCCTTCTCCTGGAAGCTCGTTTTTAAAGTGTTTTTTAGAGCTGCAGTCTATAACCTACTGCCTGTGGATTTATTTTTACAAGATAACATGAAGAGCTTAGTAATTGTCTGCATATTTGTCAAGTGTGGCAATTAGCTGGCTTTGAGAAAATCCATGGAAAGGATGCTTTTGTTAATCAATAGGAATATAATAAGCATTTGATTTTAGATTTGGCTCTTGCTGAACAAGAGTAAGAACAAGTTACTCTGTGTTTTTTTCCTTTACATAATTCATTCCTTCTCCATGAAAACATCCTCCCCAACCCAAAATGAGAGAAGTAAATGCAGGGAGTACAGTTCTACTGTTGAGCACCCTCTTTTTTTTTCCCCTTGTGGCAGGCAGTGAGCATTCAGCAATTTTTGCTTTACCTTGAATCATTTTTATTTTTAGAGTGCTTTGAAAGTACCATCACATGAATAAAAATGGTAGTCTGTATCCCTGGTATAGGTGAGTAAATGGTGTCAGTCTACTCTGAAATAACATTTCTAGTGGTGCTATGTGCTTAGATACTCTGTGGCAGGGCTGCTCTTTATTTGGGGCCCCTGATAGGTGGCATCAGAATTTGTGGGAGTAATAAACAGTGGTAGTTAAACATTCCAGGGAAGCTGATTTGGAAACAATTGCAGGTCACTGAAATGCTGCTGGCGGTGAGTGGCTGGTACAGAGCCCTTGGCTGCAGGAGCAAAAGGGATGTGTGGGGAAAGGTGAGGTGTTGTACAGGGTCTCAGGTAAATACAAGTTTTTCTGGGGCAGGTCATGGTGGAAACTCTGGGTTTGTTCCACAGAAACGACGAGTGAAGCTCTGGGTGGTCACTGCACTCCAGACAAGCCATGGTGTGTGTCCCAGGAAGGCTTGAGGCAGCCAGGTATCTTCCTGAAATGACTCCTGGACTTCATTGCTGCCTCTCTTGAGGAAATCCTTTCAACCACTTTGGGAGAATGCTTTTTTCAGCCCCTGCTTCTCAGTGAAAGGTGGAAAAGCTCTTTTCCCCTGGTTTAACGTGCCTATTAGCCTGTGTTCCTGCAGCTCGGTAGCAATAGCCCAGCCAGGGGCTGTTTGTCTTGTGTGGCACTTAGACACAATCCAGTGGTGGCTTTAGCATCACACTCTGCCTTTTGAAAAGCAGAGGAGTAACAGCTGACATTCCTCCCTTCCCTCGTTCAGCTGTGATTGTCCTCAGCCCTGCAGTGTTCCCCTTGGCTCGCCAGCCTACGCAAATGCTGGATTCCTACTGCAGCATCTTGGAGGAAAAGCTTTTTGGGGTTTTTTATGTAACTTAAAGAAAGACCCCAGGCATCAGGCAACAGGCCCTCTTTGTTGGTTATCCTTTTGTCAGGTTTAAAGGCTTGTGGAAAAACAGGTAGCTAAGTCCTTAAAAAAGAAAATAAAACTGTACTAGGAAAAGGAAAATGTATAGAGTAAAAGTGTATGCATTGAAGATAAATGCCTTTTTTCAGCTTTTGAATTGGCTGCTTCTCTCAGGACCTTTGTAAGGGGAATTTCACAGAGGCATTTAAGTGTGCACCTTGATTAATGCAGCAGAGGAGAGGGAATGTAGTTGTGCATGGCTGGGAGGGTGACCACATCAAACTCTGGTGGAAACCAACGTGCTTGTGTGTGCAGTGCAATTCTGGAATCATCTGGGTTGGAAAAGATTTCAGGATTGAGATCGGCCGTTGGCCCAGCACTGCCAAGGCTGAGGCTAAACTGTGTCCCCAAGTGCCACATCTACATGGCTTTTAAATCCCTCCAGGAATGGTGCCCTGGGCAGCCTGTGCCAGTGCTTGACCACTCTTTTGGTGATGCACTTTTTCCTAAGATCCAGTCCAAACCTCCCCTGGCCCATCCTGAGGCCATTCCCTCTCCTCCTGTCCCTGTTCCCTGGGAGCAGAGCCCGACCCCCCCGGCTGTCCCCTCCTGTCAAGAGTTGTGCAGAGCCACAAGGGCCCCCCTGAGCCTCCTTTTCTCCAGGCTGAGCCCCTTTCCCAGCTCCCTCAGCCTCTCCTGGGGCTCCCTTCCCTTCCCCTGGCCACGCTCCAGCCCCTCCAGGGCTCTCTGGCCAGGAGGGCCCAGCCCTGGACACGGCCTCGAGGTCCCTCAGCAGGGCCAGCCCAGGGGATGGGCCCTGCCCTGGGCCTGTGGCCACCCCATGGCTGGCATTGTTTCCATATTTATTGATTATAGCAATATTTGTTACAATTCTTTAGAAATAGATGGTATTTTTATATATGTGTAAGATGACAGTTATCAGCTCATTTTTTTCTTGCTGTTCTCTACACAATCATCAATTAATTTAGGCTCTCTATTGAAACCTGTTTGCTTTCTCAGTGTCCAGTTGCATGGGGTGCCATTTAGACATGCTTTCACTTGCTATTTTTAACCCATGTCGTTTTTTTGGCATTCTATGAGTACAAGTATAATGTCAGGCTGTCAGGGATCTGTCTTTCAGCAGCATTTCCTGGCATGGGAAAAGGAGGTGTTCCTGAGAAATGACTTTATTATGACACATGGACATGAGCTCGGCTTAAGTTACCGTCCAGATGGTGACACATGAAGTGTCTGTAGTAAAATAATCACATTTATCAGACAAATCCTACCTCTAAATGCACCGATACTTGCTGCATTTATACCCACAGCTTGGAGGAGGACAAAATTCAGAAGATTAAAGTCTGAAAATGTGTATGAATATGCCACTTGCATTGTTACCAGGCCCACGAAATATTGAGAAGGTGCTTTCTGGCTGGAATTTTCACAAGTGTAGAAAGCCCTGCGACAATTGCCTTGACCTTTGAAATTGATGGCAGAGGAGTTGTAGCTGCTTTGGGTCACAAAGAGCAAGGGGGTCACCCTGGAGCAATGAATAATTCCATTTTCTGCACAATACCATGAAACTTCCCAGTAGACAGGAAGGGTTTCATTATCTTCTTTCAAAAGCAGGTGACGCAGCAGGCATGGGAAGGCTTTATTTTGGTTTTTCCATCTTATTTTCTAATTTAAATTGAAATGAGAATGTGCTAATTACCATAAACAGTGGCAGAAAATGCACAGGACGTCACTCTCCAGAAGGTTTAATTTCTCAGAGCACCAAAAATCAGCCTGTACTCTCCCGAGTTTTACTGGAAATGCTGGGCTTGAGTTCTGCTTAATCTCTTCTCAGGATGCATCTTCCTGACTTTGGATTGCAAAGCTCAGATAATTAATCTTCCTGAAGTTGTTGTTTTTTTTGTCATCTTGCTTGTATGTGCAGTCTCTGGTGTTAGATGCAGACTGCTGGGCATTGTGGGTTAGATGGGAGCTTTGTGCCTTGGCTCAGCTAAGGCTGGGATATTCTTTTCCCCTCTTCAGCATAAAGAAGAATTTTGTGAGGGTGTCAGAGACTTTATTGGTATAAACAATCTTTCTCCCTGCCTTTCTTCCATCCAGCTAAAGAACTCCACTTCCTACAAATGCATCTCCAACTTACCTCCTTTAACATGTATTTATTTTATACTCAAATATGAACAAGCTTTGGATTTGTTTGGGTGTATCCTGGTTAACTATGGGAACAATTCTTTCATTTCCCATTCAAAAGGCTCCCAAATGGGGAAGAAAGCCATTAAAACCACCAAGAGTCACAGGTGAAATGTTTGCCTGGTAATAGTGCAGGGATCTACTTTGGGGAGGGTATTTCAGGCTCTTGAGAGGTGCTGGTTGCTGACCCTGCTGTAGAAGGAGGTTTTCTTCTCTGATTCCATGAGTTTGTTGGTTTTTTGTGTTCAAAATACAAAGTACGAAATATACACAACCATATAAAGTTTACCTCCTGTCCTTATGTTTTCTACACATGTTGCTCAGACCGTGCATTTTACTTTCCAGTCCTCTCAAACAGAAACAAAAGAAATATTTCATTTTACACCATAAAAGCTTCCTTTTCTGTATTTTTTTTTCTCTTGCAGACTTGGGCCTGGACCAGTTCATAGTGAAACGCTACGATGGGAAGGTGAGCACATTAGACTATTAAATGTATTTTATTTAATGGCTTTTTTGACCTAGAATCCTTCAGTTATTACCTGTGTGAGGAGGGTGTAAGTTAAATGAAGTGTGTGAAGTGTTCTCTTCTGAGCATTTTGTTTTCCAGTAGCATTGCAGTGCTTTTTCTGTAATGACAGAAAGATTGTTTTATAAAAGGACCTAATTTTAATGTTTACAGACAAAACATTACCACTTACTATGTTCTGGTGGGCTGGGAAATCATGGGTTGTAATCACATTTCTTTGCTGTTTCTTTCTGACCGTGTGAGAGCCCCACAGCTTAAACCATTTCAGGGGAAACTCACTAGACCTTTCCCTTCCAGTCTCATCTCCAGATTCCTAAAGAAAAGAGATGCTCTTGTGATTTCTTTTTTCTGCATCCCATGCATTTCCCCTCTCTCAAACAGTCTTTCTCTGTTCCCCTTTTGAGCCTCAGGTTCTCCCTGGAGCACTGCACAACTGTTTTGGGTGTTTGTGCTGTCATGAGGGCTGTTGGTAAAATCCTAAGCAAATTCTGATCTAGTTTTGTTTCCCTGTGAAAGTGGAGCCTTTAGCATCCCACTTGTTATTATGAATATCACAGACCTAATTATCCACACTGTAAATCCCACTGGGGTGGTAAAGGCAGCTCTGCTCCAGGACTGGCAGCTCAGATGGACTCCTTGATGCAGATAACTGCAGGTTAGTTAATTTTCCATCATAACACTAGTGGCACATAATGGTCCTCCAGCTTTTAGCAGCATTTTCACCAGCACCATCTGAAAATAAAGCTTTCAAAGGGACATCAGCATCTCACCCCCTATTGCTGCAGGGTGCACCTGACACAGTGTCAGGCATTTCCAGAAAGCCTCAACACTGGGGAGGGGGGAAAAAAAGGAATTTCAAGCTTGCTATAAACACAATATGGGCTGAACATGTGGAATTCCCTGGTTTGTGTTCAGCAGGGACAGTCAACAACAAGATGATCAAATGCCTGGGGTCCCTGGCATGAGCACTGGACGAGTGTGCTGGTTACCCAGGCAGCAGAGCAGGGCTTTTCTGGAAAACAGACAACAGGGAGGTGGATTTTGGCAGTTAGTTTTGATACATAAAGCTCCAAAGCGTGTCGTGAACACCTGTTTTCTTTTTCTCCCTGCCACAAACGTGATGTCTGCTTTTTGTGATTAAAAAAAACAACCCAGCCAAAGGAAGGACGTATATTCTTTGCAAAATACCCAGTGTTTCTCCCTCTGGTTTCATGACAGTCTGGTTTGCATTGGCTCACTTTCATCATTTTATCTTGTCAAGCTATCACCCTCATCCCTTAGGCTTTACATAAACAAGATTTGTTTGCAGGGAAGAAGTGCTGAATCCCACCCTATTTTTGCTAATGGCTCCTCTGTTCCCAAGCGCTCTGCAGGCGATTCCCAGCACACTGGATAAAAGATCCAAAGGCAAATCCTTTGAACTCAACTTTCTGTTCCTTTGCCCCTCAACACCGAGGGCTCTGACCTGTAGTAGACTGAAATAGCTTTTTATATAACTTACAGATGTTGCTGCTGCACTCGAATGTCTTCGTGCTGTGGTTTGATTGCCTGCAAGTGAGGCAGCAGATTTAGGAGACTGCAATGGACTTTGCTTTATTACTATCTTCTCCTGAGACCTGTTTTTTCCACAGCCTAATGACACCCTGGAAGCAGTGTACTCTGAAAATGAAGAAATAGAGGTTCTTGTTAGCTTGCCTGTCTGTTTAAAGACAGCTTGGGACTGGCTACATCTGGCCGTGGCTATTAGGGCAGTGGTAATGTCCAGGTGAGAGGATAATTTGAGGAGAGGATAAAATGAGCTGGCCTTGGCTCTCCCTTGGTAATGAAGGAAGCTGACAGTAGATGGATCTGACAGCAAGTTTTTCTCATTTTGTTGCTTGCTTTGGGTTCCAGTTTAAAAAAAAAAATCACTGCTTTTACTCAGCAAAGTACAACTGAGGTGCTGCAGAGCTGACATCACACGGTCTGGGTTTTTACTTGCCTAGTGCTAAAACCCTTGTGCATCTCTTGATCTTTGCCTGGTTCCAGCCATACATTCCTCTTGGATTATCAGAGCAGCCTCTACCTGGAGGGGATTTGCCTTTGTGTGCTGAAAGAGCTGCTGAGCTCAGGCAGAAGGGTGAGAAGGTCATCACTGTTCCCCTAGGCATCCTTATGGATGTTACACAGAGGTAATGGGAATTGTGGTACTCAAAAATAGGCCTGGTCACTGGAAAGTTCTTCTCCTTTTTTAAGGAGAAAGGAGTTTGTGAGCAATCAGACATAAGCAAGCTGTGCTACTCCAAAGCACTGACAATCCACAGGCCAGATCCTGGCTGAAGAGTGGGAAAGAGGATTGATTTTAGTTCCAAGCAAAAATAGCATGCAAGCATTAGTATAGAAAGAGATTCAGTTAAAAAGTCTGTGCAGTTGCATTTTAATTACATATTCCAGGACAGTGTTTGTAGCTGTGTGAATTCTGAGCGTGTGTGTTTGAGATCTGAATGCTGCAGCATTAGTGAGATGATGTATGAGCTGCTCCTTTCGCAGAACCCATTTCATTTAGGTCAAACTGCCATCAAAACAACTAATTGGCCGTTGTGGGGTGATCAGGACTGATCTTGCCAAAGGATTTTGAGGAGTAAGTGCCTCTGCAATTGTGCTTTTGTTGGGTTTCTGAGCCAGCTTGCTGTGCAAGTGACTGCCGGGGTGAGAAGATAATATCTACCTTTTCCCCTCTTCCTGCCCCTCCTTCTTCCTGCTGGTAATTTGTAGGGTTACTGGAGAGGGAGGTGGATGTTACTGCCTTATTAATGGCAACAGTGCTGCTGTAATTTGAGCCTAAATGCTTTTTCTTCACTCATGCAAGACCAAAAGCCCTGGAGACACTCAGCCAGCACAAACCTTTGGTCAGAGGTGTGTGTCAGCACGGGGCTGAGCGTGTACAGGGAGGCAACCTGTGGCTCCTTTTTGTCTAAGGGTGGTGGTTTCTTCCCTAGGGGAGCAAACTCAGCAAAATAGGGGAAAAGAGGCATTGATTACTATTCATTCAGAGTAGAAAAAAGGTATTAATCAGCTTGCAGACATTTCATATGGAGCCTGAGCAAAAGGCTGATGTGAGAACACAGGGTGCTGTGGCGTGGAGGTGCCCAGACCATGGTTGTCTGTCTGCTGTGTTTCCATTGTCTCTTCCCTCTTGCATTTGGCAGTGGGAAAGCAAATGCATTTTTAACCCATCTGTAGGAGAAATAACTCATGTTTTAGTGATGAATATGCTCTCACTAAGTATTAGAGATTTCTTAGCACGTCTAACCTGGCATAAGCTTCATTAACGTTATGTAAGTTGTCATGCAGATTTTGTTTAAAATTTTCTTTTTTCGTGCTCTCTCTGTTTATTAATGGAATTTTTTTGGCTCATGCATTAATGATTGACAAGCCTCATCCCTCAAAGAAACAGTGCTGTTCATGTAATTTCTCTGAATTGTGAGCTGCACATCCACCCTTGTCCCCAGCCTGGTGAGCCGGCACGGGAGCTCCCAGCTGAGCTCCCAGCACTGCATCCTGGTGGAAAGGTGAAGGTCAGCTGGAGTGCTTTTAAGAGACCTCTGGCCTATTTAGGAAATAAGAGCCCCTCTCTAGATGGCTTATTACTTTAATTAGGATGCACTTGACTTGCTCTTTTTCCTCCTGTGGGGAGAATTCCTTGCTGCTGCTCGATAAGAGCAAGAGCCTTTGAGCTACCAGCAACAGCTTCCCCTCCTGCAGTAAGTAATTAGAGAGGCTTTCAGTGCCCTCTAATTAAATTTATTACTTAAGTATTTCCTGCCAGCATTTATGTTTACTTCTCTAGATGTTTGGGGATGCCATAAAGTAATGCCAAGCAAGGTGAAGGACAAGGAGTATGCTTCAAATGTTGCCTCTAAAGGCCGGTAGAACATCTCTGGAATTCACTTCCACTGGATAATGCAAGGTCATATTATGGACTCGTGCAATGAGTATCTTCAGCTGCCCTGACCTGGAGGTGTGTGTCCATTAAAAAACATTTGCTGGGAGTCAGCTCAGGAGGCAGATTTCTTTCCAGATGATTTAAAGAGCATTTCAGGAGCAGAGGAGCTTGAAAAAAAGTACTTGGGGAGGATCCTCAAGGAGAAGATCGGAGGTAGATGGTCCCATCCTTGTCTGGTGGATTCAAGGATCTTGCTCACAGGTTTGGAAAAGTGGGAAGGAAAGGAGCCTTGATTTATTAGCTGCAATTTCTGGGATCCTTTGCTCTGGAGATGGGCTTTGCCTGGAGCACGATGCTCCCACCAGAGTGTGATAAGCTGCCATAGACCCAAGCTTGCAGCAAGTGAGACAAGCCTAAAGTCCTGCTGTCATTCAGGAGCCAAACACTGGGTCAGAGCTCTGAGCTCCCTGGAGGTTTAAGTGCCTCTGAAACCTTAATTGCAAAGGATGCAACTCTAAATGTTGCCTTACCAAAAGCCAGTATCACAATTCAGAAAAGAGCAGCATGAAGTGCAGGTGCACTGGAGGACACTTGGTATGTTCTTTGGGTTAAATGCAATGAAAACAGGTGAGGAGTCTTCTAAATCCAAATGTGTGAGGTCTTGCCAGCATCTGTTATGACAGAGTTTGAAATGAATGTGTCCCCAGCTGGAGCTGGTGAGGCTAGGTCATGGCTTGCTTGGAGACACCTTGAAGTGTTTAGTCATTCTGATCCATAATCCATGGGAAATGTCACTGTCCAACTTCAGAATCCCTGCTTTTAAATTCCTTCACCCTCTGATCTCAGCACAGGTAGTATTTGCATAATTGCCAGGAGGCACCTTCTTACATGGACAATAACCTTACACTGATCTGCATGAACATTCCTCTGCCATCCCTGAAAGTGTTGTAAGGAAGTGGTGAGACAAAATCCTTGCCTGTGGCTTTGTGGGAGCAAGCAGAGATGTAGTTTATTGCAGGTAACCAGCAAAGCTGAGCTGAGGAGGTTTTATCTTGGCTTTCTTTGCTGACACCCTGTCCACATTGGTTGCTTTCTTTGTTTGTTGGCTTCCCCTCCCAGCCAAACTCGACCCTCCTGTCTGCTTCAGTTAGTTCTGATGTTCAGTTCAGTTCTGTCTGCTGGGACCTGTGTGGACACTGAACCGTGCAAATTCTTTTCTTGGTTTGTTTTTAAATAAAACTGGATTTAATCAAATAAAATTCTTAATTGCTTCTAACACAGTGCACAGACATCCCTGTGGGCACCTGGGCTGCTTTAGGTACATGGAACAAGTGCCTTCCTTTCCTACCTTCTCCACTAAACATTTGTGGTGTATTTTGGCTTTGACAAAGCTCTACTTGCTGTTACATTTTGTATCCCTAATTCTGCTGCTCGTTTCCACAGGGCTCCTACTAAAATCCTCTGGTTGTTCTTTGTCCTCTTTTGCTCTGGTTTCCAGGTACCTGGCGGGTGTTTCTTCCAGCTGCTAATATCTCTGATACTTGTCTTTATTCTAATTCTGGTTTGTGAGGTTTTTTCGGTGTAACCAAGCATTCCCTCATTTTCTTCCCTTTTCTAACCCTCTCCCCTCCCACCAGGATTTCTGGCAGGTACAAAGCAGACAGCATGTGCTTTGATTAGTTTGTGCTTCAGACCTCATAATATGCACTTCTCACGTGAAAGGGACAGTGTACGCTCACCTCTTCTCCCTGCTCCTCTAATAAATACTCCAGAGTGCTCTCCTTGATCCTCAGCCTGAAGGATTTATTTCAGAACACCTGAGTTTGGCTTGTGCAGAGAACAGTCCTCAGGGTAACCATTAATAATACCTGGCTCTGTTAACAGGAGCTGCTTTGAGCAAAGCTCAGATGTGTGTCTCCCTGCCCTCCTGGTTTCAGTGTCCTCTGGGGCTTCTGTCTTATTTTGCAGCTTGATGAGGCTGTGATAGAGCTGGCTCTGTCAGAAAATCGTGTTTTCCCCTTTGAGGCTACAAAGTTAGTTTGATTCCCTGACCAAATGCTTTGGGGAAATGTCATCTCTTTGAAGGTGTCTAGGTTTGGGAAAGGTTACACTTGCAAACTTGAGTTTTTCAAGTTATTGAATTATGTAGAGTGAACTGTATTAAAGAATATGTTAGGTAGAAGATATTTAGTTGTTGTAGTTCTTAAAATGTTTTATAGGAAAAAGAATTAGGAACCAAAGGGGGGTTAATTCAATATTAGTAAGTGAAGGGGAGAATATCTCTAAGCACTTTGAGTTTGCCCTGTGGCTTTGTGACCTTAATGAAATCCACAGGGAAAGTTAGGGAAAAGTAAACAATTTGGTAATAAGTCCTCAGTGGGTGTATGCAATCTTTTAATCAAAAATGGATTCTGGAGCATTTCTGGCTTTAGTTTGTTTGACAGTTTTGCTCGTGTCAGCTTGATGCTTAATACTTGAGGAACACAAAAGGAAGCTCTGAGAACCCTGTCCTTGGGTGACGTGGCATTAGTAGGGAGAAAGGGGTATGGATGGAGGGAGTGGCAGGGAGTGTTTTAGGAGATGCTGGAACTCACTTGGCTACAAAAGGAGGTAAAATCCGGATAGGAGAAGCAGGTGAAGGAAAAAAAGTACTAAGAGAGGGAAAGAGAATTGAATTGGAGAATAGACAAGATTTTGGTGGGTGAGTACCAAGCGTTACAGCCCCAACCTTATCATCTGAGCCAATGTGTAGTAATCACTTTTTATAGAGAATTATTATTTTCTTCCTTGTGTTCTTTCACACTGGGATTTCCTCCTGAGAGAAGGAGCAGTGTGTTATGAACACAAGGAGTTCCTCTTGGTAATGTAGGCTGAGATGAGGGAGAGCAGCATCCCAACTTCCATCAGACCTAAACAGCTGTTTAAATGAAAGGTGGCAAAACTCAGCTCACTTTAGAAGCTTGATGTGGGCCATCAAGGACCCTAATTTTGATCTTTCCCATTAAATTTCAGTGCCAAATGCCCCAGTGGTCCTGCAGATGGTGATTTCATTGCCCTGCAGAGGGCTGAGGGGAGCACAAGTGTAGACTGTCCCTTTTCCAAGGCATTTCCTATTTGCTTTCCCTGCAGGGGTTCCTCCCTTGCATGAGTGGCTCTGCTGCCTGCCGAGGCTCGGGAAAGTCTGTGTGGTTTATTTTCTGGGTTGTACAGAATGCTGGCCTTGCATTTCAGGTGCCCTTTGTTTGTTTGAAAGGTGCTTTGGATATTTACAGCCTTGCTGGAAGGGAGGGAATGCAGATTTCTCTGTCCAGTCACAGGACTCCACCTGCAGTAATAATTTGCTGCCCAGGTTTTCTTTCTCTGGATGTGCCCAAATTTAGAGTGAGGGAATGTGCGGGACAACCTCACCCATGTCCAGCTCTCTGTTTCTGTGCTCCTCTGTGGATACACAAATAAAATAACCCCCCAAAATCAAGTTTTTAAAACGTCTTGATTAAAAAATATGAACAAGCGTTACTATCTGCCAATTGTGCAGTATTATCTGCCAATAGTAAATTAAAAAATTTATATTTTCTTAGGTGAGCACTCAGCCACCACAATTTGCCACGGAGAACCTGTTTGTGTTTGCCTGTGTTGGTGTGCAAACTTCATCATAAACTATCATTCCTAGTGACTCCAGATAATGTGAGCTTTCCCATGGCTAAAAGAGGTTTATGAGTTTCAAAAGGTCCTTGTGCTGTTTCCATCACAGCCTCAAACACTTTTTTCTTATTTAATAATATAGAAAAAGTCATATAAGAAAGCCAGGCGGTGCAAGTGTCTTTGGCAGGCAGTGCAATTATTTTGCATCCACATTATAGAACTGACTTTAAAAAGTCTTAAATCCCTCAATTTTCCCCCCAAGTCCCATTTTTGTCTGTTTCATAGTGCCAGAGGGACCTCATCTGTCTCTTTTTCCTTACAGGACTTTTTAACATTTGGGCTGAAAGGCTCAATTTTTAAATCTGATCCCGAAAGCCTTTTTATTTCTTTATTCAGTTTTCTTAAAGTGAGGTGCCTGAAACCTCTAGATACATGGCTTTGACTCTTTAAAATTTAAGTCTTTTTTAAAAAGAGCAAAATTTAAAATTCTCCTTTTTTCAGTTCAGTGTTTTGATGTAGACAGAGTTGAAAGCAGAGTTCAAAGTTAAAAATTCACATTTTTAGTTACAACAGCAAGCCAGTTTGCACTGGAATTTTTTAAGGGTTTTCCCTTGTCTGTTACCAAGTCCCTTAGTATGTATTTCCCTGGACTCTCGACAGCCCTGCTTGGGAAAAGCTGCAATAATCCATGCCTGTTCTGTTGGCAAATAGGACTTCTTTTCCTACATGCCTACAGTTAACCATGAAAGAAATGCATTAATAGATGTCTTATTTTAATGTTTTCCATAACTGAAAGAGAATTGTTTTGCATCCAGGTGACTTGACTCTGCACTCCTGGGTTTGTATTTGCTCACACAGTATTGGTGTGAGCAAAACACCTGAAAGGGTTTATGTTCAAAAGCAACAAAGCGAGTAACAATGATGTTTGTCAATAAAAGGTGACTTATTCTTCATCTAAAAATCCCTTGATAATTGACAGAATTTCTTCCTGGATCAGGAGAAGTACCCATTTTCTCTCATGGATATTTATTTTATTGTTGTTTTGGAAGGTGTAAGTGGTCACATAGGGCTGATCAATCCCTGAAGCTTTGGTTCATGGAGGTGCAAATGTGGTGCTGAAATTTAAGTTACAGGAAGAAACTTGCCCAAAATGTCCTTTCCTTCTCCAGATGGAAACCCCAACTGGCAGCTCTGAGGGATTTCCCAAGAGTGTGTTCTCCCCAGATTAAATGCTGTGGTTTCTGGAATTCCAGATGAAGTGGAGCTGCTGGGATTTAGTTGGTCAGGCTTTTCCAGACCTGCGTTAGGAATGGGAGCACCAGCACCGTGTGTCCATCTCTGCCTCTGCAGGGAAGGCATCCCTCCACGTGCAAAAGTACACCTTTGTTTTTCAGATTTGCATAATTCAATATTACCGTGTTACACTCCTCACTCAGCCCTGGGAAAACAATTTTAAATCCAAAGTAAAGGTAATACTTGGTAAGGAACGTAAGGGTTCCGTGGGGTTTTTCTACCAATCCTTTGTTACTTGGGAGCTGTCCCATGTCCTTAACATAAGGGAGACTCCAGCAGCAGATCAGTTTTGGGGTGGAATATGTGAAGTTTGTGATGTATCTTGGGGTGCTTTGCAGCCAGCCTGTACATAAAACCCTCTGGGGAGTTGCCTGCATGCAGCACACAACTTCTCCCTCTAGCACGTGGGTTTGGGGAAGCTTGGTCCCTGCACTGATGTGTGAAACCACATCGTGGTGCTGATTGAGCCTGAGCTGGGAAGAGCAAACCAAGCTCCGTATCTTCAATTTGAGTTAGTGTTTTTGACCTGTTGTCAGTGTAACTGTAAGAGAATCTGCCTGTACACCTGTCACGAGTTTTGTTCCACTGACACTGGACTGGTGGCTTCTCACTGAACTCCCACAGCCATGCTTGTGCCAAAAGCAGGGAGACATTTGGATTTATTTTTCGTTTTACCTGTTAATTTGGATGTCTGCTCGTCTGTGTGCTTGTTAAATATGAATCTACTGCTTGATTTAAAAAGACATCTTAATTGTAAAGTGTTCCCCATGGCTTGCTCACTTGTGAATGCTCGGGTTTAAATGGGTTTTTTGGGGTGTGCTGAATGATCTTAACCAATTCCTCTGTTTTTGGGAGTGGATTTAACATGGGAAAAATGTTACGTGGCAGACATTTGAGTGTTTTAACTGGGCACTTTGAGAATTGCCTTGTGCTTATATACAAAAGGACGTGGATAAGTCATTTGTGGAGGTGACTTGTCTCTAAAAGAAGGTGAAGGTTTGGAAGGGGATTTTTCCCTGGGTGTTCTGATACCATGCATTCCCTTTCTGGCTGAATGGGGGTGTGCTGGAAGGAAGGTGGGATGTGGAAAAGGGTGCTTTGAGGCGTTAGTGACTTTGGGCCAGTCACCTTGAACCTTGGGGGATGACAGCAGCCCACACTGTGCCTTGTGAAGTAGGTAGATTGATTTGGTTTATATTATTCTTCCTGGAGGTTATATATCATTCCTTGCAATAATGTTTCATGGGGGGAACAACTCCTGGGGAAAGGATGGCTTTGAGCCTTTCCCATAGTGGGTGGAGCTTCCCACAAAGTTCATGGAAAGCAGTCAAACACACAGCTTCTCACTGAGACAGAGGAAAATGAATGAGAGAGTTGGGAAATTTTTAAAGCTTCTGTTCTACTGCTGGGAACCTGAAAATCTGATTGATCAGGGCAGTTGTTATTTTCTCTTAAAATCAGTGGGAGAAATTCCCTCTTCCATGAGATACGGGCAGCTGAGCACTGTAGTTACAGCCTGTGTTCCCTGGGTAAGTAGCAAGTAGATGCTGGTTTTAATATAAATAAATAACTTTTTTTTTTTACTGTGTTTACTCATAGTAAGATGCAAACAGGTAAATGCTTCTCCCTCCCATCTGTCTTTATCTTTCAGAGACCAACTAACTTAATATCCATTTTTATTGTTAGTCTATGGATGTGCTTGCCTCTTAGAGGAATATTTTGAGCCGTTTGATGCTGACTATGAATTTTAACTGCAGAAAAGAATCCCATAAAAATTAATAAACCACCTTCTGGAACTTTTTCACGGGATTCTTCGAGCAAGATGCTAATAGCTAGTTTATGATCAATGCTGCCCAAGAGAGGCAATCAGAGGGAGAGGCAATAAATCACAGGAGCAGATGAGACGCTGCTGGCAACACCTCCAGCAGCAGTCACAGGGAGCTGCTTTCTTCCCAAAAATCCTGCTTCTGGATCAAAGGAAAACCAGACGTTTGTTCTTCACGTCAGCATCGATGGAGTTTTTGCTTTGGATCCGTCTTGACGGGAATGGAAGCAAAAGCATTTTTTGAGGAAATGATATTTCAGCCTGGTACCCCATAAGCATAAATGGCTGTTACCTTGCATCAAATGAAGGCCATTAGCATGTTGTCTGCTGGTAGTGACTCACCTCTTATTAAATTCCTGGTGCTCTCCTGGTGGCAAAGGCAGAGTTACTGGGAACAATTTTACATGATCAATAGAGCTGAACTATTTTTCCCTGGAAACTGATTTTTTTGGTGATCTATATGATTATTTTTGTCTCTTTTCTTGTGGTTTCCAAGCCAGATACAGGTTAAATTTTCATCTAAATTATTAGCTGAGCTCATCCCCACTCTGCAATCGCATACAATGGTGAGTTCTCTCTCAAAAAATAGAAAAAAATCCAAAAAATCTGAGGTGGATGAGAGACATCAGCCGCAGACAGTGGAGAAGCTGTGAGCTAACACTTGCTGGGATATCTCCATAGGCTTCCAGTCACAGCAACCACCTGGTTGCTCCAAACTTTCCTTGCTCTTGGCAAGCCTAACCGTTCAACTTGATGTGATGTTTTGCCTGCCTGTTTTATTGTTGGTTAACCAGTTTTCTTTCCTTTGTCTTGTATATGATGGGATCTCCGCTAGACAGAGGTAACGGTGTGGGGCAGTTGTAGCCGGACCCTCGTGTGCTGGTGTCTGTCGGTAGTTCTTCTTAAAACCGTTCCTAAATCCAGCCTTGCTTTCACCGTGCCTGCGTGTGCTTGCATGGCCTGGTTTCCGTGGAATAACCTCACCCACCCCTACTCTCCTCTGTATTAATTTAGTTCTCCTCTGTGTGTGTGTGTGCGCCTCCTCCTCCTGTGTCCTTAAAGTGGGTCACCGGCGTGGATTCCCTAACAGTGTTACGGATCCTTTTCAGCCTTTGGGGGTTCTGAGGATCAAAGGGACTCCAGTTTTTAGCTTAGTAAGATGCTGTGAGCTAATGAATGGAAAAGACCCGGAGCAAGAGGGAGATGGAGTTTGGTGTCAGGCCCGGTGCTCCCTGTGAGCTTGCACACGCTCACGGTTCAGGCTTTGTGTTCACGTCCAAAAGTCCTTCTGTCGGCTCCTTTCTGCAGCAGTCTGACTAAAAAACTGTCAGAGAAATGCAATTTCCTCTTTGAATCCTGTATTAATGCCTGAGCTTTTTACCACCAATCTCGAAGGTTTCAAGCAAAATGGCCATAGTTTTATTTATGTGTGTTTTATCTGGGCTGAACCAACAGACAAATCCCGTGCAATTCCTTTTCCCTCATTTGATAAGGGGAAGCACCAATCTTTGCAGAACTTCTCTGAACAAATCCAAAGGCTGGAAAAGGTCCACTGGATATGGATGGAGATAGTAGGGGTGTGTGTGTCCATGGAATGGCTTGTTGGTGCTAAGGATGCAAACCAAGCCTTCCATTTGTGTTTGATCTGGTGCTCTCTGTGCTCTCTTTGGGTGTGCCGGGGCGGATGAGCAGAAGCTATCCCAGGAGAGGGAGAAGTTTGCCGACGAGGACAGCATCTTCTACGCGCTCGGGGAGTGCGGCCTCATCTCTTTTTCCGACTACATCTTCCTCACCACGGTCCTTTCCAGTAAGTACAGCAGGGATTTTCCCTGAAACTGTGTTTTTGGTTTTTTTTAAAGTTTTCAGGGCTCACAAGCAGTAGTTTGTTGACATACATTTCCCTAAAAGGCCTTCTTGATTGCCTGCAACTCGAGCTGAGCAATTCCTGTTGCTTCATCTGGTTTAGCCTGAGCTTTCAGTGCTTCAGGAAGACAAGCAGATCAATGACTTCTGAAGATTTATTTCTCATTTTGAAATGTGACAGATTTTTTTTTAATGAGTCACTTGACCTGCTGTTCAGATCTGTAACTGGAGCCGTGTTCTTGAGCCGTGTTCATTTGATATTCTTGGATTTGGATGAACACAGATCTCCAGCTTTTCCCTGGTTTCATGCCTCTCTGAACTCCCTTTTCCAGCTGTATTTTCGTTTGGGTGAGCTTGGGTTTGTGAGTGATGTAATCCAATGAGAAGAGAAGTTAAGCTGTTTACATTTCAACAAGTATCATTAGATACCTTCTGTCTTTTCACCCTGCTGCACTTGACTTGCATTTGTGATATTTCCATGATCTGCTAATCTGTTCCAGCAAAGTTGTCTGCACGCCGAGTGCCAGCACTGAGAAGTTTGCTTTGCTGGCAAGAACCAGTGAAACTGAAGCCTTTGATAATGTCAGATGGCATTTCTAGACTTTCTTCACGTGGAAGTCAAGCTCAAAAACTCATTTGCAGAGCTGCTCTGACTGCTTGGAAGGCGCTGTGTCATAAACAGGAAAGGCAGTGGCAGTTTCTCAGCCCCATTAGAAAATGGGGGGTAAGGGGGAATAAGCCACTGTCCAAATGAACTCGAGACATTTTATTTTCAGATTTAAAAAGAGAAAACTCGGCCATCTAATCTTGTCATTATCTATTCCATGCAATTAACCAACTGGATGCTTCCCAGTTACCTGCAGAGCCCACTGGTGCCTGCCCAGTGCTGTTCAGGGAGTCAGCTGGGTTAATCACTGATGTTTTGTCACAGCAACAGGTGCTTTATTCTCCCCACCATGTTCTTGCATGTTGTAACAGGAGACATGAGAGGCAACTCTTCATTTACTGAGGATCTATTCCTGGGAAGCAGCAATGCTCAAGGTCTTCTTTGTTGTCAAATGGACATGGCGGGGCAGACTTATGTGTGACCTTTATATTGTGAAAACAAACAGAGAGATAAAGCTGGTTCGAGCCAGGGAATTTGTTTTATGACTTTAATCTGCTTTTTTTTTTTATTTGACTGAGTCTCAGAGCTGGCTCTTAAGACCTTTGCTGTTCCTTTCTTACATCCATCTGGGCTGTGCAGAAATGATCTCGGGTATTCTCCTGTGTAACGAGGGCTTTTCATCTGAGCCTCCACAGATGACAATGAACTCTCAAACCTCTGGTATCACATTACTGACTGTGGTTTGCAAAACTATCTTGCCCTTGTTTTTATGGTTGTGCTGGTTGTGAACAACCCCCTAATCAAGTACACAGGGCACAAAATTAATTTTGTGTGCTTCCACAGGCAGCAGTAAGAGGAATTGTTCTTGCTTTGCTTTAACTTGTTTGTTGTGAGAATAAAGAAAAGGACTAACCTTGCGTTGGAGGAGCAGCCAGGCTTGTTTTGGAGGCTGTGAGGGAGGGACAGGGTTTTTTCCCACTTGTTCTTTTGAGCATGTCCACAATTACGGGGGAGTTAGATTAGTGAGATAGAAGTGGCTTTGAGCAGCCATGTGAAAGGTGGGCAAGGCAGGGACTTTCAAAAAGGAAAATGAAAAAAAAGGGAGGAAAAAAATTCCAGGACTTTGAGGCTGACTTCTAGACATTTGGGGAGTTTGCTAAATGATTACTGAAGATGGAGGAATGTCTCTGGAGCTCCTGTTAAACAGTGATTCCCCAGGGGAAGAGTTTGGGTTTCATTTTTAAAGCACTTGCTTTTGTAAAATAAATTCCCAAGCAAACCTTGCCCTGTGGCTAAATAGAAAACTCACTGTTGCACCCCACTGGTTTACTCTCTGACCAGTGAAGATTGCTTTGCAGGAATCCAGTAGTTCCTGACTGGGTTCTTTTCCCTAGGAAACAAAATAGAATGAGGAAAGTAAATCTTAAATGTGACAGGTCAATATTGGTTTTCTCCCTGTGTTGCTTAAATAACCCAAACATTAAGGAAGTATCTGGACAAGGTGGAGCTGTAGATAACATCAAATAGATAAAACCAAATAAATATTGGGAAAGGAAGGTGGCATATTGAGCACTAAGCAGGATAATCGAAAAGGGGAGTGGGAGATTGGGTCTGGGGGTGGGAGGCAGGAGGGAGAGTGATGGGAAGAGATCCACCATGGTTTGGCTCGTTGGATTCCAGACTGGCCACTGGGAACCTTGGAGGACGAGAAGCCCCGAGGGCTCTGTGTGGGGCTTTGGGAGTGCTTCCCCAGAGTCTTTGTTTCAGTGGTCTTTGCAGCTTGACCTGAAGCTCCCTCCAGCTGAGTCCCGTGAGACGGGGAGGAGAGGAGGAGAGAGGGCTGGAGGCTTCATTTCAAGTTGCTCTCAGGCAGCTGTTTGCACATTGCTCACAAAATGAGTCTGTCACCGTATCTTATTTATGAGCCATTTCTCACTCCAGCACTGTCTGTTCTTGTCTGTTGCTGTGTTTCTGTGAAAATTCATTTTTAAAACCACTAATAAAATAGCTTTTAGCTGCTTCAGAGAGTCAGCCTTCTGTTAAAGGCAATGAGAGCTGAGGGGCCTTGAGGAAACTCCACGGTTTCTGTTGCTTCAGCTGCTCCTCGTGTTTTCAGGCAGAGGTAGAAAGATGAGCAAATTCTGGTGGAATTTCCCCTGGATCCTTTGAATGTCATAGGAAAACAAAGACATGGCTTCCCTGACCAAAGAGGTTTTTGCTTTGGGACTTGCAAAACAGGTGGAGGAAGAAGAAAAAGAGCTTTTCCATCTCCAGTGACTGCAATTTCCCAGCAAATGGGATCCATTGTCAAGGCACGCTAATTCTGCCTTCATTAACAGGTACTGAAGAGAGCTGGGCATTAAAAGAATAAATTGGTGTTGTTTCCACAGTTGGACTGTTGCTTTGTCTGGATTTAATTCTCCTGGCAGGAGGGTTAAATAACACTGGCTGAAGCCATAGTAATTAGCCTTTTGCCAGGGCTCTTGTGGCAGACCTGCAGCTCCTTCTTCCATCAGAGCAGGTAACTGTCACCTAGGATAGATTCTCCCCTGTTATTTTTTTTTTCTGTCCTATATGTAGGGAATAAATTCCAAGCCATCTAACTCTGGAAATGATGTACTGGCCAGATATTGAGCTCTGTGTGTGTCTCTGGGATGGAGGGACTTGTTGTCCCACACTGGGATCTCCAGGGTTCCTTTGGACCGTGACTGTTCTGAAAACATTATTCCTGGCTGGCAGGAAAGTCTTCAGCCCTATCCCTGCCACGAGTGAAATCTGTTACCACCACAGTGCTGGTTGAATCCTGCTGTGCCCTGTGCCACGGGGCTCATTTCCACAAGAAAAGGTTGCTCTAAGTTTATAGGATTATTTTTGTTTGTAGTCCTGTTCATGTTAATTTTATCTTCAGTCCTTCAGGACCCTCCGTGGGTCCATCTCACCCTCAGTATTTGGAGCAGGGATGTCTCCCTACCTTTCTGCCAGCCCAGTCACTGGTGAGTGGCGTTTCCAAGATGTGTCTGAGCAGCATCTTCCAAGGAGTATCCCAGATTCCAAACACAAGCCTGGTTGCTTCCTGGCAGAGGGAGAGCTCTCTGGCTTGGCATCCCACTCGTGCCATACAGAAGGACAGAAATAGGAATGATTTTTCACAACTGGCAGTTTGGGATGTTCCCAAGTGATTTGAAAGCTCAGATTAGATCATGGGAGGCTCTGTCAGCCCCCATCCTCACTTGGTCTTCCTCTGTTCATCTCTTCATCCTTTGGATTTGTGTGGTGCGATGGGCTGATGGATGGGATGGGGCAGCTTCTCTGGGAAACCTGTGCCAGGGCCTTACCATTCCCCCAGGGAACAATTTCTCCCTGGTATCCCAAGATTATGCACTTGCAGTATTTCAGAGTTAATTCTGATCCTCCTTTGTGAGAAGAAATAACCCATTTTTCCTCTAGAACTGATGATATTGTGGCTCACTGTCTATGCTGTGGGCTCACTTCTTTAGCTGCCTGCTACTAACATTTCTGGGTTGATTAACATTATTTTAAAAACTCCCACTTGGTATGATTTGGATTCATTTTCTGAAATGGTGAAATAATTTGAAAAGAAAATATCTCCACCATTAGGTTTAATGGGGCTTTTTTTCCCCTATATTTAGTGCAGCTGAGGCTCAGCTGTCTGCGTTCTGTGGATAGCTGTCTCTGCTTCAGGACTGTGTTCATTTTGGATTGATTCACTTTCAGGGTACTGCGGCCTTTGTACATCTGTTTTTCTTAATTTGGGGATAAATGGAAAAGAAGCAACCACAGGATATTTAACTCCAAATGACTGGTTTTTCCCAGCTGAGTTCTTGATCTTTCTTCCCACACTGGAGTTGCTTGGGCAGTTATTAAGCCTTGGGAGTCATGAGCTGCTTTATGTATAAATTCCCACCAAAAGATGAGATATTCCAGTGTTTTCAAAGGAGCAGACAGAAGTTTTTCTTCCTCTAAGTAACATCACCAAAAAATTGCCCTGCTTTGGCAAAGAAATTCCCAGCTCCATGAGAAGGGAGCGATGGGTGTTCTCCAAAAGTGTGTTATGACTTCTGTTTTCCTAAAAATGCAGTTCCTCTGCTGGAGGTCAGAGTGAACGATGTGCTGAGAAGTGTCTCCAAGTGTGGAATGTTTGGGAAGTGTGGAATGAGGCTTGGGAAAGAGAAGATCGAAAACGAGCACAAAAGCAAGGAAATGTGGCATTTCTCATCAGCAAGCTTTTAATGTCTTTCAGAGTGCCTTGCTTCTGCCGAGAGTACAGAGCAGTAAAGAGCAATTGAGTGCTGCAAATTGGTCCATTGAATAATTGAAAATAGTTTAAAATGGCATAATTGGCTTAAAGATGCCTAATCAACCCATCTCATCCCTCCGAGCTTCCCGGGGGCTTTACCCTGATGGATCCCAGTGGGTTTTTCCCATGTGGTCCGTGCTGCTGCTCATTATTTGTTTGCTGGTGGAGGACACTCGTCTCTCTTAACATTCCTGCATTTGGCTTCTGCTTTACCTGCTGCCTTTCTGTCCTCAAATGTTTGATTGGAACAAATGAATCAAGGAAAGCATTAATTGCCCTTTGTGATAAATCCTGGGTTAGTCGAAAAAGCAACGGGGCGCGGAGAGCTGGTGGAATTATGGATCTAAAGGGTCATTTCAACTGGATCTTTCCATATATCTCCAAGCTAGGAATTCACTGGTAGTGGTGTGGGCTTCAGAACCATGTTTTCACTCACATTGGCCTAATGGAAAGGATTGGAAATAGGTGATTTCATCTAAGGTCCCTTCCAACCCAAGCCATTCCATCCTTCCATGTTAATGACTTGGAGGATCCTCCAGAACATCTAAAGATAGAAATAAAGCTAAAAAAGGAACTGCAGTTCGTTGCCCTGACCAGTTTCTGCCTCGTTGGCCAAGGGAAATCAGTCACGATGGAACAGTCTCGATTTTTAATAATGTCAAAAAGGATGGCGAGGAGACAGCTCACACGATCAAGAGAGAGCTGGGAACGCAGCAGAGCACTTGGGGGAAATCCAGAAGTGGTTTTCCCTTATCAAGACAGGCATCATGCCATATGAAAACCAAACAGTCCTTTAAATGGCTTCGGAAACCACTGCAGGAGGAATACTGGGTTTGTTTGGAGGCATCTTCATTAAGGAGGCAGTGGGGAAATTAGACATGCTGCAGTTGGGAATGGTAAAATTGGGGGGCAAAATAACAGAGGGGGGAAAGGCTACAGTTTAGCTGGGCAATCTGATGCCTGCTGCTTTTATGGTTTATAAGTTTGAGGGATGTAGGTGCTGGAAGAGGAAGGGAAATGGAAGTTGTGCAGTGGGATTGGTTGCCGTGGGGGCAGCTCTTCCCACATAAATCCTGGTCAGAGGCATCACAGCCAAGAGAGGCAGAACTCATCTCACCCAGGCCCCATAAATCCAGTCCTGGACAGCAGGGATGTACATCTCTAATGAACATTCCTTCCTGAGCAGAAGTGGGATGAGCTAATTGTCTCGGGTGCCCTCCGGTTCCCCTGGCTCGAGGTCACATTTTTGGGATTGAAGTGTCATTACAGGTAATTGGAGCTGGATATGTAGATCAAAGGAAGAAACCAGCCGTGTCATTTATTAGCTGAAGGAATGAAATAATTGAATTTACCAATTTAAAGCCACCCTTCCCTGTCTGTAGAAAATACTCATCCTGCAGATTTTTGATGCTGAACTGCTCATTTAAATTTTGGAGGTGGTGGTGTCCTCCGGGACTTTGATACACTGCTCATGGAAATGTATGTTTAGAGATGGAAAAGGAGAAATGGCCCTTGTGAGGGACAAGTGAGTATTTCACTCTGTTCACGTGTGTCTGCACAAATAGGATGTGGTACTATATATTTCCTTAAAAAAGGGTTGGGGGGGAACCCAACCTGTAACAGTTTTTCGCAAGGAGTAACAAATTTCCCAATCCTTAAATAAACATCATTATATTCTGGTAGAGAAAATGGGGTAAGTAATATGTGTTGATTGCTCTTTTTCTAGAACCTTGTAACTAGATGAGAGTTTTGTCTGTTCCTTCTCTTCCTCACAGAGGAAACACCATTTCCATAGTGCCAGATTTTGGGGCTAATAAGAAGAAATTGCCTACAGGCTTTCATGCAGCACTTGCAATTAAAGTGAATAAAATTGCACGTGTCATTGAAAGATTAAGGGGGGAGTTGGAAGCTTGTTGCTCTTCAAGAAAATGGGGAATTAATCACTGGAGATGCTGGAGGCTTAATCCCTTAAATTCAGCGTATCATTGGAGAGATTATGAAGGTGGTGCTGGGGACTGGCTGTCCCCAGGTCAATTAATGCTGAGTTAACGAGGGACAGCCAGTGGAGGTGTCCCCCTCCCAGCTGTGTGGAGGCACAGCAGAGCTGTGGGTGGAAGGGGGATGACCCACCACGTGCTGCTGGCCAGTGGCTGTGGTCACAGGAGACGCTGCTGCTGCACGTGGTGTCTGGAATTCCAAGCCCGAGTAATTGGCAGGGGGAAATTGGAAATGCAGGGATGATAACAGCAGGACCACGTGTGCTGTGTATATCAAGCAGGTAGTGACAGGCTGTCCCTGCCATCAGCCCCAATGCCCTTATTCATCTATTTTGGGCACAAAGTGTTTGGGAAAAGGGGTCTCATTAACCTGTCTGCTGAATCTTTTCCTGATAAAGTCCTGATCGTTATTACAGCAGGGAGAAAACACAATGTAAAAGTTTTTGAGCTGGGCCTGTAACAAGCATCCAATATCCAGTTCGGTTAATTCCATATTCTTTTCCTTTTGTCTGAGTGATTCCTCTTTGTCTCCTGTCTCCCACCCCTGCACACAGAAGGGTGGATGCAGAAACTCTTTGAGCATCCACGGGAAATATTAAAAGTTGATTGCACGGATGAGGTTACAGAGGGATGAACCTCACCGGTGATCTACATAAGATTTGGGTGGGAAATGAAAAAAGGAGCTAAGTTTTAACTGATCATTTAAGATGACAGCCCTAGCATTAGTTATAGCCTAGAGGATTCCCTAGAAATCCCAGCAAACACTACAAATCCTGTAGGAGGTGTGTATTTGAAAGTAGCAGAGCACGATAAATCCTCATATATTAACTTAATTTGGGAAAAAATTGTGGCGCTGTGTTGTAGCTTCAAATGGTGATGGGTTACAGGGCCCAAAATGGAAATGTACTGAAATTCTGCGGTGGGATGCAGGGAGAAGAGCGTGGTTGGCTGGGAAATGATGCTTTTGCAGTTCTGACTAAATAAACCGTGACAGCACAGACTAAATGCAATGAAAAATAAGGCACAGCGGCGTCTCAGCTCGTGAGCTCCAGCCCACACCTCATCTCAGTGGCATGGCTGGGCTGAGACAGGGTGGTCATGATTTGTTTAAATTTGTACAGCCAGGCAAGAGCTGAGAACTGCCCGGATTCCAGGTCTGCTCCTCACCCATGGGAAGCACAGAGAGTGCAGTGCCTGAGGAACATCCTCTGGCTAAACTGGTGTTCAACTGCACGGAAAAGGCTAGAGCTCTTGCTGCAGCATCATTATCTGTTAATTGTCATTAGAAATATCAGATAGCACCTTGCTTTCCAGCTTTTTCCACCTATAAATAGAATAAATGTTCCAGGAATATCTCCTCCTCACAACTCGTAGTCAAGACCTTTGGTAAAAGGAGCACCATGAAGCTCGTAACTAGAGGTTCCCAGGAGTCGCATTTCCTTACTAAAATTGAAAGAATTAGGCAGGATTGCTTTTGGATAAAGTAATTCAGACCGTGTGCCCTTTTTTAAATTGAGCTTTTGTATCTCTGTTAACTGGATTCTGTGTTTTGTTGGGTTTTTCATGTAGCCCCCCAGAGGAATTTTGAGATCGCCTTTAAGATGTTTGATCTGAACGGTGACGGCGAGGTGGACATGGAAGAGTTTGAGCAGGCAAGTTGAACAATCAGTGCTGTGGCATCTTAGCCATAAGCACAGCATTCCTGTGATGTTACTGCCTTTGGTATTTGGGATTAGGGCTGGTTTGCACCTTTCCCTTCTGTGCTCTGCTGTGTTGCTTCAGTGCCTGCTGTTTGTTTCTTTGACCTGGCTATTTCAAGGGAAAATTTTTCATTCAACCAGGACAACCAGCAGTACAAACTCAGGTTTCCTTGACTTTGTCACCAACGTTCAAGGCCAGGATGGGCCTTGGAGAAATCTGCTCTAATGGAAGGTGTCCCTGCCTGTGGCAGGGAGTGGAACTGGATAAGCTTTAAGGTCCCTTCCAACCCAAACCATTCTACGATTCTGTAACATTTCCTTACAAAAAGCCACCTTCAAGGTAGACAAAGAACTTCTTTTCACCCTACTGATAAAGTGGGATTGATCCTACTGCCTTCACAGCTTCTACTGCATTCCTTAATTTTGTCTTCAGAGAATAGCCAAGGTAAGTCTGCTTCAGAGGAGAATTTATCCACTTATTCCAGTGTAATCCAAAAACATGTTATTGAGAGGATATTTTCATGAGGCCTCTACTTCCTACAGGGCTTCATCAACAGGGATTTTGCTGCAGGTTTTTTAATGAGTTTAGCCTTCATGTCTGATACTGGTGAACTCTTCCTATAAGCTGTGATTTATGGTTGTGTCCGAGTGAGAATAGATTGAAGGCTCCAGCTGTCAGTGGGGAAAAGATTTGCCCTCCCCAGGCAGAGGAGTGTGATTTTTCTTGCCTATTTCTAGCCTTAAGATATGGGGAACTTATAAACACCCTGAAATCACGTCCTGAATCACCTGTGTGTGCTATTCATAAAAAGAAATTTAAATGCATTTATAAAGTGCTACCCAAGAACAAAGCAGCCCTGGAGAGTCCAGAGACAGATCCTTACTCATCAGTTGGCTCAGTGAGTAATTAACTGCAGAAGTGTCTCTACAAGGTCATGCTTGGGGCACTTGCTATAAATGGGAAGAACTAGTGGCAAAGGAGCTCTGTTGAATTACCCTCCCTTTCTAATCTTTTGCTGTCACCCTCCTTAAATTATTACCTGTGTGTATGATGCCATCATCACGAGCTTGCTGCAGAGCCATGGAATATATCTGAGCAAGTGCAGGGTTTTGGATGCACACTTTGGACCATGAGGAGGCTGGAGTGTGTTTATCTGCAGTCTGATATCACTTCACTTGACAGCTTGGAATGTAAACCTGGGGTTTTGTTCATGTTCCTTCCTTTCCTCAAGTAAAAATGGCTGTTCTTCCTTCTATCTGTATAGTGCATGGAGATAGCACTCCACTGCAGTTATGGGATCATATTGAACAGTCCAGAAAGTGATTTATGGTAGCTGTAATGTTCTAGCATAAATCAATTATGGAGACAGATGAATTTAAGGAAAGCAGAGAACGATTAACCTCCTACTAAAATTGCAGTGATGCCAAGGTGCTAACACAGGTGTCGTGTTTGGCTCTTTTATTAGAGCCATGTAAAGTGAAAAAGGAACATTTCTGTAGGATGAATGTTTCCTAATCACTATGAAGATGAGGGTACAAGATTGAATTAAATAATTGCAAATCATCCAGTAGACCAGGGGAAGTTATACATGCATTAAGTCACATAAATATCCCTAGGAAGGGGAAGGTATTTTTGTTAAGCTGGTTACATGTGTCACTGCCTGTATAGAAAAGCATAAAGTTCCTGGTTAGCATCAGAGTATTTGGGTGAAGGCTGATCCTCCAGAGCTTCTCCTCCAGAGAGTCAGAGGATGAAGGAGCTGTTCTGGAAGGTGGGAAGGTATCTGTGAAGATACTGATTTGCTGCAAGAACAAACACAGCTCCAGTGGCACGCAGGTATATCTCATTATGCAAAGATACAGCATTACAAACACTTGTTTATAGGATAAATGCTCTTTTTCACTCCTTATGGAAATGCCTGTGGAAGAGCACGAAGGATGGCAGGGCTTGCAGCTCCAGCCTGTAAATCTTACCTGGCAGGAGCAGCTGGAACTTGCCCTCTCAGGCGATTATGGAGCAGTTTAAAAGAGCAACATCATTTTGGGGAGAATGGGTGGAAAAAGAGGGGGAAGCAAAGGACCATCAGGGAAGCATCATTCCATCCCTGCCACGTGAGAATGAACTTCCTACTCCTCCCTCACACGTTGTCTTTGGAGGCAGCCAACAGCAGGTCCTTCTTACTAATGTTTGGAAACCTTCTCAAGAAAGAAAATTATAATTTAGCTAACATGTGACTACATTGGAGGCTTTAACTGTCTAATAATAAAATACTGATTTTCTTCAGGCCTTGCTGAAGAGTTTCGGGTGTTTTTTATCCGGTTGAGACATGTGGTTAGTGCTTAGTCCTGAATAATGTGGTGCCTACATCAGTATTGCCTTCAATTCTTCATCCTTTGGCATGTAAATTGTTAGTTTACTCCTCTGTTTTTAAAGAAAGGCTGGCTGAAAAGTAGAAAACTAGAAGGCAGTGTTACTTGTGATTTCTTTTTGAGTCTTTAACTATTTCAATTTTTTTTTCCCCTCCTCCTGGTACAAAAGATGAGTCATCACAAACACTTAGGCTGAAATATGAACTGAAAAACAGTGGAGCATCTCAGAGCTGCACGTCCTTGCACGATTGATGAGCTGTGGGTGAGGGCAGCTCCTTGCACTGGTGCCTGCCTTTCTGGGCATTAAAAGGGTTACCCAAATCAGGGACTGCTTCTGGTTAAATCATTTTGGCTCCAGTGCCCACAGGTGGATTTTCAACCTGTCTGACACTTGTTACAGATGGGAGAGGAAAAGAGAGCCATAGGATTCCATATAAATAACACCCAGGAAAAGCTGCTCTGTGGAGGAGCCTGCAGTGTGGTAAACACTCATGCAGAAGCAGGGGCAGTTTTCCAAGCTGGCCATAAATTGCCTTGCTTCAGACAGTTTATAAACATTTGTCTCCAAACTATGCTGCATGCAGAGCTCACAGTTAACAGTGGAGCACAAAGCAAACTAAGGAGTTGCTATTTGCACTGCAAAAACCAGAGAATTCCTGAACAGTTTGTGTTGGAAAAGACCTTAAAGATCATCTCCTTCCAACCCTCCTGCCATGGGCAGGGACACCTTCCACTGTCCCAGCTTGTTCCAGGTTCTGTCCAGCTTGTCCTTGAACACCTCCAGGGATGGGGTGGCCCCAGCTTCTCAGGACAACCTGTGCCACAGCCTCACCACCCACAGGGAGAAGAATTTCCTCTTAACACCTAGTCTAAAGCTCCTCTCTTTCAGTGTAAAGCCATTTCCCTTGTAAATAGTCTCTCTCCATGTTTCCTGCAGGTTCCCTTCAGGCACTGGAAGGCCACAATTAAGTCACCCCACATTCTTCCTCACATCAAAGGGACCAAAAAGCCTGAAAACCTCTTTTCTGTGCTTTTTTCCTCTTGATTTTCTCTTCAACTTGATTTTCCTTGTAGCAGAAGGACAGCCAGCAGCTTCTGGTTGGGATACAGGGTTTCCAGCAAGGGGAACCCACCAGCAACAGCACAGCATTCTCCTCCAGAGCATCCCCCTTGGGGCTGTTCCAGCACTCACTCTCTCATTAGGAAGAAGTTGAACACACTGAATACCACAACAATGAGGTTCTGGCATCCTTGTGACAGCTGGAGTTCTTGGCAGCTGCTTTTCTTCCTCCCTTCCAACTTTTGTCAGCAGGGGGAAGAGGCTGATGGCAAAGCAGTGGTGTTTGCTGGAACTTTGGGAAGCCTGGGTTGTCAGGTGGATTTTCCCCCCTCCTTTTTCAAACTTGTTGTCCTTGTTGTACATCCTTTTGCTGCCTTGTTGGAAGAGATCAGTTACTACACAGAATAAGCCTGGCTCCTCATATCCCAGCAATTATCACTCAGATTGACTTGGATAGTTTAGTACTTGAGGAAAGAAAGAGGACATGGCTGCATTTGGCTTGGCTGCCCCCTTAAATTTGCCCAGAACCCTTAAAATAACACACAGGCTGTCACATCCTTCAAGGTCAACCTTTTGGCATCTTTTATGGGGTTGGGGAGCTCTTTTGAAGAGCCTTTTGTGCTGGGTGGCACAGCCCCAGGGATGGAGGAACTTCCAGCTGTGACAGAGAGCAACAGGCAGCAAGGAGAGGGTGCCCTTGGGTCAAAAACCACAGGCTTTGTGCACCAGTGGGGAGAAATGTGTTGTGAGCTAACTGGGGTTGGTGTGAGCCCACAAGGATGGGCAGTGAAGGAGTGGAAGCTCTAAAACATTGGAAGAATTTTTTCTTCCCCACAATTGCTGCAGCTTTCTCACGTGGGATTTTGCTGGGAAGAAGCTGCCCTGCTGACCAGGGGTAGGATCAGCACTACATCTGCAGTTTGTCTGCAAAGTGGCTGAATTGTTTCCTAAATCTCATTTTAAGCACTTGATTCTCTTCTTTCTTTAAAGTGGTCTGAAAAAACCAAAGCCTAAGTTGGCCAGAGGGGTTGTGGACTCCTCATCCTTGGAGATGTTCAAGGCCAGGCTGGACAGTGCTTGGAACAATCTGGTCTAGTGGAAAGTGTCCCTTCCCCATGGAAGGGTTTTGGAACTAGATGGTCTTTAAGGTCACTTCCAGCCCAAATCATTCTGTGATTCTTTAAAGTTCAGCCAGATTTTTGAATTGTTGTGTCTTCTGAGAATCATTTTAGGAGGAAAAGAAAGGAGGATTGTGGGAACTCCAGATGCTGAGAATTTTGGACTCTCTGTGCTGACAGGCACAGAACTTCAGAGAAGGACTGTTGTGACCTGAGGCCTTAAAACAGACTTCCAAGAATGAGTTACAGCACTGGGATCATGGGGATGTAGTTTGGATGGTATTGTGTAAACTCACAGGGTGAAAAACTTAGATTTGGGATTTTAGTGTATGGTGGTACATGGGAGCCAAGATGGAGAATTCTAGGTGTGGGTTAGTTGTCTTTTTGCACCTTCTTCCTCCTTCTTCTTCACAAATCTGGGTGGTTTTCTGTAATTGGGTGAAAGACGCTCGCGTTGCGGATTTGGGGTGATCACACTTGGATTAGAATATATAATAATAATAAATATTAATAATACAGATGTCAGCTGTTTATTGGTTGTTATTAAATAGCCTTGAATAGTCACAATCTTGGCTCGCTTTTCTCGACTTGTTAGGGAGAACTCCCGTGAGTTTGTAATGGATAAGGATAATGAACTTCAGAGCGAGACTTCAAAAACAACGGCTCCTGAGTTTTATTCGCCCTGGCCTTGGGCAAGAAAGAGCAAAGAACTCCGAGCAGGATGACACAGCTGAGCGTGGAGCACTTCACAGTGGCACTTGACTGGTATGGTTTGGATGGTGACCTCCTCCCTGTGATTTTTAGGTGCAGAGCATCATCCGATCCCAGACCAGCATGGGCATGCGGCACCGGGACCGCTCCACCACCGGGAACACCCTCAAAACCGGCTTCAACTCCGCGCTCACCACCTACTTCTTCGGGGCTGACCTGAAGGGAAAGCTGACCATCTCCCACTTCCTGGACTTCCAGCGCAAGCTGCAGCACGACATCCTGAAGCTTGAGGTTTGGGGTGCTGTTTTTGTACAGGGGGAGGGCACTGCAGCGTGGATTGTGCTTCTGGAGGAGGAGCCAGAGCCTGGGAAGGGTGCAGAAGGAATTCCTACGGCTGGGGCTTGCAGATCCAACCTGTTAAGTTCCAGATGAGCATTTCAGTGCCTGTGGTAGTCCCCAGGGAACATCTCCAGCATTTGTTGGTGGAGTTAGAGCAGCAGCTGGCACATCCTGGGTGTGTGTCCCTCTGAAAGCCTGGCTGTGGCCTTGGCACCGCTGATGGAGACGATTGAGATGATTTAAGGGAAAAACTAGAGGTCGTGAGTGACTGTTGCTGCCTTGCTGAGGAAGGTTGGTCTCAGTCCTAATCGGTGATCTGGGCCCTAAAGGACCAGGATTTATAACATTTCCAAAACTTTTCGTCTCTGCCTTTGTCCCCACATTTTCTGTTTGCTTCATTATTCTAAAGGTTTCTGCTGGGAAAGTCTTCAAGGCTTGTTTGAATCCTCCTAAATATGTGGTCTCTGTAATGTGACCTCTGTTCTTCCCTCCTGGATGTTTTATAAGAAATGTTGTCCATCTCTTCTGAATTTAATCTCCTTTTTAATTTGTATTTTCCTGAGTTTTAAGAGTGACTCCCAGACTCCTGCTCCTAGTCACGTAATCTGAATTTAAGCATCACCCTTCAAAATGTGGTTCTCTTGAATAAAATCATTATAAGGACAGCAGCAGGGGACTTGTTGGTCTGTCTCAGTTCCCAGGTAGAGAGTTGGAAATGGTGCCCATTACTGCATCAGGCTCCAAGGTTCAACCTGGCTTGAGCAAAGTCAGGCTTTTATTTCCATTGGGAATCAGGATCTGTGCACAGGAAGATGCCCTCCGGGCTATTAAGACAACAGTGTTCAGAGCTCTGTCACTTCAGTCTGGTGTATTACTGCTCACATGCTCAGGTTGTGTGATCAGCATTTTATTAAGTTCTTATCAAGTCAGTCATTGCAATTTGAAACTGAATTTATTCCCTTTTTTATTTGGAGCTTACAAATCCAAGTAAGAAACTGATCCATGGACTGATTATTTTATTTTTGTGAAGGCAGGTGCCCACTTCACTGCCTTCATTTCATGGCCATTAAAGCAGATGCTGTGGCCATGCCTTTGCAGGGGGAATAGGCTGCTTGGAGCTCTTTGTGAACTGTGCCACTTCCTCAGTGCCTCTGCAAATTGAAAGGAATAAAATACTTTTCAAGGTGAAGAAACATCAGCTGTAACTTGAATGTAAAGGCAAGAGAAACAAAGATTATTCTATGTGTTTTTTCCACTGCCATATTCACTCCAGGGGTGGGCACTGAAGTATCCCTGACCCTGTGCTCCCTCCACAGGTCCCCACTTCCCTCATTAAGAAGCAATGGGGATTTTTGTTTTCAGTTTCATGGGATTTTTGTTCTCCTTTTTCTGCTGTGACAATTTATTTTTCGATGATTTCAGTCAATTGTGCATCCTCCTGGCTAATAGTAGTTGCTTTTCTAACAGGTTATTTATAACTGGGGACAATAAAAGATGTCTGGGTAAGTTATTGAACATCATAAAGGCATCATTACTCACTCCCTGCCAGTACCCTTGAGCACAGCACCAGGCTGTGCTTGGCATTCCTGATATTCATTTCCAGTGAAACACTGGTGGTTCTGTTCTGCCAAACTTAACTTTTCCCTGAGTTCATGCTACTAAAGCCCTGATTTTCCTGTTCCTAGCTCTCATAGATTTAGGCAAAACAGGCCTATTTCTGTCCTCAGCATTATGCAAGGTGGCTTCTGTCCTCTTCAGCTTTTATCTCTCTTGACTTGATCTCCCATCTTTTCTCCTTGCTTCACATTTGATGTGTTTGTTCACAGCTAAGGAGCTTTTCACACCAGTGTCTGGTGGGTTTGTGTTGTTCCTTTCCCAGGGAGTGCCCTGATGAACTCAGCCACTTAAAAAGCACTGTAATTCAGAGATTCTTGAGAAGAGAAGGGTTTTACTCTGACCCCAGGAAAATGTGAGAAGTGGTGCTCAGCTGAACTCTTGTTCCCTTCATCTACCCATCCTTTGCTGGCTCAGTAAAACTGGAGCATGGGCTGAAGCTGGGCTGTTGATTTGAAACCCACTTTTTGTTCATGTTCAGAGCTCCGGGGAAGTCCTTGGGGAAATGCAGGTCTGAAGAAGCTCCTGGGGCTGGTGCAGCCTCTGAGTGACCCGGGGGCTCTGTTCTCAAACTGGGATGCTGGCTTTGTCTCCTCCAGAAGAAAGCTGCTTTAAGAAAGACTTTTTTTCTAAAGCTGTTTTTGCTTCGGCTCAGATCCAGGCATTTCTGCAGTTCATACACTTGAGCTATTTTCTGCTGACTGAAGGTGGAACAATAGTTTCTGACCATTGAACCCACTTTGTCGTTCCTCTTACTGGTTCTGGTTCCTTTTCTTTTAATCAAAATATCCGTGCATATTTCTTGCTAAGATTCGGCAGAAACTCTCACAGAGGAATTAACTCAGACAAAGCCCATATTCCTTATGGCTGAAGTGCTGACAGCAGGTTTAAGTAACCATGACCTGGTGTTTTCTAATTCTCTTCTGCTTTTTTTTTTTTTTCCCTGTTTTTTTTTTTTTTATGCAAGTGTATTTTCCATCATTTTATGGAGACTCAGCAGTCAACTCAGTTGCAGGAAGGGAAGGATGAGGAAAGTAACCACAGCCAGAGGCAGAGGAGAAGCTTTTAATGTCTTATTTCAACCTTCTGGGGTTTGGCTACTTGGAGAAAGCTGTGGTCAGTTTTTTGGGTTATGGAGTGGCCCTGCTTAGCTAAGGCTGAGCCACAGGAACCAGCCCAGCAAATGGGGCTCCTGGTGAGGTCCTGCAGTCAGAAGTCCTTTCTTCTTGTGGCTCACCTTGACAAAGAGTGACAAGTTTGTCTGGACAGGCTCTGCAGCTCCACAGGTCCCCTTGGGCTCTTTCTTTGGTCTTTGTGTGGAAGATCTCTGTGGAAGATGAACAGGACTTGACATCATCATTTTGCTATTTCTGCTTGTTAGTGCCTGGTATTCCTGTGTCCTTGGTGGACCAAAAGGAGACCCACCCAGCCTGTGGGGCTCTTCCAGCCTAAATGTTCTTAGGATTCTGGAAGTGCATGTAGAAGAGATGTGTGAGCCCTTAGTTCTCCTTGTCTTTGTTGCTCCTGCAAGGCAGCCTAAAACCTGCTGATAGCACAGATTTAATCTCCATATTTTTCCTCTTACCCAAGGATTAAGGATGCCCCAATGTCCCACCCAAGAATAAGGTCTTCAAGCAATGTAAAATGGGATTCTGTAAGAATATGGCAAAGGTACACAACATCGCTGCTGTCATCTGGAAAATTCCTTATTTTCTGTCTCTGTTATGTGACAGTGATTTGGGAGTAACTTCTTTATCCTGGAAATTCTTGTTTTCATGGCCAGTGCCAATACAGTTACTGCCTGGTTTGGTTTTTATGAGGAAGGGGTGATGGATGCTCTTCCATCTGCACACACCTCATTAGAAAGTCCTAGATCCTTTGGGACCTCAGGCCTGTCTTAACAAATACTCTGGTTTCAGAAGGCATTTCTGATGCTGCTCAGTTGAGTCTTAGGGTAATAACTTAAATCTGTAAGTGCCCTTCTGGGTCCCAGTGTTTTAATAGTTAGTATCCAAGTTAATCCTGTAGCAGGTATTAGAATCTGCTCTGTTGTTACCAGCTTACTCAAGATTTTTTGGGATTCTGCCTTGTTTTTTATATATAGGCTGGCAGAGCAATACAGGTTTTCAGTGATTTAACAGGAGCAACAAAACTTGCAGTAATGAGGCACAGATCTTTGTTTCTGCTGCAGTCATTTGGGGGGGAAATGAGTAACTTCAGTAAATTGTTTTGAGTAGCCTGAAAAATGAAAGTCTGACAGTGTCATATTGGCTGAGCTTTGTAAGGAAGGTCCCAAAACTTGGACTTTATAGAAGTCAATTTGCTGTCAAACTTATACACGACATTTTTATTTTAAGTCACCCTTATGACAGTCTCCATCAGGATTAGCTGTGTTGTCTCTCAGTGCTGTTGTTTACCTGCTGATCCTCTCACTTCAACCTCACCACTGACCCAGCCCCCATGGGAACAGTGATGGGGAATGTCATGTTTTCCCTATGAATTCTGCCTTTTCAGCAGTCCTGTAATGGATTTTGTGTACTTAGATAGTTTTGCCAGTTCTACACCTAGTTCTGTATCTATATCCTGTGTATCCAGAACTCCTGCTTTAATTCCAGATTTGCTTTCTCTTCTTTCACATGATCCTTACATCTGAAAAGCCAAACCAGCACTAGGGGAATTGTCTCTTGAGCAGGGCAATTAATGACAGGTACAAAAGTTGTTTGTGTTCTTTGTTAGTGCTTTCCTGACCTTGATGCAGGGGAAGGAGAGGAGGATGGGCTGATGGCTAAATACAGAAAGCCTAAAGTGTGCCCCATGAGTTCTCTGTTTATCCCAGAGGATGAGTGATGTGTCTGTGTCACTGTTGTCAGGCCCTGACTAGATAAAAGGTATGATGATAGCTAATAACCTTTAAACAGCTCTGGAGGAAAAGAGGATCTGCATATGGAGGCTTTTGCCCTCCAGAAAGTCAGAGATGGACAAAGCCACTTCTCCTAGTGCCAAGGAGAAGGGAGTTACTGGGAAACCCTGCAGACCTACATACTTCTTTATCTCCTGTGTTAGGAGTTTAGGGAACAAAAGGGAGGCAGCTGTGGAAGTGTGGTGGGTGACAGAATTTTGTGACATGTCCAGTTCAAAGTGTGATCATCCAACTGCTGTGAGTAGTTTCCCATCAGGAAACGCTGTAGTTAAGGAGGCACAGTCCAGCATACACATGTGTAATGTGGGAATTTCTAGGCAGGCAGTGGAGGTGATTTGGACAGCATTCAGAGCTGGCAGCCTGGTTTTGTCTTGGCATGTGAGTGGGAAGGGACTGCACTGTCTCAGTCAGGTTTGGGGAAAAGCTGGCACTCTGTTCTTATCCGGTGTCAGCCAAAGCCTTGGGAGGAATTCAGAGTGGAACATTGGTATGGAAAAAAGAAATCTGAGGATGGGGATAAGTTATGAGGCCATGGCATGTGCAGCTTAAAGGAAAGACAGAAGGGAGATATAACTGTCTCAGTAAACACGAGGAGTCACCGTAAGGGAGTCTGAGGCAGTCATTTTCATCAATCAGGAGCAGCAGAGCAGGTAATGAAATGCCTAAGTGTGCACCAGGGAAAGTTTAGTTGAGAGCCAAGGCAGGTTGAATTCCAGTCCCTTTTTCCATTAGGCAGGGGGAATGCTGGTGTGTGGGGGGTTTGCTGTCACGGGTAAAAAGCTGGTCTTTGTGCCTCGGTCAGAAGATGCCATAAATGCTGTTCCTAACTGATTCCTCCCTTGTCCAAGTGATGGGAATTTGTGCCAGAGAAATCAAACCCTCCCAATGCCTCACTCTGAAAGGCAGAGGAAGAGTCTCTGGGGTGGTTTGGGCAGGTTCAGGATTATAAAAGCATACTGAGCAACTGCCTGTCAGCTGTAAAATCACAACATGTCCTGAGTTGGAAGGGACCCACAGGCATCATGAAGTCCAACTCCTGGCCCTCCCCAGCACAATCCCACCCTGGGCCTGAGAGCATTATCCAAACACTCCTGCGTTGTTGTTGGACACGAAATGAAGATGCTTGGCTCCAGTTCAAAGGCAGAAGAACATCAGAAGGGTTTATTTACAATCCATCCAGCCTTCTTATAACATGCTGGGCTAAAAAGGCATATTTTTGTCCATAGAACTGACACCTCTCTCCACTGGTTAAGTAACAGAAACAACACCTGGGAGAGAGGTTGTTATGAGAAAAATATTGTTTACTTAGAAATGTTATGAGTTATTTACAGAAATTGTCCTGGAAAGAAAATTCTCCCAAGAAATCTTCCCTTGGGAAGAAAATCAGCCACTGACAGGCTGAAAATCTTTCAGACTCAGAAATATCAGGCCCACACTCCTGGAGCTCTGGCAGCCTTGGGACCGTGCCCATTCTCTGGGAGACTGTTCAGTGCCTGACCACCCTCTGGGGGGAAGAACCTTTTCCCAATATCCAGCCTAAACCTCTCCTGACACAACTTCATGCCCTTCCCTTGGGTTCTGTCACTGGTCACCAAAATATCCAGTGGTCCAGGAGTGTGCTAGTGAGGCTGGCATGGTGGGGCAGCTGCTTGTGAGCATGGCTGGGACAGGCTGGAACACAGAGGAGCGGCTGTGGCATCCTCGTGTTTGGGATGGATGCTTCCTGGGGCAACTCCCAGGTGAGAAAACACCTGCCTTGCTTGTGTTTGAACCAGGTGACTTCAGCGTGGTTGATGCAGTGGCTCTGCAGGGGAAGCTGTGGAGGATTTTATTGGAATTTCTATTTATTGCATCATTAGGAGCAGTGGGAGGCTTTGCTCTGTACCAGCAGGCTCCTCTGGTTTATGAAGGAGGTGTAAATCCACTCAAGCTCCTGCAGTGCAGCAGAGCCTTGTGTGGGACCCCTGCAAATAAAATCCCAGGAGTGCAATTTGGATTCATTACCTTGCCAAGGGAGTGTGTGCAGGTTTGTCCCATGAATTAGGAGATACACACTATTTAAGCATAATGCTCTTGTTCATGTGTGCACAACCAAATTAGCCAACAGCCAGGGAGCAGCAGAGGCTGGCAGGCAGGTGGCTGGGGATGTGACCGTGTTCTTGTAGCAGGTACCTGACTTCTGCTCCTCCTGCTGCATGAACAGACACCTCAGCCCTCTTGCTCCATCTCCCCCTTCAGGCTCTGAATTCAGAGCCATTCTGCACCTCCACACGTTGCTGGCTGTGCTTCAGCCCTGGCTTTGCTTCTGCTGATGCAGGAAGGATGTGGAAGCAGGAGCCTTTTCCCTGCTAGGCTGAATTAAACTGCTGCAAACTTTCTCTTCTTGGGGGACTGAGCACCAAGGTCAAGCAGAAAACGGTGTGAACTCTTTAACAGGCCGTGGGGGAGCTGTATTTCTTAATAAAACTGTGTACAGCAGTTCCATGGAGACTTGGGTACTGGTATTTTTCAGAGTAATGGCTTGCAGCTCCACTGTCCTGTGTGCTTTCCTGCAGGAGGGCTGGGAGTTTGTTCTGCTTCTGAACTTTCCTCTTATTCAGGGAGCATGCAGGATGGAAAAACTGCTCTGTTCTGTGGTGCAGGAGCATTGTCAAGGGCAGGGATGGCAGTAACAGAGCTGGGTCTGGAGAGCAGGCATTGCTCAACTCTTCCCCCTCTCCATCCCTTTAATTCATCAGACGTGTCCTTTTTCCTGAGCATTACTGATTCCTTTTCTTTAGGTTTCCTTCCTGCCATTCCCTCACTGCACATAATTTCAAACCACAGATCTGCTCAGAGCCTGCAGGAAGATATTTTCATTCATGGGGCTGAAGTTCAGGTGCAGCCATCTCTATTTCCATAACCTTTTTTAATTGCTCATTAAAGTGGAACAAGTGGCTGGTGATGGGGATGAATTTTTCCCCCTTGCAGGCAGCAGTGGCTTGCCAAGGTCAGTGAAATCTCCCAAGCTTCTGTCCAGCATCGGGTCTGCTGGGATTGCACTGCTGCTGACAGATGAACATTTCTAACCTGGCTGGTGCATATTCACTTAGGCAGAAGGGGAAAGTGTGAACAGGCAGAGCATTTGGGAGATTGGATTTTCTCATGTGACAATAGCTCCCATTTCTTTCATTTCTTTACTGTTTTTTAAGGTAAAGAGAAGCGGTGGTCCAGGCTGGGTTTGGCATTTCCTCCTTCCCATTTTCATTCCTCCTGCTGTTGGCAGCTCTGAACATCTTTAGAGCTGTGTCTTTGAGTGGGTTTTACCAAATAATGCAGCAATTACACCCAGGGGCTCTTTGTAGGCTGTGTCCAGAGCAGGCTGAGCTTCATCTTGCAAAACCTAGTGCTTTAGATCCATGTCCAAAGAAGAAGCCCTTCAGCATAATTATTCCCCCCCCACAAAAAAAAAAAATTAGTATTTTAAATCTTTAATTTTCCCAAACAAAAAGCCTTTAGAAACTTTTGCCTTTCTTTTTTTCTGCCAGTAATTTGGTGCCCGTGCAAACACTTCAGCTTACTCACGAATACATTAAATTTGTTTGGATGGACAAGGTTGCTGGGATTTAGAGAGATAGATGGTGTTTTCCCCTTTCTTTTTCTTCCTGTCATAATTGTATATGCAACTTGACGAGAGATCCTGGCAGCTTCCTTCTCCAGAGCAGTAAACAGAGCCAGTGCTGCAGCAGTTTGCAGATAAATAATGTATTACAGCCTGTCAAATAAAGCTTTGAGCAAATACCACTTTAAAGGGTCATATATTATGAATCTGAATATCACCCTACAAATCATTATTTCCCAGACCCTTTTGATTCCTTTTTATGCACAGAGCAGCTCTGGGAACAGGTCACCTTTTCCAACTACCCCTAAACCTGATAGAATTAGTATTAGCAATATTTCTCCTGTCTCTCTCCTTTTTTTAACTTGCAGAAAGAAGCTCAAAAACCATCCCTCAACACTTCTCTCCCCATTCAAAAGTCCTTGAAGATGTATTTCTCTTTGCTAACTCAATTAGGAATGTGGCACACATACATTTTTTTATTTAAGATCGTTGCTTGGAGATTGTAGGGGAATACATCATCTGTTTGATTGGTTTTTAGGGGAAACCTTCCTAGAAATTTAAGAGCCTGCTAAAATACAGCTGGGATATTTAGCTAATATGAGTGTTTGGAGAGGATAGGAAGTATATCCTTTTGGCATTGCTTTAGGAAAAGTCTGAGCTGTGTTTTCATCGTGCTGGCTCGTGTTACAGCTGGGTGTTTCTCTCCTGCACCGATGGGATTTGGTAGATCCTAAATGCTGCCTGTGCCTGTGCCAAGTGCAGTGGCCTGGAGGTTATTTTAGCCATTTTCTTCTTCAGCAAAGCAAGAGGCACAAGCCACCAGTGTGTGTCTGGCCCAAAAATGCCAGCTTAGGAAGGAGGGGCATAATCTCCAAGCATCATTTATCCCACTTTTCCATGGGAGGCTTTGACATGCACTCATGGTTGTCTGGTGTTGCTGAGCCCTCTCTGGGGCTTTGGTGTCCCCTCCCCAGTTGCAGAGCAGGGCTTGCTCTCTTGGGCCCCGTTGGCTCTGGTGGCAGCAATCACAAAACCCTGCTCCTCCTTTTTTAGGCTGTTTTTTAAACTCCCCTTCTCTGGTCAGAGAGGATTTTAGCACTGTAGGTAAAATCCTCCCCTGTTAATGCTATTGACTGTGACAAATTTATTGAGGAGGAAGGAGAGTCAGCTGGGAGGAGAAACCTTCCCCTGAGAGGTGTGTGGTACCCAAACCTGCCCTTTTTCAGGCTGTGGGAGCTGCTTCATTTCCCACTGGTGAGCCTTGCTGGCAGAAGGAGAGATGAAAGGAAACCAATGTCTGCATTTAGGAACTTCCAGCAGCTTTTTGGGTAGTTTTGTTTTGTTTTTTTTCCACCAGGATGTTTCTCATGGTGGTATCTCTGAATTGGTTTGGGCTGGATACTCCTCAGAGCCTGGGATTTGATTTCCTGTGGGGGAAGATGGATTGAATTAATGGAGGAAAAAAACAGTGAAGCAAGGAAGAAAAGATATTATGGGTCTGTTGTTTTATGATGGATCCTTGTATTGCCTTTCCATAAAGTTGTGCAGTTAAGGAGATGTAGAAGCAGGGAAAATCGCTTGTTTGTCCTCTGCTCTCCTCATGTGAGAAAGATTTTCTCTCAGAAGAAATAAGAGTGGGATTATTTGAACAAAACTGTGCATTTCAACTTACAGGGGAGCAGGAACCTGCTCATCATGTCGGGTTTGGGACTGTTTAACACGTGTTTGAGGTTGTTTTTAAAGAACAGAAAAATCAGGAGTGCCCTGCTGTGTATTTGGACTGGCAACTGGGCCTGGGCTAGCAAAGCTGGTGAAGTCAAGGGCTGCACCCCATCTCTCCTGCCTTCTTCCCCTCCCATAGGATTCCAGAATGGCCTGGGTTCGAAGGGATCTTAAAGCTCATCTCATTCCACCTCCTACCACGGGCAGGGACACCTCCCACTGTCCCAGGCTGCTCCAAGCCCCAGTGTCCAGCCTGGCCTTGGGCACTGCCAGGGATCCAGGGACAGCCACAGCTTCTCTGGGCCCCCTGTGCCAGGGCCTGCCCACCCTGCCAGGGCATAATTCCTTCCTATTATCCAACCTAAACCCTCCCTTCTTTTAGTTTGAAGCCATTCCCTCCTATCCTGTCACCGCACTTCCTGTTCCATCAACGCCTTGGATTTCCTTTCACATCACATTGGCTTTTCATGAGTTTCAAAACGCAGCCTTTTCCATTTCAAGCTCATTTCTTCAGCACCTCAGGTGTCCTGGGCTGCAGGAAGAGCCCAGGCCAGCGTTCTCTCCCAGTCTCCTTGCCCGTGCAGATGCAGGATCCACTGCTGGCACCAAGTGGCTGCCGGTGGGAGCTGCTCCGGAGGCGTTGGACTCGCTGGCCCGTGGCGTGGGCCAGTTTGGGGGCTGCAGTTTGGGTTGGAGAAGGACCCCCCCATCCTCTGTTTGTCCTGGTGGGATGCTGGGAGCAGGAGCTGCTCTGTCCCCTTCTGGTTAATGCTGGGTGAGCAACTGCTTTGGCCCTGCTTTCCCTTCCTTAAGATCCATGAAAGGGAAAAACGTTGTCAGAGGACTTGTTTGCCTGTAATAAATCCCAGTGTGCTGTGCCCTGCATCCCCTCCTTGTAGGGTTTGGAGTTCTTTACCCCCTGCCAGAGAACAGAAAAATATCCTGTACAGTATCATCCTGTGCACAGAGGCAAATAATTGTGATTACCTGGGAATGGGCACTGTTTTTCCTTCTTTTTTCAAATACCCAGAGGATTTTAACACTTAACGCTGTTTGTAGGTTGTGTATTGAGTACCGAAAGAAAAATTCCTGTAGGTTTTGCACCCTCCTTCATTTTCAAGTGGTGAGTTGTGTTTGGCTGGAAGACATTCCAGAGGGTAGAGGAGCACAGATGTGTACCTGTGCTCCTGGCCAGGGAGAGAAGGAAAAGGGTGTCAGGAATAGCTGGGAGTTTTCCTTCATCGGGGATCAATGGGTTTTCACTCACAAATCCTTTGAAGCCCAGTTTCTTCATGGATAAACACGATCTCTGACCTACCAGAAAAAAAACTTAAGCAGAATTCTCTCCCCGTTATTTCTCTTTAAGTTCTGTGCCCTGCTTATCCCTTCTGTAATTAATTGAAATGCATATGACAGTAGCTTGGAGGCAAGATTTGAATTTTCTTCATCCCTCACTGTGATGCTGTTGCTTTTTCTCAGTTGAGTGGTGGTTATATGGGAACTTGGGAACTGGATGTGGACCAGCTCTCACTTCCCAGCCCCTTTCTGGGCTGCCCGTTGCAATGAGCACCCCTGTATGTGACAGGGGGCATCTGAGTGTTCTGGTTTAATGTTAGAGATGTTCATTTTCAAGTGAGATAAATAATAAGCAGCATAAATTCCATAGTTTCCAGGATTTTATTTTTTTTTTTAATTATTATTTCTTGTGAATAGTTGTGTGGGGTATCAGTGGAAAAATGAAGATGAAAAGTATTTTAATTTTTCCTTTCTGGTCTTTTTTGCATCTGGTAGTGCAAAACTGACCACAATCTGAAGGTTTAGTTCCAAAAAAACCTGCAAGGAGCTGGTTCTTTATTTCCCCATCTGCAGGGAGCTGTGCTTGCTTGTGCTGACCCATGGAGCTGCCCAATGTTTGATCCTTAATGCAAGGCAGGGGGAGAGGGTGCTGATGGGCTTTTAGCCACCAAATTGAGATTTTCTAAGCATAGTCACCACTTAAGAGCTTGAACTGAGATATTTGGACCCATTTCCTAGCTTTTAATTAAAGATGCTACCTAAAGCTCTGCTAAAACTCAAGGTATTTTAAGGCTGTTGGTAGAAAAATGCTGGTTTGTGTCTCTGGGGATGAAATTAGGAATATTACAGCAGAAGAAAGCATCAGTAATGCTTTTGAAGCAGCACTGACAGCAGATTTTTGTGTCCCAGGGGCATTTTCTTTGCATACTTCAGGCGTGGCAGAAACTACTACTTTGGCTTTTTAATGAAGAACATTTCCAACAAACCAGCTTTCCCTCTCCTTTCCCCAGCACTGGAGAATGGGAGAGGCCCACATTTTGCATCATAAGTGATTCCCAAAGCCTGTATCAGATGACAGTAAAAAAATCACCATTTTCTCCCAAATTCTTCCAGTCTTGGTGCTCCACTTTATCAGGACTCCCTCGGTTTCCCATTGGGAAAAGCAGCCAAAATCTGGTTGATATGGTAATAATTAAAAATTCATTAGCACCAAAGAGCAGCTGAGGCAGGAATGGTCAACTCAGCAGGCAGCAGAATATCAGTTCTGGTACCAGGTTGTTCCCCATGAGTTTAAAAGTTAATTTTGTTGTTACATGTCATCCTCTGGCTTGTGATCAGCTGGAGTGTTGGTCTTGTGTTTCCTGGTAAATTTGAAGGGGTATAATCTATCCTAAATAAGGGATCCCAAGTGCTGAGATCTGGGAAGCTGGTGAAGTCTGATGTTGATGCTTGTAGATTCACAGAGGTGGGGGAAAAGGAAGGGATGAATCCCCATTATTCAGTGGGCAAAGACCTGGTGCTCCCAACCAGCACCTCCCAAGCTGGGGAATGGCTCTTCCCTCCTTCCCTTCGTTGGAAGCCAGGAGACAAACTACTGCAGGAGAAATGGATTAGTGGAGAAAACCTTCCTCTGCCCAAGGGCTTTTTGGAAGTTCTGCAGGGGCCTCAGAGCAGCGTCTGTAAGAGTCAGGGACTGGTGAGGAGAACCTGGGGAAGGGGAAGTCTGGAGACATCCATGAACCTTCCCTTGCTGGGACACTGGTACAGGCCTTGGAGCAGAGAAGAGTAAAATTAGAAGACCTTTGCAAGACTACTCTTTGGTTTGTTAACCACTGTCCCTGTTTAGAGCAGCCATGGAACCACTCATTAGCCCAATCCTGTGGGATAAAACTGGGAGGGTGAGATGCAAAGGCTTCTCCCAAGAGCTGTCCAAGGAATTGCACGTAGGGGAGAACGCGGAGAGACGAGGAAAGCGGATACCGGAGCACATCAGAACTTCTCCTTCCTTCCCCAGTGCTCCCTGCCATGTTTATGTTTCTGTGGTGCCTTTTTTACACTTCATACCCCAGGTGGAGCTTTGTGCTGCTCCTCCTCCTCACCTGGGTGTTCCCTTTCCCTGGCAGTTCGAGCGGCACGAGCCGGTGGACGGGCGGATCACGGAGCGGCAGTTCGGGAGCATGCTGCTGGCATACAGCGGGGTGCAGTCCAAGAAGCTCACTGTCATGCTCAAACAGCTCAAGAAGCACTTCCAGGATGGAGAGGTCAGTGGTGTTCATGGAAAATCGGGGAAAATTTCTCAGCCCCAGGCTGAAATCGGTTGAGCAATTCCCGTCTTCTTTGGAAAAGCATCTGCTTCATGTTAAGCATCTCTCTCCGTGGTGGAGAGAGGGAAGAGCTGGAGTGCAGTGGTCCAGTTCAGGCTCTAGGTTTATTCCTTATGAAAACAGACGCTGTAATTTCAAAAATTCAATTTGCTGAATGGCACCTTGGGTCTGGAGCCAGAACAAACACTGAAGCCGTGCTCCCAGTTCCTGGCTCAACCTTGGATTCATTAGCTGCTGTGACCAGGCAGTTTATTATTTAGTTATTAACTTCTGGGAAAAAAATTACTCACAATTTAGAGAGGAGTAAGTTTGCAAACGCTACAGTCATTAATTCAGTGAGAGACCTTGGAATAAGATATCCGTACCACAAGGTGTGCTTTATCAGGTAAGGCAGGTATGGGCTGAGAAATTATTGAGCACTAGAATTTTACATCTGCCCCTATAATGGATGTTCTTTTATTAAGCCAGAATGTTCTTTTATTAACTGGGATATAAACAAGCAATTCATCAAAGTGAGAATGGATGGAAAGTTTTTGGCTGGCTGTTTTAGAGCTGCTTTCTTCTGACATCAAAACCAGAGTTTATTTCTTAACTGCTTTAGGTGCCAAGTGTGTTATAAAACACAAGTTTTGACCAGGTTCTCCTCCTTTTTTTGTTCCTCAACGGGATTCCTACATTAACAGGAATAATTTGAGTTCTCCAGGAAAAAGTTCTTAAATGTCATGTGTGTCTAATAGAAAAGATCAGCTCTGGTTTTGAAGTTTATAAATTGTTGATTCTTTTGCTGCAATTTTTGTGTGTTTATATATATATATATATGTATGTATGTATGTATGTATGAATGTGTGTATAGATATTATTGAACAGTAGCTGGATGTGTGAGAAAAGAGGCAAAGAAATTTATTTTGGAAGGTTTCCTATAACAGATGTTTTCTTCCTTTCATGTGTAAGCCAAGACCCTGGCATCTGTGCCAGAGGAAGAACTCCTTGTTCTTACCTTATTCCTCATCCCCAGATCAGCCAGATTTGTCTATTTACAGCCACCCAGATTCAGAAATCTTTATCTTCCTGTATTCCAAGGACTTTCAAGGAGAGAAAATGGGCAATAGGACCAAAAACAAAAACTACATTTGCAAGGAACAGAATTGGTGACAAATTCATGATTCCTTACACTGGTGAGGATGAAATGCCCAGAAACTGTCCCAAACTCACCCAGCAAGGCTTTCCCTTGGAAGTGCAGTTCTTTTGAGAGAGCTTTCTTATGGAATCTGCCAAACCTTGTCTTCCTTGTCTGATGCAGTTACCTTGACTGCACAAGGCAACCCTGGCAGCCTCCAAAACAACGAAACTCTGGGTTTAATCTAATCTTTAGCTGTTTTCCAGTGCTGTTATTCTGCATTCCTGCTTTTGAAAGTGATAAGTTTTCTTCTGCTAACTGCTAATCTGCTTCCATTGTTTTTATTTTTCTTGAGGAAAAAAATCCCACCTTACCCTGTATAGGTGAACTTTGCCTGTTCAGCAGAGCTGCCACACTGTTTTGTCTAACATTGCTTATGAGTGTCCTCCCCAAGCTGTACTTACACGGCTGCTTTTCTCACAGTAAAAAGGACCTGAGTCATCAGCAATATTCACAAGCAAGGTGTTGTTTGATTTATGCCCCCCTAACTGCTAGAAAACTAAGTTCTCTCTTCAGAAACCAGTGATTCATGTCATTTCCTACGTGTGCTCCGGGGGCTGGCTGGGGTATTTTTCTGTGGAGATAGCAGGGGGTGGCAGTGAGGTGGAATTCCTACCTGAACCTGGGTTCCCAGGTGAAAAGTCCTAATTTTTGCAGGAGATGTTTGAGCTGTTGTGTTACAAGCAGGTAAGTGCTTCTGGAGTCTCCCTGCTTACATTTTGTGAGGATTACTTGGGTGATGAAGGGATTCAGCTGATTATGAAATCGACAGTTGGGGCTACAAATGCCTTGCAAGAGATGATCATTCATCTGTTGACTTGCCTGAGGCTGTCTCAGTCTCTGATTTTTATTTTATTTTGGTAGCTGGAACAGAGTTAATCGTGATGTCAGCCTCACCTATAGGATTTCTTTAAAAAAATATTAAATTTCATAATACTGATGGTATTCTTGCTACAGACATTTAGTGGTTTTGTTTTTTCAGCTGGTGAAAGGACCACAAAGGCCAGGTTGGGTGGGGCTGGGAGCAACCTGGGATGGTGGAAGGTGTCCCTGCCCATGGCACGGGGTGGAATGAGATGGGCTTCAAAGTCCCTTCCCACCCAAACCATTCCAGGATTCCAAACAAGGGTCCATTTTGCACAAACAGCAATGCTGCTTGGCCTTTGCACCTGCCATTTGGGGAATTCCAGGAAAATAGGATAGCTCTCTGCATGGAACCCTCCAAACCTCAGATGTCCCAGACAGAGCAGGCAGACCACAGCACAGTGTCTTCTGCTGGCCTGGAAGTGGCCACACACCCGGTGCTTCCTCCAGGCTTCCACACTCTGTGTCCTGCTCCCAGGCATCGTGAGAATTGCAAAGATGTTCTCTTGTAGAACTACTGTACAAAGCAGAGAGATCTTTGCAGTCCTTCCTGCAGAAGTACCTGATTTATTGGATTGTTCTTTTTCCTAGGACTGTATTTAATTTAATTCTGCTGTGCATCCTAGTGTTCCTCTCAGGAAGAGGAGCAGGCAAACCTTCAAGGAAAGCTCCCTGCAGAGTCGCCAGGGATTTCTCTCCTCAGTCAGCTCTGTTGTCCACGTGTGCTCTCCCATTTTGCCATCTCATCCTTTCTGGCCCAGGTCCATGAGTCCAGGGCTGACAAAGCTGCTGTTTGTTGCATGTGTCGGTGCACACGTAGATCATCAGTGCAGTTCCACATACTCACTCCCAGCAAAGATAGGAACAAGCTGCAAAAATCTGTATGGAAAGACCTGAAAAATGTTATTTTTCTTTCAAAAGATTGGTGGCTTCTTCCCTGGTTAGAAGTTGTTTGAGCAGAGTTGCAGCAGATTGTGTAAATTTATATTTGACAGTACCTGCTGAACACATCCAGATCAGGGAGCTGAGCCGTGTTCTGCAGTTAGGATTTTTAATGTCTTGCTCTATCAATCTGTCGTGCCAGGCATAATAGGAGGAGCCTGAACCTGAACTCCTCTTGACAAGCTGATTTATGTCTCCCAGAGAGGGAGTCTGAGTGCTTATTACTGTGGTGATGATTCACCTCCTCCCTTGGCTCCATGCTGTGGCTCTGCTGGAGGAGTTGGAGGCTCCAGCTCTTCTCCCAGCACTGCTGTGGTTGGGCTGGAGCTGAACAGGGAGATAAAGCCAGGTGTAGTGTAAGCAGCTGGGGTTCCCAGAGCTGTGCTCATGGGCAGTTCTCCTGGGAAGCTCAGGGTGTTTTTCCATGACTATCCCAGAGTGTGGCTGTGAGCCCTCACCTGGCCCAGGTAAGTGGAGCAGACAGGGATCCTGCCTCCAGCAGCAAAGCAAACTGGGACACTTCTGTCCTTTAGTGTCATCTTCTGCCACACTGGGTAAGCCATGGATTCCCCCAGGGAGCCCTGAATCTCTTGGGAGAGACCTTACAGTGCAATGGACTGTTTGACACTGCCTTTGCAAGTGTGCGGGATTCCAAACAAAGGATCAGTTCGCCTGTTTGCAGTGGGCTCCTGCATTCCAGCTACAGCCTTGTGGTGTGTCTGCTCTCCTGGGAAATGGTTTTCAGTCCCTTCCCCTTGTGGGGCTGGTGGGGCCAGGAGGGAGGCAGGAGGGGAACAGAAGCACAGGTCATAACCCACAAGTGCCAAGGTGGAGTTTTGGAGCGTGCAGATGAATTCCCTTCTGGCTACAGCCTGGGGCCAGTGAGTCACTGTGTCGCTCCCAGGCAGTGTCCCTGATGTCCTTTTCCCATTGCCACATGAGTGTCTTTTCTCTGTCCTAGGGGCTGACATTTGAGGAGGTGGAGAACTTCTTCACTTTTCTGAAGAACATAAATGACGTGGACACGGCTTTGAGCTTCTACCACATGGCTGGAGCTTCCCTTGATAAAGGTATTGAAACCTGTGGGATGTTCAGGTGCCTGGAGCCTGAGGGAGCACGACACATGCAGTGTCTTTGGAGTTAGGAAGATGTCACACAAGCCCAGGCTGACAGGATAAAAATGGACCCAAACTGCAGTTCCTCCCTGTAATGAGGTGCATAGCTCGCTACGTCCATGGATGAAGAAGGATTTCAGGTTTTACACTTCCACAGTTTTAAATACAGCGAGAAAAAAGGCTGACAAGTGCAGCCTGAATGGATGGGGAAGCAGTGATTTCATGGTGGTACCTTCAGAAGGACCATTGTGCTGTGTGCAGAGGCAAAGTGACCTAATGAGTGTGCCACAGGCTGTGGTTCCAGATCCCAGGGACACCAGTGTTTCTTCTTCATCCCCATCTTCTGAAGTGACCTCTTTTTTTTCCTTATACAAAGGACTTCAAAAATGAGTGTTAAGAAATTCTTGCAGAGTCATCTTCTGTGGATCATCTTCTGATCCACATGGCAGAGGCACAGCAGCAGTGGGGCTGGTGGTAGGAACTGCTCAACCCTTGTTTTGTTTCAGCTTTGCTCAAATTCATAGACTGGGCCTAGAAATAAGGGCTGGATGCTGCATTTCTGATTGGAAATCCAAGCAGTGGCAAACACCTTCGGAGCTCCTGGGAGCACTGGAGGGAAAGAGGGAACTGGAACACCCTTGAGGTCCCAGACTGAGCGTTAAGGTGTGTCCAGAGACTCTGTTTCAGATAACCCACAGTCCAGAGGAGTGGGCTGAATAAACCTCAGAGCTGGTGCTTCCTGGGGACCTTGTTAATAGTGTGGGTTATTGATCAGGCCAATCCATATCCTCCTCCTTCTCATCATGTTTCCTTCTCTGAGCTGGTCTGTCTCAGGTATGGTCTTAGATCTGACACACTGATGTAAAAAAGAAAATTATATATATATATTTCAAACCAAAGTCCCACCCTGCTGCCAGCATCTGTCACAAGTGCATGCTTTGGTCTTTAGGTTTTTTTAAGAGGGATTTTTTTTTTTTAACAGACTGAGAATATAAAAAAAAAAAAGATGGCAAACTCATTATAAGATTTTTAGGCTAAGTAGAAACTCTTGTCTACTACAAAGTTAAAGCTGATTTATTTAGGCAGCTGCAGAATTAAACATTTTGGAAGTCAGCTATTCCAGCTACTGCTGTTGTGGGAATACTAAGGCATTAGCAGGTTTTGGGGCAGTGGAATTACAGAGGGAAACAAACGTGTCACATCTCTTCTTGTGTGTGTCAGCAGCCCTTCTCATCTTAAATTTTTTGGGGGGAAATCATCTGTACTCTTTGATTTAGATCATCATTGCCTTAAGACTTAAAAGCCCCTGACAGGATTTTCTTTCATTTAAAAGTGAAATCCCAAGTCTGGGTGTGCTGCTGCTGTTCTGAGCCCTTTCTGCAGCATCCCAGAGGAGGTAATAGCCCAGCAAATCAAATTTACTCAGTGCCCACAGGAAATTAGCATTTGTCCTGTCATGGAGTATACATTTGTGCAGAATTTACGTCTGTGTGCAGTTGGTAAATCAGTGTGATTGCTGTTTAATTATGTGCCATTAACGAGCTCGTGCAGCCACTGAGCTGGGAGTGTTTGGCTGGGGTAAGGGAACCTTCCTTGGGCAGGAGTCAGATTTAAATCAAGTGAACCATAAATGCAGTGTGCCCTCCCAAAAGTCAATCTTTCACAAGGTTGCTGGTTACAGACTAACAAATGTAAAAATTACACTGGGATGGAGACCAGGAAGAGCTTAGTATTTGTAATAATTTGCTGCTAACAATGCAGCAAACATTATTACGATTTTAGAAGGGCTGTTTAAAATTTCAGAGGGGAAAAAATGGCAGGTACCAAACAGGCAGAGCTTGACAGCCTGTTTCCTGTGCTGAATTAAAGTCGCCTCTTCTTCTAAAAAGGATCATAAACCTGTATTTGAATGACCCATTTAAAAACACCCAAATTATTTGTTAGCCCATCTTTCATTTTCCCAGCAACATAATAGCTGTCATTCTCCTAAATCAAAAGCATTCCTTAGAAGACTTCCCCAGCCTGGGCTCACAGCTGGAAGCAGGACAGGAACTGAATTTGGTGCTTATTCCCCTTTTGGGAGAGTGTCAGTTGCACTTTTTCTGGCACTGTGGGCAGCCAGGCTTTCCAAGGAGCCCTCCTGCCAGCAAAGAGCCATGGAATAACTCCTTTGGGCTTTAGGGCAAGGCATGGATGGTCCAAAGCACAGGGAGGGAGACAGCTGCTGATCTGTGGCTTGGAGCAGGGCTGGAGCCCCAGGGAGGTTCATGGAAAATCATTTTATTTGAATGATGCCGCTTGAAACGGCTGCAGAGTGGACAGGGAATCAGGAAGGAGGAGGAGGAGGTGAGCTGGAATGCAGTCCTGGATTTGCTGCGTGCTTTCCTCTGCCTTGGAGATGGGTGGAAGGAGTCAGCCCTCCTGGAAGCACAGCTGGGTTTGCTCCTCTGGAACAATGGCAGTGCTGGTAGCTGGGAGGGGAGGACTTGGGAGGCGTCTCTGGAGACTCACATCCAGCAGGATCCCCCGCAGCCGCTCGCCCTGGGCCACCTGCAGTCAAGTTCAGGATGTCTCCAAGGAATCTCCTTGCTTTCCACATTTCTGGCTGTGGATATTGCACAGACAGGCTCTGCCTTGGCCTGGGAGCTGTGCTTCTTTCCCCCTGATCTCCGTGACTTTGTGTCATGCTCCCTTTGATGTCAGAGCAGCTCCTGCTGAGCTGAGGCAGGCTTTGAGGAGGCCAAGGGAAATGTGCTGTGCGCACAGGATTGCACAAGGCTTCTCCATCTCCTGCCTGGATGGGCGTTCTGGCACGTACTCATGCAAATGATTTGTAAAAGTTAAATAGGTTTTGGTACTATACTGCCAGTAACTGCATCCAGCATTCCCAGCTGGGAGCCTTGACATGAAACGTGTGCATCAACGTGAGACTGGGAGCCCAAAACGCACGTGTCCTGCCTTTCCATGCTGGAATGGCCCAGGGCGGGGAGCTCTGCTCAGGTCACCTCCAGGGCCATTTGGAAAACAAAGGCAGCGGCCCAGCTGTCCATTCTTATGGCCACATGTGTGATTAATCTCAGGTTGGAGGGAAAAAGTGAAGTTTGCCATCTGGCGAGGCCCTGGCCTGGATCGAAGCCCCGTCTGCAGGCACTCGGGGAGGCATTGCTCACGGTGCAGTTCTGGGAATCAGAGTGGAAAAAAAGGAGAACTGTGTCAGATACTAAACTTGCAAAAAATAACTCAGATGGCTCATTAAAGGAACCAGTGGGAGATACCAATGAATGAAATTTTAGAAGCTTTTCAAGATGGAAATGTGGAACTTTTTTTTTTTTTTTTTTAATGATATGAAATCCAGGAGAATTTCTGTCCCAGAACCCCAAGCCTGGATAGGCTTTGTTTTATGAGATGTTCCTCAGACAGCACCTATTTCTTCTTGTGAAATAGTAAAGAAATTATTCCAGCAGGTTTACTTCAATTTTATTTGCCTCCCTGAGCTACCTTGTGGTCTGGAGCAGGTGTGTGTGGAAGTGGAAAGCAGAGACGTTTTCCCTCTTCCAGGTTATTCCTTAAAAACAAGCACAGCACAGTCATTCAGCCCCTGTGAAGTCATTTTGGCAATAAGCAGGAATGATGGGATGGAGCTGACACTTTTGCAGTTGTGTTAATAAGAGAGGAAGCAGGAACTGGTGGCCATGAGTACAAGTTCCAGCTGGGAAAACCGTGGCCATGAAAAATAAATAGGGGGGAGGGATCAGGAGACTCCTTGCAGAGAGGGAAGGAGCAGGTAAAATCTCAGGAGAAAAACCTGATTTATAATTCAAGGAATTAGGACAAGGGGCAATGGTTTTAAACTGAAAGGGGAGATTTTGATTTGGTGTTAGGAGAAATTTTCCCTGTGAGGGTGGGCAGGCCCTGGCACAAGTTGCCCAGAGCAGGATGTGGATCCCTGGCAGTGCCCAAGGCCAGGCTGGACAGGGCTTGGAGCAGCTGGGACAGTGGAAGGTGTCCCTGCCCATGGCAGGAGGGGTAGCACTGGATGAGCTCAAAGGCCCTTCCAACCCAAACCATTCTGGAACTCTGTGATGTAGGAAATCATTCTAACTTTTTATTTTAAATACAAAGCTACAGCCACAGGGCACCAGGAGGGGAGGATGGCATCAAGGTGAAGCACCTTGAGAAAAGTTTTACATTTACAACAAATTAAATGAAATTTGGCGTTGTTCTCTGAGGAAATACAGAGTAATAACTGCTGACTGGAGCTACATCACACACAGAGAAAAGGAATTTTACTCCAAAAGAATAATCATGTGGGAAAAGCAGAGTCCTACTTGAGATTATATATATTTTACATATATACAATGTCATTTCCATTTTCTCCTGCATTATTTAGTAAAAGGAGAGGTTTTATGGGGAAAAGAACCTGATGGTGGCTGTGAATTCCTCTTGGAAAACCCCAGATTTCACTCAGGGGAACAGAAACAGGATGGAAAGTACCAATAATGTAAACATTCATTTAAAAAATCCTATTAGAAATATTTTCCATAGTTTGTAATTAATCCAGTTACAGTATATACTGGATTATTTTTTTCCTTTCTGATACACTTAACTCTCTAAAATTTCTGAAGGACTGGGGGGTGCAGAAACCCATAAGGATGGTGTGGAGGAAAGCAGAGGCCGTTTGTGGTTTCAGCCTGGTTTTGTGATGCACCACTTGCCTCTTTTCCCTTGCTCCACAGCTAAACATTGATCCCAGTTTGTGTGGATGACATTTCCTGGGGTCAGGCTTTGCAGGGAAGCAATTTAACTTTAATTACGCTCACACTAGCCTAGTGAGGGGGCCTTTTTTTTCCCCTTTGTGCAGCAAAGTCAACTACCTAACCTTGCCAGATTGATAGCTCCATGGATTGCCTTTTTCTAAAAGTGGGAATAAAACTCCTGCTTGCTTCTCTGCTGCCAGTCTGTGGAGGAAAGGGAAATAATTCCCTACAACTCTATTTTATTACAAGGTTAATCTGGTCTGCTCCCTTTGGGAGAGTGGGTGGGTTCCTTCTGCAATTACTGAGTTGCAACAGGAAAAGCAGTTTTTGGAATTCCCAGCCTGCCGGGATAGTTGCTTGTTAGAGTATCATCCTTTATGCCGTGAGAAGGAGCTGCCCCGTTGATCAAGCTTATCCCAGGCCTCTCTGAAGACACAAAGGCCCTTTCCAGGGAGGGACAGGAGCGTGCTGCAGTGGCTGGCACACCCTGAGCCCCGTGTGACGCTGTGCCCTCCCTGTGTTGCAGTGACCATGCAGCAGGTGGCCAGGACCGTGGCCAAGGTGGAGCTCTCGGACCACGTGTGCGACGTGGTGTTCGCGCTCTTCGACTGCGATGGTGAGAGACCCCTCAGCCGGCAGGGCGAGAAACCCAGGGGAAAGGGCTCTTCCTGCCATGCTCCTTGTCCAGGGATCTGTGGTGATGCCCCTGCCCCTTTGGGAAGGATATCCAATGGTACCCACCCTGTGAGATGTGGATCTTGGAGCACGGACAGGAGGCTTTGCTGTGCACGCTTCGCTCCTTTTTCCCCCCCAGCAGAACTCCAGTTTAACAAAATGAGCTGCTGTGCTCCAGTTGGAAACGAGCTTTATCTCCAAAGTCCTAGACAAATGTCAGCTTAATTTTGAATTAATTAATGGCAGCTCTGTGCCCTGCAAGGATGCTGGCTTTGCAGAGGGTGGGAGTTGTTGTCACAATGAAGCACTCCTGGTTTGATTTAACGGGAGTTACTGGAGTCTTTGCCAGGTGACAGCAGTTCTGACTTGGAAAGAAGGAAATTCTGCATTTGCCCAAAACTGCCAAGCCAAAATCAGTTCTGGCTGGCACCCTGCTTCTTGCACAGTCACCAGCATCTGGCAGCTCTGAGTGGCAGCACTGGTGCATAAGTATGAACATTTAAAATTTTATTTATTTTATTCCTTGTTGTCCCTCTCGGTTTCAGCCCCACCTGCCCCTTTGCACCTTTCAAAGGTCACATCTCCTATTTTATTTTCCTCTGTGCTTCAGTATCACTGTTCTGATAAAATCTTCAAGCCAGATGATCAGGCTGGAGAACAGAGTGAGCTGAAATGTATCCAAATATTCCGTTTGCCTTCTCTCAGAGGAGGATCTCCTAAATATTTTGATAGCAAATCTTTGGGGAGAAAGACTGGTTGCCAGAGGAGTCCCCCAAGGAAGAAATCAAGTAGAAAAGCAGGCACAGACCCCTTTTTATTATTATGATTTTGTTGTTCTCACTCCATCAGTGTTTACAGACATTAAAAACCTGCAGCACTGGAGGGAACTTTGCTCGGCCCTTGATCATTTGCTGGAATTTTGCTGCCCGGTGGCTCCATTCTCCATAACCTCATTCATCAAACCAACAAATCTTCCCTTCTACTCCACTGGAAAAATTTGTGCACCCATAATTTCCTCAGCCATTTAAAGCAGTGTTTCCTGAGAGTACAGGACATTTGGTTTGCATTTGCTTTTCTGCCTCCTGCAAGCATCCATAGGGTTGGGATTTACACTTTGTGGCTCGGAAACCCTTACTCAGCAGGATATTTTGGGAGGTGGGAGCCAAATGTGGTCTCAGTTTCTGCAGGAAAGGACACTCAGGCTGCTGCCCTTTAGAGTTCTAATTTCAGGGAGGTCAGTGGTGGGTCTCTGATCATTTTTCCTCCTTTTTGCAGGGAACGGGGAGCTGAGCAACAAGGAGTTTGTGGCCATCATGAAGCAGCGCCTGATGAGGGGCTTGGAGAAGCCCAAGGACATGGGCTTCACCCGGCTCATGAGGGCCATGTGGAAGTGTGCCCAGGAGACAGCGTGGGACTTCACAGCTCCCAAGCAGCAGTAGCAGGGTTGGGAAGGAGCAGCCCCATTCCCTGGATCAGCCCATGGGAACAGCACCAGGGCTGGCACCAGGCTCTGTCACAGGAGGGTTTTGTCACTCCAAGTTAGAAATCCACGCCTGTTGTACTTGCTTGCTGCTGCCTCCTTAATATTCCTCTCTCTCAGGAATAAGGAAAGGACTTCTACCAGCAGCTCTGCAGTGTGATGTGCCCTGCTCGAGAGCTGGAGCCCAAATCCCCTTTATTTAATGCTCTGAAAAAATGGCACGGGCGTTATTTTGATTCTCAGAAAAAGCCGAGCAATTCCTGGATTGCCTGGATCCTCCCAGACCAGGATTTCAGCCAGCCAAAAGCTCTGTGCTGCACCTGCTGCACAAGGGCAGCTAAAAGTACTGGAGCAACTGGCTCTCCTGCACCTCCTGCCTGGCACAAGCATCCTGCTGCAGGAGCTCCCGAATTGATTTCCTAAATGGAGAGCCCTGTCCCTGGGGAATTGTACTGGGAAGGGGCTGAGGGGCATTGTTTGCTGTCCTCTGTAAAATACCGTGTAAAGATGTTGCTCACAGCAGCCTGGCTCTGTCCCTTCATTGCTCCAGATCCTCCCCAAGGCTGGGGCTGAGGCACTGAAGGTGGGGTGTTTTGGAAGGGGGGAAACCCCGTGACTTTCCAGAGCTGGAAAGACAAAGGGGATGAATGACTCCTGGAATACTTTCCTCCCCCAGCACAGGAAGGATATGGAACTGCTGGACAGAGTCCAGAGGAAGCCACAAAGATGATCAGGAAAGGCTGAGAGAATTGGGATTGTTCAGCCTGGAGAGAAACTTCAGGGTGACCTAATTGTGACCTTCCAGGAAGGAGGTGACAGGAAACATGGAGAGGGAATATTGATAAGGGCCTCAAGTGCCAGGACAAGGGGAAATGGTTTCCCACTGCCAGAGCAGGGTTATGTGAGATTAGGAAGAAATCCTTCCCTGTGAGGGTGTGAGGCCCTGGCACAGGGTGCCCAAGCAGCTGTGGCTGCCCCTGGATCCCTGAAAGTGTCCAAGTCCAGCCTGGAGAGGGCTTGGAGCAGCCTGACACAGTGGAAGGTGTCCCTGTCCCTTGTCCCTGCAAGGGGTGGGACTGGATGGGCTTTAAGGTCCCTTCCCACCCAAACCAGTGTAGGATGCTGTGGTCCCTACGGGAATATTGATCCTGCTCACTCCAGCTAGAGTCATCTTCCCCTCCTCCCTCCTTTCCCACCCAGAGCCTGCTCCTTTGGGTGGCTGGGGTTGTCCCTGTGCTGTCACACCCCACAGCCCAAGGCAGGAGTGCAGGTTTGGCCCTTCCTGGCTGCAGCTGTTCCCTCTCTCCTGCCTGCTCCCATGGCCAGCCCCGAGGGATCTGTCACCTGTCTGAATTCTCTCCTCTGGAACGAAGGTTATTCCCGCCATCCCTGGAGCGACTGAATGTGGGACAACGTGAGAGCCCTGAGCAGCCTCTTTAGCGTCTCCTTCAGCCCGTCCGGGCACGGTCCCTGCGCCAGGACCCGTTCCAAAGGCAGAACTCGATAAAGAGGAGGCCTTTAATCTGGGAACCCCTGCAGGAGTCAATCCTTCCCTTCCGAACCCCCTCCGAGAGCAGGAGCCGGGGGTGTCCTCTGACATCCCCTCCTCCCGTTGGGGGCCGGCTGGAGCCACCCAAGTGCCGCCTCCCCAGGGAATTCCCGTCTTTCCCCCCGGTCTCGCTCCCTCCCTGCCGCTTCCCGGCT